>CM033472.1:197692357-198092027 GCA_019447015.1 Hymenochirus boettgeri | reverse complement strand
CATTCTATCCTGTACAGTGTACACAGTGCCTTCTATCCTGACGTGTACAGTGCCTTACTATCCTGTACAGTGTAACAACGTACCTTCCCTTATCCTGTACAGTGTACACAGTGCCTTCTATCCGTAAGGTACACAGTGCCTTCTATCCTGTACAGTGTACACAGTGCCTCCCTATCCTGTACAGTGTACACAGTGCCTTCCCCTATCCTGGACAGTGTACAACAGTGCCTTCCCCTCTGTACAGTGTACGCAGTGCC
Organism: Hymenochirus boettgeri; assembly: GCA_019447015.1. Lineage (NCBI taxonomy): Eukaryota > Metazoa > Chordata > Amphibia > Anura > Pipidae > Hymenochirus > Hymenochirus boettgeri. The sequence goes on along the minus strand of CM033472.1, from coordinate 198,091,770 downwards.
ATTCTCGTATCCTGTACAGTGTACACAGTGCCTTCTATCCTGTACAGTATATACAGTGATTTTATATCAGTACAGTGTTCCAACAGTGCTTCCCCTATACAAACAGTGTACACAGGGCCTTCTCCTATCCTTGTACAGTGTAAACAGTCCATCTCTATCCCGTACAGTGACACAGTTGCCTTCTCTGATCCTGTACAGTGTACACAGTGCCTTATATTCTGCACAGGGTACACAGTGTCTTCTCCATCCTGTACAGTTTTCACAGTGCCTTCTATCCTGTACAGTGTACACGGTGCTTTCTCCTATCTGTACAGTGTACACGGTGTCTTCCCCATCTATACAGGTCTACACAGTGTCCTCTCCTATCCTGTACAGTATGCATGGTGTCTTCCCCTATCCTGTACAGTGTACACAGTGTCTCTCCTATCCTGCACAGTGTACACACAGTGCTTCATTCTGTACAGTGTACACAGTGCCTTCTATCCGTACAGGTATTACATGCCTTAACCTGTACAGTGTACACAATGCCTTCTCCTCATCCTGTACAGTGTACACAGTGCTTCCCCTATTTTTTACAGTGTACACAGTGTCTACTCCGTGTACAGTGTAGAACAGTTTGTCTTCTGATCCTGTACATGTAACAGTGCTTCATATCTGTACAGCTGTACACAGTGCCTTATCCTGTACAGTGTTACACAGTGCCTTCTATCTGTATTCAGCGGTACACAGTGCCTTCTATTCCTGTACAGTGTACCACAGTGCTTGTACCGTCCTTCCCTCTATTTGTGACAGCTGTACACAGGTGTCTATCCTGTCTGTACAAGTGTAAACAGTGCCTTCTATCCTGTACAAGTGTACACAGTGCCTTCCCCTATCTGTACAGTATACACAGTGCCTTCCCCTATCCTTACAGTGTACATAGTGCCCTTCCCTATTCTGACAGTGTACACAGTGCCTTCTATCTGTACAGTATACAGAACTGAAGCGTAAGTTTGGGTCCCGGTGTTTTAAACAGCTGATCACGCGTTATGTTCCTTCATATGTGCGGTCAGCTGTTTAAGAACAGCTAATCATGGACCTGAGGAGGAAGGGGGGGGTCAGGGGCCTGGCCTCCACAATATCGAGGGGTGTGGTGCCGTTACGCACCCCTGCCCGAGAGTTCTATGTATGAACAGCACAATACTGTAGGAACTCTGTCAGGACCTGACAGAAGAACCAAGGAGGGCGTGAGACCAGGGAATCATTCATTTCATCCCGGCCTGAAGGTTTTATTGAAGAACGGGGTAGACAAAGCATCTTTACCTCCTATTCTTTAATAAAACTGAATAGCCCAAATTTAATTTTCCCCAATGGAGATACATGCTCACTTCAGCCCTACCTCTTCTCCCATCGATTTGAAAGAAAAATGTTATTATTTAGATGTAAATCTGTATAGTTGCCCTCTTTAGTACTTTTGAATGTGGGATTTTTACTTTTGAATGATAATAAATTCATATTATCAGGGTAAAGACCCATCCTTAAGTAGTATCATACACCACATCACACAACAAAACACACACATTGAAAGACCCTATACTGCTAGGCGCCCAAAATCCCTAGGTGCGGCAAAGAAGATGAAAATGTACCAAAAAATGGACTGTGGCTGTTTGAAAAGGGCATGGTCAAAAATTGTGGCGCATGCTTATGCACGCATCTGAATTTGTCCTCTATTTTACTTCAAAAACCCTATATTCGCTGTATGTTCAACCTGCATCCCTCCAGATGTTTATAAACTACAAACTTTCCACATTCTCTGGCTGCAGAATGTTGGAGGATGTAGTTTCCAAACACCTGGATGGCCGCAGTTTTGGACAGCCATGTACTGTATGTATGCAAATACTGTGTGTATTACAGGTATTGTAGTATGATAGACAATGTATGCAGGACATCCCACCCTGACAAAAAATCATTCAGGGAGGGTACCCAAACCCTAAAACCCAACCCCAAGATGAACGCATAATCCATGCATACAGACACAACATGTATACAGTCACACACACATATACACAGGACACATGCATCTAAAGCGGAAACACATGCGGAAATGTCAGACAATACATACAACAAGACACGTTCACCATTAAGTGTTTTCTGTCACTCACTAAAACTATTAGAGTGAGGTCCCTCACTTAATAAAAAACAACACATTTCCGTGAGATTTTATATCATTTACATAAAGTGTGTGCTGCGTGTATTTACATGCGTACTGTATGTGTCTAGCCATGTATCATAGGTATCGCACAATATGAATTGTATATATTATATGTGTTTGTGTAACGTGCGTGAGTATTTACTGTGTACATGTATACACATGAAACAAAGGTTTGTGAGCACCAAAACTGGCAACCCTTGTTGGAAGGATCATGATCTATATAACTCATTATGCATTAGCGTTAGCCCCACTTTTTATATTTTTCCTGGTTCAATATAAACGCTTAGGAGGATTCAGCTAGTGGCTAAAAACCAACACACGTTACTCTTACCATAGGTAGCATTGACAGTAAAGAAGAAAAGGATGGTAATAAGAGTCTATAGTTTAGAAAGCATACCTATTAATAAAAATGTTTAAAATGACATGGTTCAATGGTCTGGTACAAACTAATAGAGAGGTATAGGTAAATTACAATCTAATTGAGAGATTTGAAGATAAATACTAAATGTTAAAGCCAATAAAGAAGCATATAAATAGCTATCACTACCTGCACAATGTCCCCTAAATGTCATCATTCTTTTATTGGATCCTATGTTAACTGGCCAAATAGTTAGGGTATGTACCACCCGCCCCTCACTCTTGATATTTCTACTGATGGATATATATATAGTGCTCAAGAGAAGGAAAATAACAGTAGACAGCTGATATTCTGGTCCAGACACCTGATTCTCAAGCAGGGTGCCCCTACCATGAAGCCAGTTGAAAACATTTAGCTCAGGGTGCGCATCTGCAGAACACTTAAAAGGAGGGCAGTTAAACAAAAGTCCTTTCTGCAATACCGCATTTTTCACCGCACCAATCAGGTTTAAGTACAGCCTCCAGTCAATAGCAGTGCTTAGCCCCAGCCCCACCTATACCCACTCCAACAAGCGTACATTCAGTTTCCCTGTACCAACCAGAACTACAGTATATGTATTAATACCAGAAATTCTCAATATAATATAGTATCCCCATACCAACCAGAACTACAGTATATGTATTAATACCCGTGATTCTCAATATACAAAGTGGCCTTATATCATGTACAGTGTAACAAGCTGCCTTTCCCTATCCTGTACAGTGTACACAGTACCTCCCTATCCGTACAGTGTACACAGTCCTTTATCCTGTACAGTGTAAACAGTGCTTCTATCCTGTTGTACAGTGTACACAGGCCTTCCCCTATCCTGTACAGTGTACACAGTGCCTTCCCCTCTCCGTACAGTGTCACAGTGCTTCCCCTTCACTGTACAGTGGAGCAGTGCCTTCTCCTATCCTGTACAGTGTACACAGTGCCTTTCTATCCTGTACAGTAATACAGTGCATTTCCCTATAAGTGGACAGTGTTCACAGTGCATTCCCATACAATACAGTGTACACAGTGCCTCTCCTACCTTACAGTGTAAACAGTGCCCTTTCCTATCCCGTACAGTGTACACAGTTGCCTTCTATATCCCTGTACAGTTGTACACAGTTGCCTTACTATTTGCACAGTGTACACAGTGTTTCTCTATCCTGTACAGTTTTCACAGTGCCTTCATCCTGTACAGTGTACACGGTGTTCTCCTATCCTGTACAGTTACACGGTTGTCTTCCCACCATCATACAGTCTACACAGTGTCCTCTCCTATCCTGTACAGTATGCATGGTGTCTTCCCCATCCTGTACAGTGTACACAGTGTCTCTCCTATCCTGCACATGTGTACACAGTGCCTTCTATTCTGTTACAGTGTACACAGGCCTTCTATCCGTACAGTGTATACAATGCCTTTAACCTTACAGGGTACACCAATGCCTTCTCCTGTCCTGTACAGTGTACACAGTGCTTCCCTATTTTGTACAGTGTACACAGTGTTACTCCTGTCCTGTACAGTGTAGACAGTTCTTCTCACTACAGTAGCCTGTCTTATCCGTACAGTGTATCACAGTGCCTTCTATCCTGTACAGTGTACACAGTGCCTTCTATCCTGTACAGTGTACACAAGTGCCTTCTCTATCCTGTACAGTGTACACAGTGCCTTCCCCTATTTTGTACAGTGTACACAGGTTCACTCCTGTCTTGTACAGTTGTAAAAGTGCCGTCTATCTGTACATGGTAAACAGTGCCTTCCCCTATCCTGTACAGTATACACAGTGCCTTCCCCTATCTTACGTGTGTACATAGTGCCTTCCCCTATTATGTACAGTGTACACAGTGCCTTCTATCCTGTACAGTATACAGAACTGAAGCGTAAGTTTGGGTCCGCGTGTTTTAAACAGCTGATCACGCGTATGTTTCTTCATATGTGCGATCAGCTGTTTAAGAACAGCTAATCATGGACCTGAGGAAGGGGGTGGGTCAGGGGCCTGGCCTCCAAAATATCGAGGGGTGGTGCAGTTACGCCCCTGCCCGACAGGTTCTAGTGTATGAACATGCACATACTGTAGGAACTCTGTCAGGACCTGACAGAAGAACCAAGGAGGGGCGTGAGACCACAGGAAGTCATATCATTTCATTCCCGGCTCCTGAAGGTTTTATTGGAAGAGACGGGGTAGACATAGCATCTTTACCTCCTATTCTTTAATAAACTGAATAGCCCAAATTTAATTTTCCCCAATGGAGATACATGCTCACTTCAGCCCTGATCCTCTTCTCCATCGATTTGAAAGAAATATGTTATATTTAGATGTAAATCTGGTATAGTTGCTCTTTAGTACTTTTGAATGTGGGATTTTTACTTTTTGAATGATAATAAATTCCAATCAGGGGTAAAGACCCATCCTTAAGTAGTATCATACACACACTCACACACACAAAACACACACATTGAAAAGACCATACTGCTAGCGCGCCCCAAATCCCTAGGTGCGGCAAAGAAGATGAAAATGTACCAAAAAAATGGACTGTGGCTTTGTTGAAAAGGGCATGGTCAAACATGTGGCGCATGCTTATGCACGCATCTTGAATTGTTCCTCTATTTTTACTTCAAAAACCCTATATTCGCTGTATGTTCAACCTGCATCCCTCCAGATTTATAAACACAACTTTCCACATTCTCTGGCTGCAGAATGTTGGAGGATGTAGTTTCCAAACCACCTGGATGACGCGCAGTTTGGACAGCCATGTACTGTATGTATGCAACATAGTGTGTATTTACAGTGATTTGCTATGTATTGTATGCAATGTAGCAGGACATCCCACCCTGACAAAAAATCATTTCAGGGAGGGTACCCAAACCCTAAACCCCACCCCAAGATGAACGCATAATCCATGCATACAGACACACACATGTATACAGTCAACACAACATATACACAGACACATACATCTAAACGGAAACACATGGGAAATGTCAGACATACATACAACAAGCCACGTCCCCATTAAGTGTTTTCTGTCACTCCAACATAAACTATTAGAGTGAGTGCTCCCTCACTATAATAAAAAACAACACATTTCAGTGAGATTTATATCATTTAAACATAAAGGGTGTGCTGCGTGTATTTACTATGCGTACTGTATTGTCTACTGCATGTATAAAGGTATGCACAATATGAATTTATATATATTATGTTGTTTGGTAAGTGCGTGAGTATTTACTGTGTACATTGTAATACACATGAACAAAGGTTTGTGAGCACCAAAACTGGCAACACTTGTTGGAAGGACTATTGATCTATTATAACTCATTATGCATTACTCAGTTTAGCCCCATTTATATTTTTTCCTTGGTTCAATATAAACGCTTAGGATTTCAGCTAGTGGCTAAAAACACCACACGTTACTCTTACCATAGGTAGCATTGACAGTAAAGAGAAAAGGATGGTAATAAGAGTCTATAGTTTAGAAAGCATACCTATTAAAAAAATGTTTAAAATTGACATTGGTTCAATGGTCTGGTACAAACTAATAGAGAGGTATAGGTAAATTACATCTAATTGAGAGATTTGAGATAAATACTAAATTATAAAGCCAATAAAGAAGCAATATAAATAGCTATCACTACCTGCACAATGTCCCCAAATGTCCATCATTCTTTTTATTGGATCCTATGTTAACTGGCCCAATAGTAGGGTATGTACACACGCCCTTCAGTCCTTGATATTTCTACTGATGGATATATATATATGCTCAAGAGAAGGAAAATAACAGTAGACAGCTGATATCTGGTCCGACACCTGATTCTAAGCAGGGTGCCCCTACCATGAAGCCAGTGAAACATTTGCCAGGGTGCGCATCTGCAGAACACTTTAAAAGGAGGCAGTTAAAAAAAAAGTCCTTTCTGGCAATATACCGCATTTCAGCACCAATCAGTGTTAAGTCAGCCCTCCAGTTCACTAGTCAGTGTTAGTCCAGCCCACCATACCCCCTCCACAAGCGTACACAGTGTGTTAGTAAGTTATACCGTGGTGGGGCTGTTGCTTGCATTGGAATGCGCAGAGTCCCAGTGTTTTATATTTTCAGTCAGTCTGGACTAGGCGGGTGGTTTCGGGGCACGGAACCACCGACAAGGGCGGCGCTTGAGTGTGTGGGACGTGTTATATTTCCATATGTCATGTGGATTCTTTCCCGTGTCTATTTGCACTAGTGACAGGCTTATGTCACCTGGCCTCAAAATTTTTTGGTAAGCTTATTGCGATTGATGCATATGGTTTAACGTGTAGTTGACACTCCTGGTTTTGCATACCTAGTGGAATGCGGTAAAAGTGTGTTTAAAGACCATATAGGGAGATTCAATAAAGTTCTTATCGTTTAAAAATGGTGCTAATTTTGCCCCAACCAATCATGATCTTATTTAACAGTGTTGAAAGCTAACATCTGAATTGGTTGGAGCAAAATTAGACCATTTTAAACAATAAGAACTTTTATGAACTAACCCTGTAGTGTTCCTAAGGAGCTTCCATGTATGTTAGAGAATTGTAAATTTACAGAAGTCTTTGTCCTATTGTGCATATATGGGTGGTTTAACAACAGGCAAGGGGGTCCCCACAAACGTTATATTCACAACACCCTTTCTAGGGTCACTTGTTACTATAATCTACTTGGACCTAGCAAAGACTACCACGTACGCTATGGACATTTAAAAGAGAATGAAATTTAAATTGAATAGTGTTTATGTGTAACGCCATATCAATATGTAAACGTATAATAACATTTGGCTTGGGAAAAAGTGTGCTTCTTAAAGCTGGTAACAGCGATGAGATATTTCGGTACGATCGACCGATAGGTCAGTGTACGGTCGATCGGACCGAAATTATCGGACGGAAGATGATCGGACATGTGGGAAACCTCGTACGGTCGCAGATCGGTCGGAACTGTCGGTAACGGCTGCTTTTGCAGCAACCGACAGTCCTTCCTCCTGGCCGACCAGTCGAAAGTATCGGAAACCGGCGGTAGGAGGAAAAAATCGCTTAGTGTTGTACCTAGCTGTAATCTGCAGCAGCCAATCAGAAAGAGCACGGTCAAAGGTTGCATTCTAGGTACATTGCATGTCACCCTTTACTAAAAAAATGGTAATTTCTTTGCCCCTAACCCCAACTGCTATTTTTAGAACTTTTTACATACATTTCTAACTGAAACATAAGTATTGCTCCTTTCTCTCCCTTTTGGCAAGAGGTGGCTGCCCTTCCCCATAGCAATTAGCTTTTGGAAACTGAGCATGTGCTTTAGAAGGCAGCAGGAAAAAAGCAAACCAATCATTGGCTTTGATTGAAGCAGTCACGCCTTGATTGATTGCATGGAGGGAGAATCCAGCTACTGTGAGACATGGGGGCAATAATTATATTAAATATTGGTTAATAAAGGTCTTTTATTATACTGGATGGATTTGGGGATAAGGACGAACAAGTGTCCATTTTTTGTTTTGAGGATAGACATTCCCTTTAGACACAAACACAAATAAAATTATAAAGTAAAAGCACCAAAATGAAATGTGGCACACAGACCTACTGGTGGCACCCCTACATCCATTCAAAAACGTTCACACCAAACCACACAAACACTGGAACAGAAAACTGTTGCAAGCCCTACACCCACACCAATCCTCCATTCCTTAGAAACCATACACACAATAAAAAAATGCAATCAATCAGAGGTTAATTAAAAATGTAAATAACCTTAAATTGCCATAGCAAGATTATTGAGATTTGAAACTTGCAGCACAATTTAAGACAATTCAAAGTTTATAATCTCCCTTGTAATTAAAAACCTGTTTATAAAAGCCTTTAATTTCCCTGGTAAAAAGTTCCTACTATATAAGTAATCATTGCAGTAAAAAAAGGCTACGGACTTAGCAGACTATGTGCTTTTTTTTGCACTTTTGCTGTGTATGCATTTTAAAAAACAGGAACAATTTTCTGTTGATATATTGTTTTGGGTCCAGTATAGGCTGGTTCAAGTAAGGTTTCCACATTTACGTTATCGGTAGGTAAAAAAAAATTTTGTGGGAGGGGGTGGACATGTGTATATTGCATGTGAAACCTCATGGCTGGTTTCTGCTTGACTCAATGCAAGAGTAACAAGTCTAAGGATTAGGTCCCAACTAGAGTGAATTTGCGCTCCAATACAATCTGATTGGTCCCACTATGTGTGCTGGCTCTCCGTTCCGTTATTGGAACACATGCGTGCACGCTTTTTGTGCGTACAACATGCGTACAGTGTACACAGTGCCTTCTATCCTGTACAGTGTACACAGTGCCTTATCCTATCCTGTTCAGTGTACACAGTGCCTTCTATCCTGTACAGTATACACAGTGCCTTCTATCCTGTACAGTATACACAGTGCCTTCTACCTGACGTTACCACGTGGCCTTCTATCCTGTACATTGACACTGTGACATCTATCATGTTTGTGTAACCAGTGCCTTCCCTATCCTGTACAGTGTAACACAGTGCTCTATCCTGTACAGGACACAGTGCCTTCCCTACCTGTACAGTGTACTAAGTACCTTCCCTTATCCTGTACAGTGTACACAGTGTCTTCTATCCTGTACAGTTGAACAGATGCCCTCTAGTACAGTGTACACAGGCCTTCAATCCTGTACAGGGGAACAGTGCTTCCCTATCCTGTACAGTGTACACAGCGTACTTCCCTATCCAGCGTGTAACAGTGCTGCCTACGAGGTGCCTTCCTATCCTGTACAGTGTACACTAAGTGCCATTCTATCCGTAACAGTTAACAGATGCCTTCTATCCACGTTACATGTATACACAGTGGCCTTCACTATCGCTGTTACAGTGTACACAGTGCATTCCTATCCTGTTCAGTGGTACACAGGGCTTCATCCCTGTACCAGGTGTCACAGTGCCTTCATCCAGTTTACATAGTAGGTACACAGTGCGGCCATTCACCATACGTCAATAGTACTGTGTACAACGAGGCCCTATCCATCTGAGTTAAGGTGTACACAGTGCCATGTCATACTGTCAGGTATCACAGAGTGCTTATCCCCTATCCTGTTAGTCGTACACCACAGTGCCTTGTGATCCGACTAAAATCGCCTGTAATCCGACAGTCATGATTCACGTATAGTGCCATACAGCTTCCTATCCTGTCAGTATACACAGTGCTTCTATCCTGTACATTGATACACAGGACATCATCATTTCTGGTCACGAGCTGCTTCCTATCATTTACAGATGTACACAGTGCTCCTATCCTGTACAGTGTAACACAGTGCCTTTCAGCTATCTGGAGTGTGTACGCGATAGTACCATTCCACTTATCACTGAATTACAGGAGGTGACAATGCAGGTTAAGTTTCATATCCTTGTACAGTGTACACAGTGCCCTAGTCTTATCTGTACCAGTGACACAGGCCTTATATCACTGCTGAGCAGTGCCACAGTGCCTTTCACCGATCCTGCACAGTGGACACAGTAAGGGCCCATTATCCCAGCGTACCAGTGTAACAAGTTGCCTCTTATCCTAGTACAGTTGTACAGAACAGTGCCTTTTATCCGTGGACAGTGGTAAACAGTGCGCTTTATCCGGTACAGAGTAATACCCAGTGCCTTCTAGTCCGTAGAGCGATACACAAGGCTGGCCTAGTATGCCTATTCCTGTCAGTGTACACACGGGGTAAGAGTAATGCCTTCATTCCTGTAACAGGGTCAGCATAGAGGCTCTGTCTTTATCCAGACGTGTGTACATCAAGTGCCATACCCTAGTGTACTGTGTACACAGTGCACCTCCATAATCAAGGTACAATGTAGCATAACACATGCTGGCGCGTTCTAGGCAATGTTTACAAGTGTAACAGGTGCATTTATCCGATCATGGAGTCAGTGTACACAGTGCTCTTCATACTGTAACAGGTATATCACAGTGCCTTCAATCCTGTTAACAGGGTAAAGTACACAGTGCACCTTGACCATATTCAGTCGGTACAAGATAGGTTATGGTGGACTAAGTGACCTTGTCCCTAGACTCATGTACAGTGTACTGGGAATGTACCGTCCCAATATCCATGTACAGTGGTACAAGCAGATGATGCTGTATCCGCTGTTCACACGGGTTGCTAACACAAGAAGGACCTTTTATCCTGTGTATAGAAGTGTACACAGTGCCTTCTATCCTGTACAGTGTACACAGTGCCTTCCCCTATCCTGTACAGTGTACACAGTGCCTTCCCCTCTCCTGTACAGTGTACACAGTGCCTTCCCCTATCCTGTACAGTGTACGCAGTGCCTTCTCCTATCCTGTACAGTGTACACAGTGCCTTCTATCCTGTACAGTATATACAGTGCATTTCCCTATCATGTACAGTGTTCACAGTGCATTCCCCTATACAATACAGTGTACACAGTGCCTTCTCCTATCCTGTACAGTGTAAACAGTGCCTTCTCCTATCCCGTACAGTGTACACAGTGCCTTCTCTTATCCTGTACAGTGTACACAGTGCCTTCTATTCTGCACAGTGTACACAGTGTCTTCTCCTATCCTGTACAGTTTTCACAGTGCCTTCTATCCTGTACAGTGTACACGGTGCTTTCTCCTATCCTGTACAGTGTACACGGTGTCTTCCCCTATCCTATACAGTCTACACAGTGTCCTCTCCTATCCTGTACAGTATGCATGGTGTCTTCCCCTATCCTGTACAGTGTACACAGTGTCCTCTCCTATCCTGCACAGTGTACACAGTGCCTTCTATTCTGTACAGTGTACACAGTGCCTTCTATCCTGTACAGTGTATACAATGCCTTTAACCTGTACAGTGTACACAATGCCTTCTCCTATCCTGTACAGTGTACACAGTGCCTTCCCCTATTTTGTACAGTGTACACAGTGTCTACTCCTGTCCTGTACAGTGTAGACAGTGTCTTCTCCTATCCTGTACAGTGTACACAGTGCCTTCTATCCTGTACAGTGTACACAGTGCCTTCTATCCTGTACAGTGTACACAGTGCCTTCTATCCTGTACAGTGTACACAGTGCCTTCTCCTATCCTGTACAGTGTACACAGTGCCTTCCCCTATTTTGTACAGTGTACACAGTGTCTACTCCTGTCTTGTACAGTGTAAACAGTGCCTTCTATCCTGTACAGTGTACACAGTGCCTTCCCCTATCCTGTACAGTATACACAGTGCCTTCCCCTATCCTGTACAGTGTACATAGTGCCTTCCCCTATTCTGTACAGTGTACACAGTGCCTTCTATCCTGTACAGTATACAGAACTGAAGCGTAAGTTTGGGTCCGGTGTTTTAAACAGCTGATCACGCGTATGTTTCCTTCATATGTGCGATCAGCTGTTTAAGAACAGCTAATCATGGACCTGAGGGAAGGGGGGTGGGTCAGGGGCCTGGCCTCCAAATATCGAGGGGTTGGTGCAGTTACGCCCCTGCCCGACTGAGTTCCTACTGTATGAACATGCACATACTGTAGGAACTCTGTCAGGACCTGACAGAAGAACCAAGGAGGGGCGTGAGACCAGGGAAGTTCATTCATTTCATTCCCGGCTCCTGAAGGTTTTATTGAAGAACGGGGTAGACATAGCATCTTTACCTCCTATTCTTTAATAAAACTGAATAGCCCAAATTTAATTTTCCCCAATGGAGATACATGCTCACTTCAGCCCTGATCCTCTTCTCCATCGATTTGAAAGAAATATGTTTATTATTTAGATGTAAATCTGGTATAGTTGCTCTTTAGTACTTTTGAATGTGGGATTTTTTACTTTTTGAATGATAATAAATTCATCATTATCAGGGTAAAGACCCATCCTTAAGTAGTATCATACACACACTCACACACACAAACACACACATTTGAAAGACCTATACTGCTAGGCGCCCAAATCCCTAGGTGCGGCAAAGAAGATGAAAATGTACCAAAAAATGGACTGTGGCTTTGAAAAAGGGCATGGTCAAAAATGTGGCGCATGCTTATGCACGCATCTTGAATTTGTCCTCTATTTTTTACTTCAAAAACCCTATATTCGCTGTATGTTCAACCTGCATCCCTCCAGATGTTTATAAACTACAACTTTCCACATTCTCTGGCTGCAGAATGTTGGAGGATGTAGTTTCCAAACACCTGGATGGACGCAGTTTGGACAGCCATGTACTGTATGTATGCAAATACTGTGTGTATTACATGTATTTGCTATGTATTGTATGCAATGTATGCAGACATCCCACCCTGACAAAAATCATTTCAGGGAGGGTACCCAAACCCTAAAACCCCACCCCAAGATGAACGCATAATCCATGCATACAGACACACACATGTATACAGTCACACACACATATACACAGACACATGCATCTAAACGGAAACACATGGAAACTGTCAGACATACATACAACAAGCCACGTCACCATTAAGTGTTTCTGTCACTCCACTAAACTATTAGAGTGAGTGCTCCCTCACTATAATAAAAAACAACACATTTCAGTGAGATTTTATATCATTTAACATAAAGTGTGTGCTGCGTGTATTTACTATGCGTACTGTATGTGTCTACTGCATGTATCATAGGTATGCACAATATGAATTGTATATATTTACTGTGTTTGTGTAAGTGCGTAGAGTATTTACTGTGTACATGTATATACACATGAACAAAGGTTTGTGAGCACCAAAACTGGCAACCACTTGTTGGAAGGACTATTGATCTATATAACTCATTATGCATTACTCAGTTTAGCCCCACTTTTTATATTTTTTCCTTGGTTCAATATAAACGCTTAGGATTTCAGCTAGTGGCTAAAACACACACACGTTACTCTTACCATAGGTAGCATTGACAGTAAAGAGAAAAGGATGGTAATAAGAGTCTATAGTTTAGAAAGCCTACCTATTAATAAAACTGTTTAAAATGACATTGGTTCAATGGTCTGGTACAAACTAATAGAGAGGTATAGGTAAATTACAATCTAATTGAGAGATTTGAAGATAAATACTAAATTATAAAGCCAATAAAGAAGCAATATAAATAGCTATCACTACCTGCACAATGTCCCCTTAAATGTCCATCATTCTTTTTATTGGATCCTATGTTAACTGGCCAAATAGTTAGGGTATGTACACACGCCCCTTCAGTCCTTGATATTTCTACTGATGGATATATATATATTGCTCAAGAGAAGGAAAATAACAGTAGACAGCTGATATTCTGGTCCGACACCTGATTCTCAAGCAGGGGTGCCCCTACCATGAAGCCAGTTGAAACATTTGCTCAGGGTGCGCATCTGCAGAACACTTAAAAGGAGGCAGTTAAAAAAAAAGTCCTTTCTGCAATACCGCATTTCAGCACCAATCAGTGTTAAGTCAGCCCTCCAGTTCACTAGTCAGTGTTAGTCAGCCCACCATACCCACCTCCACAAGCGTACACAGTGTGTTAGTAAGTTACTTACCGTGGTGGCTGTTTGCTTGCATTGGAATGCGCAGAGTCCCAGTGTTTTATATTTTCTTCAGTCTGGAACCTGGCGGGTGGTTTCGGGGCACGCGAACCACCGACAAGGAGCGGTGAGTGTGTGGAGACGTGTTATATATTTCCATATGTCATGTGGAATTCTTTCCCGATGTCTATTTGCACTAGTGACAGGCTTATGCACCTGAGCCTCAAAATTTTTTGAGTAAGCTTATTGCTGATTGATTGCATATGTGTTTAACGTCTGTAGTTGACACTCTGGTTTTGCATTTACCTAGTGGAATGCTGTAAAAGTGTTTTTAAAGACATATAGGGAGATTCAATAAAAGTTCTTATCGTTTAAAATGGTGCTAATTTTGCCCCAACCAATCAGATCTTATTTAACATTTGAAAGCTAACATCTGATTGGTTGGAGCAAAATTAGCACCATTTTAAACAATAAGAACTTTTATTGAATAACCCTGATAGTGTTCCTAAGAGCTTCCATGTATGTATAAGAATTGTAAATTTACAGAAGTCTTTGTTCCTTATTTGCATATATGTGTTTAACACAGGCAAGGGGTCCCCACACACGTTATTATTCCAACACCCTTTTCTAGGGTCACTTTTTACTATAATCTACTTGGACCTAGCCAAAGACTATCCACTGTACGCTATGGACATTTAAAAGAGAATGAAATTTAAATTGAATAGTGTTTATGTGTAACGCCATATAATATGTAAAGTATAATAAATTTGGCTTGGAAAAGTGTGCTCTTAAGCTGGGTACAGACGATGAGATATTTCGGTCCGATCGACCGATAGTTCAGTGTATCGGTCGATCGGACCGAAATTATCGGACGGAAGGATGATCGGACATGGTGGAAAACCTCGTACGGTCGCACGATCGGTCGCGGTAACTGTCGGTCACGGCTGCTTTTGCCGCAACCGACAGTCCTTCCTCCTGGCCGACCAGTCGAAAGTATCGAACCGTCGGTCAGGAGGAAAAATCGCTAGGTGTGTACCTAGCTTTAATCTGCAGCAGCCAATCAGATTAAGAGCACGGTCAAAGGTTTGCATTTCTAGGTACATTGCATGTCCACCCTTTTACTAAAAAAATGGTAATTTCTTTGCCCCTAACCCCAACTGCTATTTTTAGAACTTTATTACATACATTTCTAACTGAACATAAGTATTGCTCCTATTCTCTCCCTTTCTGGCAGAGGTGGCTGCCTCCTTCCCCTAAGCAATTAGCTTTTAGGAACTTGAGCATGTGCTTAAGAGGCAGCAGGAAAAAAGCAACCAATCATTGGCTTTGATGTAAGCAGTCACAGCCTTGATTGATTGCATGGAGGGAGAATCCAGCTACTGTGAGAATGGGGGCAATAATTATCATTAAATATCTGGTTAATAAAGTGTTAAATATACTGGATGGATTTGGGGATAGGTAACGAACAAGTGTCCATTTTTTTGTTTTGAGGATAGACATTCCCTTTAGGACACAAACACAAAATAAAATTATAAAGTAAAAGCACAAAAATGAAATGTAGGCACACAGACCTACTGGTGCACCCCTACATCCATTCAAAAACGTTCACCCAAACCCACACAGACACTGGAACAGAAACCTGTTGATGCAAGCCCTACACCCACACCAATCCTCCATTTCCTTAGAAACCATACACACAATAAAAATATAAGCAATCAATCAGAGTTAATTAAAAAATGTAAATACTCTTACATTGCCATAGCAAGATTATTGAGATTTGAAACTTGCAGCACAATTTCAAGCTAAATTCAAAGTTTATACTCTCCCTTGTAATTAAAAACCTGTTTATAAAACTTGCCTTTAATTTCCCTGGCTAAAAAGTTCCTACTATATAAGTACTCATTGCAGTAAAAAAAGGCTACGACTATGCAGACTATGTGCTTTTTTTTTGCACTTTTTGCTGTGTATGCATTTTAAAAAAACAGGAACAATTTTCTGTTGATATTTGTTTTTGGGTTCCCAGTATAGGCTGGTTCAAGTAAGGTTTCCACATTTAACGTTATCGGTAAGGTAAGAAAAAACTTTTGTGGGAGGGGTGGACATGTGTATATTTGCATGTGAACACTCATGGCTGGTTTTCTGCTTGACTCAATGCAAAGTAACAAGTCTAAGGATTAGGTCCCACTAGAGTGATTTGCGCTCCAATACAATCTGATTGGTCCCACTATGTGTGCTGCTCTCCGTTCCGTTATTGGAACACATGCGTGCACGGCTTTTTGTGCGTATCACATGCGTCCCAATAACATAGATGGACACAGGATTGCAGCGCACATAGGTTATTACGCACTGCAGCACATTGCAAAAATCCTTCTTCACTGCTGAGCCTGATAGTGGTATACGATAGTGGCAGGCACAACTTCTCACAACAAACTATAAAAGATGGTTACTTTCTAACTAACCACTCTAGAAAATGGGTATATAATACTTAAACCTGCTATACAGTGTCACATCAGTCACCTTCTACAATACCTTTCTGGTTTTCTCCTTAATAAAGGACAACAGGAGGTACAGTAGGAATACTCTGTTTGCCTGCACCTTTAAATATTTAAATTTAGTGCCAAGTGTTGTTCTCAATGAATGAGAACATCCCAACATTTCCACTGGAATAATATCTTACATATGTACAAGATCTAAACATTATATACTCAGTATAGTAGCAAATGTGATTCAATGGGGGGAAAATTAGACATTTGGCTTTTTAAAGCTCTTGTTTTAAAGGGCATGTCCACCCCCAAAACTATAATTTCCCCCACTACTGGCCCCACTGTGTAG
The DNA here is from genome assembly GCA_019447015.1 of Hymenochirus boettgeri. Lineage (NCBI taxonomy): Eukaryota > Metazoa > Chordata > Amphibia > Anura > Pipidae > Hymenochirus > Hymenochirus boettgeri. The sequence goes on along the minus strand of CM033472.1, from coordinate 198,074,887 downwards.
TGTAATAAAATCCTTACCTTACATCCCAGCTCCAAATGGTTCTCCTGTAATGTCCCTGTAAAGTCCCAAAAACTTGCCACCAGGAGCAATGCATGGAGGGAAATTGTTTCCGCCTCTGAGGCTTCCTCGCAGAGGTTTTTGATTTGCTCAGAGCATTTTTTCAGTATACATACATTTTATTATTTGTAGGCCCTAAGGGCTAGGCCACACAAGTCTGCTTTTAAGGGCCATCCGATCCCAATTTCAATCCGATTGAGTTGCGGAAGGCAAAAAAAAAATTAGATTTGGATATCACCAAATTACGAAGGGGGAAAAAATTCCTTCCTGACTCCAAGTGGCAATCGGAAATTTCCCTGGATCAACTCTACTTTATGAATTAATACCAGTAACTTGCAACATTCCTTATTTGCAGAAACTCATCCAGCTTTTTTTTTTTAAACTGACCAGTGAACCTGCCATAACAATGTCCACTGGAAGACAGTTCCATAGCTTTACCGTTCTCACAGTGAAAAACCCTTTCCGAACTTGAAGCCTAAACCTTTTTTCTTCAAGTCTTAAGGGAGTCCGTGTGTCCTCTTACATGCTCTATTGGTGAACAATGCCCCAGATAGTTTATTGTATGGCCCATTAATGTTATTATACACAGTAATCATATCCCACGCAACCGCCTTTTTCTCCAGCGTACATAATTGTAACTTTCCAGTCTCTTTCATATTCAAGCTCCCCCAATCCCTTATTAATTTAGTTGCCCTTCTCTGAACCCTTTCCATTCAAAGATGTCCTTTTTGTACACAGGATTCCAAAATTGCACTGCATATTCCAAATGAGAAACCTTACCAATGCTTTGTAAAGAGGGAGAAGAACATTTTCTCCCTTAAAACCATACACTCTTTATACAAGACAATAACATGCGGGCTCTGGCTGCTGCTGCCTGGACTGCTTGCTACCTTTAAGTTTGTTATCCACCAAAACTCCAAGATCCCTTTTCAACAGGGATTCACTTACCACAGAGCCGTTTATAGTAAGCAGCACAAGGATTTTTAAGTCCAAAATGCATCGCTTACATTCATCAACATTGAATCTCATCTGCCACTAGCAGCCAATGTGACAATCTATCTATATCCCCCTGGAATATTGCACATCCTCTGAAGTTTTTAATGGTCGACAATAGTTTTGTGTCGTCAGCAAACACAGAAACCTTGCTGACAATACCCACTTCCAAATCATTAATAAACAGATTAAATAGAAGCGGCCCCAACACAGAAACCTGTGGCACGCCACATAGCACTAATCCATATTGATAAGCCCATTAAGAAGTACTCTGCATCCAATTCAAACCAATTTTCTATCATGTACAAATGTGCCTCCCCAGACCAACAGACCAGCTTATACATTAGTCGCCTATAGGGGACTGTATCAAAAGCCTTTGCAAAATCCAGTATACTACATCTACTGCTATGCCAGAGTCTAAATTTTACTCTCACTTCCTCATAAAGCAAGCAAGTCATTTTGACAAGATCTATTCCCCCAAAATCCAGGGTGGTTAATACTTATGTCAGTCCTTGAAAATAACTCTAGAACATGTTCCCTTTATTAAACTTTCCAGGATCCTCCCTACCACTGAAGTTAAACTTACAGGCCTGAAATTACCAGGCTGTGAACGACTGCCCTTTTTGAATATTGGAATAACATCAGTGTGCTGGTGTGGCCTCAGCCTCAAGGAAGATTCGAAAGAGTGTTAAAGTAGCTCTTTACTCTATGTATGCGATCTATCACTAAGATGTTTAGACCACCCAGGACTCTGAAAACAGCATTTTCACCAAATTAAGTTTAAACTGTATTTACAAATTTCCTCATATGCATCTGTATTAAGAGGCAACATCCTTTTTTTTCTTAATAAGCCAGACAGCCTTGGGTCTGTAAGGTTACTGATTTTCAATCTACAAAATTTATTTTGCCTTTTGCTGTATCTGAAATTCATTTGAAATTGTTAATCTTATCTACTTCCTTTGAGTGCCTCCTAATGATTTCTCTAGATCTGCTCTATGTAGCAGCTTTTTTAAGACCAACGTACAGTTCTTATTAATCAGAGTGAGTGCTGTATACTGTATATCACCTATTATTCACGTAATCTGTTTCTTAAAGAGTATGTCCACCCTAAAATGGAAATTTTGATATAATGTCCCCTGGCTCCCAGCCCCAACCGCTATATTTTTTTTTTTAAAAACCCCCCAAACTCTACTTACCTCCCCTCTTTCCTCCGCCACGCTCCCGCCCTCTGCTTGCAAGGAAATGCAAGCAGAGGGCGGGACCGGCAGCCGCTTCTGTGATTGGCTGAGCGGCAGCCAATCACCGCGCTGCCGGCAGCTCACTTCGCCGAGAAAGAGAGGTAGTAAGAGTTTGGGAGCTTTCTAAAATAAAAAAAATACCGGTTGGGGCTGGGGGACATGAAGCAGATTTAAATGGGTTTTATGCTAGGGGGAGGATAAAGCAAACGGGAGGAGAAGGGGAGGAGGAGGGGGGAGAAGGCTAGTACGCATGCAAAAATCTACCTGAGCCAGCTAGCAGGCGTGTCCTATATGGACCTGCTAGCCTCCTGGTGGGCAGTTTTTGGGACTTTGGGGGGACGACCTGAGAACCTCATGGAGCTGGGATGTGAGGTAGGATTACACTACACTACATGATGGGGCCAGTAGTTGGGGGGATTATAGTGTTGGGGGTGGACATGCCCTTTAAAATTGAAAACAAGCCATTCATTTCAGAAAAGCCAATAGTATTTCCACCTGTTCCATTATTGTGCCAGATACTGACCGTATAATTTGTAATATTTAGCAGGTGCATGTTCCATTAAAATATTAGCTAGAACAACTGAGCATTCTTTTTATAGCATGTGTTCCAGGAAGTTCAGGCAAGGAAAATGTTAATGAATAGCTGAGCCATTAAGAAGTACTAATCAACTTCCCTCTTTCAAGTTCCTCATTGCAGCTTTCATACAATTATGCATATTTATATATTCTCTGTTAGAGCAGAAATTAAACATTTCTTTTAAGGCCCAGAGCTAGTATAAAGGCAAAGGTAATATTTCCTTACCTTTAGAACCACAGTATATGTATATATACAGTAGCTCACAAAAAAAGAGTACACCCATTACATTTTTATTATATCTTTTCATGGGACAATACTAAAGATATGACATTTTGATACAATGTAAAGTTGTCAGTGTTAAACTTGTATAACAGTGTAAATTTTGAGTTATTGCCCCTTAAAATAACTCAACACACAGCCATTAATGTATAAACCGCTGGCAACAAAAGTGAAAAATGTCCAAATTGTGTAAAATTATCCGTTTTCCCTCCCCATTGTCATGTGACTCATTAGTGTTACAAGGTCTCGGTGTGAATGAGGAACAGGTGTGTTAAATTTGGTGTTATCGCTTTCACACACATACTGGTCACTGGAAATTAAACATGGCAGCTTACGGTAGAGAAAACTCTAAGGATTTGAAAAAAAGAATTGTTGCCCTATGTAAAGATGGCCTAGGCTAAATTAATATTGCTAAAACCCTGAAACTAAGCTGCAACATGGTGGCCCAGACCGTACAGCAGTGATTTAACAAGGTTCCAGCGCAGCGGCTATCAGTAAATGAGTCTGTCAGTATTCGTAGGTAATAACTGGAAATTGGAGGTGCATACGTTATACTTTCCCCGTATTCAGTACCAGTCATTTATTTTACAATTAACATCATAATCTACAGTTTGATAACTTGTTGTGTCATTCAGTTTTAACATTATCTATAGATACATTTATAAACTAAATGACACAGCAATTGATATAATAAATATTTTATGTTTGTATTGCCTGAAGAGGGGGAAGGAGCCCCCAAAACGGGCCGTTGCGGTGAGTGATATGTGTTAAGGTGGCTTAAGTAATAAATACGTGTGAATCAGAATCAGCGTGTGCCATGTTTTTCAATGTTTGCTACTTGACTAGGGTTGCAGCTGTACTCTTACTAAACAGGCACTAAGTCTTACCGACTTACATTATTATTGTGGATTTATATAACGCCAGCATCTTCCATAGTACTTTACTCTCTTTTGAAGTAACTATGGTAAGGACTTAAAATGCTAGGTCCTCACCCCTGGTTTTAAGTAACATTGGTCACAATAGATAGAAGACATTGTGTGACCTGGTCTGCCCTTGAATGTGAAATTCATGAGAAGGTTCTATGCATGACTTTTATTCTAATTGCTCAATATAAGTTTAAAGGGCATGTCCACCCCCAAAACTATAACCCCCCCCCACTAATGGCCCCACCATGTAGTGTAGTAAAATCCTTACCTCACATCCCAGCTCCATAAGGTTCTCCTGTAGTCCCCCCCCAAAGTCCCAAAAACTGCCCACCAGGAGGATAGCAGAGTCCATATAGGATTCTGCCTTCTATCTGGCCTCCGGGAGAAGTTTGGCAAAGCCCGAAACCGTGGCGCCCAAGACGCACAACCTGACTAAGTACGAAAAACGTTCTATAGTACAACAAACCTCAACATGCATTTAGCCAGTGTCTCACAGGACACATTGATCTAATTGAATAGCCAACAATATTACCACCATGACCTGGATGAAAGTTAATGCAACCTTTCACAAAGCATAAGAGTAAGAGATAGTGAAAGAGGTGCAGGTATTTTCTACCCAAACTGAAAACATTGCGTCAGTGCCGACCCCATACTAGTATTGATTCTGGAGTCATTACCAAAACGGAAACATTGGGGAGGGTATTAGTTTACCCTCTGGATTGACGGGTGTTGACTCTTGTACGAGAATGCCTATAGTATATACATGTGTGCAATCACCTACGGGGTCCAGGGGTGATAGGTTACTTGCCGGACGAGTTTAGAGAAAGCTAAAAAAATGTGACATTAACTCTAAGCCTAAACAACTGTCCGAAACTTAACTAAAAAGATAGCAATGAAGAACAAGGACAACACCAACTTCAGGATTATGCCATATTGCTGACATAAAAAAGATGCAGAATTGACGGTCTAACAGGGCGCCAACAGAAGGCTTGGGACTTAGAAAATAGCTACATATGGACGCATCTGAAGGCCATACCGTCACATGTCGTTCGGTGCAACACACTCATGCTCATATTACCTAGACCACAATGCATTTCTTGGGGCTTCACCTATACGTATATGTTCCTATGAAATTATGGACATTTATTCGCAAAGTCTATAGTGAAGGGCAACACTCTTGTGCCGTACAACCATTTCTATTCTAACCTAAATCCTCACTATATGAACGATGGTATCAAAGTACTCTGAAATACATGGCAATTTTACACTGTAAAAAACTATAATCTAATGGTTTTGGGTCAGTTTGTTAATATTCCTTGTCCGCATTGTTATTTTATTTAAGTACCCCATATCCTATCAATTTAAGTGTTGGTGATAAGCGAAAGCATTTAGGCACAGGCCATTTCCGCCCTAGGCATACCAGACGTCAAATCCTGCACGTTTCGGGAGAAGGGTAGCATCCAGCAAGCAGATTATGATATCACAAGGGGCTGTGCCTGGTGCTATCTACTATGCTTATTAATAACCTACCCTCCAACATTCACCTTTAAATAGTAGTGCTGCCTTGATTTAACATAAACTCCATCAGGACAATACACCGCCAACCATTTTAAAAACAGTTGTGAATATCACACTAAGCGGTGTTATCACCAAAGAAACCTGCACAGCTACACACAACTGTACTTCATCCTGGTAGTCTAGCAGTTTTTTTTCACACCCGCTCTGATGGCTGGTAACACAATGACTGGCTATAAGCAGATCACGTGAGAGGGGCGATTGCACTGGGGGGCAACAGTGGCACATGGTACATTTCCCTAAATGATTGTGAGTGTTTTTTCATTCATCAGATAACTAATAATAATAATAACAATATTTATAATAATGTTAAGAATTGATAAGTAGTAATAATAATAATAATAATGAATAACAATGGTACAAAAATTAATAATTTAGAAATAATAATGTTAATAATGATAATAATCAATAAATATTATTAATGACGATAATAATAATAATGTGTTATTCCCAATAACAATTACAATGGTGTAACCTTCTATAGTTATATGGCTATACAGTAACAGCAGTACAGCTGGTCTCCTTACTGAACAGACTTCCCGTAACTCACTTGACAGGCTGTTTGGTGGATCTGTACGATCTGCATGGCCTGAAAATCTAACCCGCTGACCCGTGCGCCCTGCAGGCCTCGTCCCTCCTCCACAGCCCCCGGACTTTCCTTCTTTCTGTATGCGGCACTAGTCTTGTCACTCGTCCCATTTTCGCGCCCAGTGCAGCAGTTTCGTAAGCGGCTCCTGACAGGCAGGTCCATGAGGCGAATTCTCCGTGTTCTTAGCGGGCAGGAAGGAATTGTTAGAACGGAGTAACACAGACAGAATAGCTGAGACCTACACTGGGGAACGGGGACCATTATTCACACAGATACTGACTGGATTGTGTCATATATGGCCGGGCAGTGTACACAGTGCCTTCCCCTATCATGTACTGTGTACACAGTGCCTTCTATCCTGTACAGTATACACAGTGCCTTCTATCCTGTACAGTGTACACAGTGTCTTCTATCCTGTACATTGTACACAGTGCCTTCCCCTAGCTATTATGTACTGTGTACACAGTGCCTTCTATCCTGTACAGAGTACACAGTGCCTTGCCCTATCATGTACTGTGTCACGTGCCTTCTATCCGGTACAGAGTACACATCTGCCTATGCCCTCATCAGTACTGTGTACACAGTGCCTTCTATCCTGTAACAGAGTGAACCGTGCCTTGCCCTATCATGTATCTGTGTAACACAGTGCTTCTATTCCTGTACAGTATACAACAGTGCCTTCTATCCTGGTACAGTTTACACATCTGCCTTATCCTATCCTGTCAGTTTACCACAGTGCCTTCTATCTGTACAGAGGGTTCACATTGCCATTCTATCCTGTACTGTGTACACGTGCCTTCCCCTATCGTGTCACTGTGACACATGCCTCCTATCATGTACAGTGTACCAGTGACCTTCTATCCGTCAGTGTACACAGTGCCTTCTATCTGTACAGTGTACACAGTGCCTTACCTATCCTGTTCAGGTGTACACAGTGCCTTCCTATCCTGTACCATTAATAAACAACATCTCCCTCTATATCCGTACAGTAATACACAGTGGCCTTCGATCCTGTACCGTATACACAGTGCCCTTCTATCCCTATCCTTACATTGTACCATTGACATCTATGCAGGTTCGGTGTAACACCATGCCTTCCCCTAGTCCTGTACAGTGTATACACAGTGGCTTCTTCCTGTACATGTAACACAGTGCCTTTCACCTATCCTGTACAGTGTACTAAGTACCTTCCCCCCTTATCCTGTCACAGTGTTACAACAGTGTCCTTCCTAGCCTGTACAGTGTACACATGCCTTCTATCCTGTACAGTGTCACGTGCCTTCCATCCTGTACAGTGGTACACATTGCCTTCCCTATCCTGTAGCAATGTACACGTACCTTCCCATTATCCTGCTTACACGTGTACACAGTGGCCATTCTCAATCACTGCTACAGTGTACACTGCCTTCTATCCTGTAACAGTGTACACAGTGTTGCCTTCTATCCTTTACAGTATACACAGTGCCTCCTCTATCCCTTGACAGTTCACAGTGCCCATTATCCTATCCTGTTCAGGTTTAAACACAGGTGCCTTCTTCCTGTACAGTGTTCACATGCCTTCTATCCAGTCTGTGTACCAGTGCCTTCCCCCTAATATCGTACTGTGTACACAGTGCCGGTCCATCATGTACGTGTACAAAGTGCCTTCTATCCTGTACAGTGTACAACAGGGCCCTTATCCTATCCTGTTCAGTGTACACAGTGCCTTCTATACTGTACAGTATCACGAGTGCCCTATCTATCCTGTAGCGTAACCACAGTGCCGTTGCCCTATCCTGTAACAGTATACACAGTGCCTCTTCTATCCTGTCAGTATACACAGTGCTTCTATCCTGTACAATTGTAACACAGTGACATCTATCATGTTTTCTGTGTACACAGTGCCTTCCCTATCCTGTACAGTGTAACACAGTGCCTGCTATCCGTACAGTGTCCCAGCCCAGTACCTTTTCCCTATCCTTTACAGTGCTTACTACGTACCTTCCCTTATCCTGTACAATTGTACAACAGTTCTTCTAATCCTGGTACAAGTGTACAAGTGCCATTCTATCCTGTACCAGTGTAACACAGTGCCTTCTATCCTGTACAGTGTACACAGGTGCCTTTTTCCTATCACTGTACAGGGTACACACTACCCTTCACCTTATCCTGTAAGTTTACACAGTGCCTTCTGATCCCGTAGCAGTGTCCCAGTGCTTCTATCCCTGTACATGTGTATCACAGTGGCCTTCATCCTTTCAGTTATCACAGTGCCATTCTATCCTTACATTGTACACCGGCCTTATCCTTCCTGTTACACATATACACACAGTGCGTCTATCCTGTACATGTATACAGTGGCCTTTCTATCCAACTGTGTACACAGTGCCGTCCATCCCCTATCGTGTACTGTGTACACCAGTGTCCCTCCTATCATGCTACAGTGTACACGAGTGCCTTCTATCCTGTACATGATACACAGTGCCTTATCCCTAATCCTGTTCAGTGTACACAGTGCTTCTATCCTTACAGTATACCCAGTGCCTTCTATCCGTGTAAACAGTATACCACAGTGCCATTTCCCTATCCTGTACGTGTACTAAGTCCCCCTATTCCCTTATCCTGTACAGTGTACTAGTACCTTCCGCTTACCTGTACATGTAACACATTGTCTTCTATCCTGTCAGTGTACCAGTGCCTTCTATCCTGTACAGTGACACAGTGCCTTCTATCTATCCTGGACCGTGTACACAGTGCCTTTCCCTATCCTGTACATGCTACACATACCTGTTCTTTCCCGTTATCCGTACAGTGTTACACGTGCTTCTATCCTGTACCGTGTACACAGTGTCCTTCTATCCTGTACAGGTACCCAGTGCCTTCCACTATCACCTTACCATTGTCACAGTGCCTTCCCCTCTCCTGTAGCAGTGTACACAACAGTGCCCTTTCCCCTATCCTGACTACACTTGTCGCAGTTCCTTCTCCTAGCCTGTCATTTGTACCCAGTGCCTTCTATATCCTTACAGTATATACAGAGTGGCATTCTCCCTATCATGTACAGTGTTCACAGTGCTTCCCCTATACAATAACGTGTACAAGCGCCTCTTTCCTCTCTATCCTGTACAGTGTAACAGTGCCTTCTCCTATCTCCGTACAGTGTACACCAGTGCCTTCTCTTAGCCTGTACAAGTGTCACCATTGCCTCTATTCTGCACAGTGTAACACTGCGTCTTCTTTCTCCTATCCTGTACAGGGTTTTCACAGTGCCTTCTATCCTGTACAGTGGTACACGGTGCTTTACTCCTCCTATCCTGTACAGTGTACACGTGTCTTCCCTCCTATACAGTCTACACGTGTCCGCTCCTATCCTGTACAGTAAATGCATGGTGTCTTCCCGCCTATCCTTACAGTGCACAACAGTGTTCCTCCCTCCTATCCTAGCACAGTGTACACCAAGTGCTTCTATTCTGTACAGTGTACACACATTTGCCGTTTGACTTGTGGGCGGACTGGTACAGTGTATACAATGCCGATTAACCTGCTACAAGTGTACACAAACCTTCTCCTATCCTGTACAGTGTACCCAGTGCCTTCCCCTAATTTTGCTACAGTGTCAGTGTCTACTCCTGTCCTGTCACAGTGTAGACAGTGGTCTTCTCTCCTATCCTGTACAGTGTACACAGTGCCTTCTATCCTGGATACAGTGTACAACAGTGCCTTCTATCTCTGTACAGTGTACACAGTGCCTTCTATCCTGTACAGTGTACACCAAAGTGCCTTCTCCTATCCTGTCAACAGTGTACACCGATGCGTCCCCTATTTTGTACCCAGTGTGTCACATGTCTAGCTCCTGTCTGTACACTGTAAACAGTGCCTTCTATCCTGCACAGTGTACACAGTGCCTTCCCCTATCCTGTACAGTAATACACAGTGCCTTCACCCAGTCCTGTACAGTGATACATAGTGCCTTCACCTATTCTGTACAGTGTACACAGTGCCTTCTATCCTGTACAGTAATACAGAACTGAAGCGTAAGTTTTGGGTCCGGTGTTTTTAAACAGCTGATCACGCGTATGTTTTTCCTCATATGTGCGTCAGCTCTGTTTAAGAACAGCTATCATGGACCTGAGGGACAGGGGGCTGGGTCATGGAGCCTGGCCGCTCCAATATCATGGTTTGTGCAGTTTCCGCCCCCATCGGCCCGATCTGAGTTCCTTCACTGTAATGAACAGTGCACATACTGTAGGAACTCTGTCAGGAACCTGACAGAAGAACCAAGGAGGGGCGTGAGACCAGGGAAGTCTCATTTCATTATCATTTAGCGGGCTTCTGCTCGAAGTGCGAATGGAGAACTGAGACAGTAGCGGCGTGTGGGGCAGCAGTAGCAGCATGTCACGTCTCCTTCTTACGCCCGTATCAAAACCGAGTATCCGGGAGGCGTCTCCTGGAGCGGGAAGTTGGAGGACATTACGACAAGTAACTAAAACTGGAGACAGAACAAAAAACCATATCTATCACAATACACTCAAATACAAAGACGGATAAAAAATCAACATACTACAACAATAAGCCCAACAATTTATTAGTAATTATCACCCAAAAGGACCAACTTGTTATTTAGCTTCAAGAAAGTTCTCACTGCCTGAGCACCCGAGCCTCTTCGTTCCAGACGAGGAAAAAATAGGTGGAGTATGAATGTAAATCTGTATAAGTTGCTCTTTATACTTTGAAGGGCTTTTTTCTTTTTGAATACTAATAAGCCGCATTATCAGGGTAAAGACCCATCCTTAATAGTAAAAAACATACACACACTCACACACAACAAACACACACTTTGAAAGACCTAACTGCTATCGCCCGCCCAAATCCCATCGGCAAAGAAATGAAAATGTACCAGACACCAAAAAATGTACGTTTCTTTGAAAAGGCATGTTCAAATGTGCTCAATTCCCCCCCTTTTTTTAACACACAAACAATGCCACACCGCCATCTTGATTTGTCCTCTATTTTTACTTCAAAAACCTATATTCGCTTATGTTCACCTGCCATACCCTCCAGATGTTTATAAACTACAACTCTTCCACATTCCTCTGGCTTCAGAATGTTGGAGGATGTAGTTTCCAAACACCTGGATTGAACGCAGTTTGGACATCCATGTACTGTATGTATGCAAATCCTGTGTGTATTACATGTATTTGCTATTATTGTATGCAATGTATGCAGACTCCCACCCTGACAAAAATCAGTTCAGGGAGGGTACCCAACCCTAAACCCCACCCCAGATGAACGCATAAATCCATGCAACGTACACCCACATGTATACAGTCACATCCACATATACCATACACATGCATCTAAACGAAACACATGGAAACTGTCAGACAACATACAACAACCACGCACCATTAAGTTTTCTGTCCACTCTTCCACTAACTATTAGAGTGAGTGCTCCCTTCACTATAATACCAAAACAACACATTTCAGTGAGATTTATATCATTTAACATAAAGTTGTGTGCTGCGGGTATTTACTGATGCGTACGTCTGTGTCTACTGCATGTATCATAGTTATGCACATATGAATTGTATATATTTACTTGTGTTTGTGTGTAAGTGGCGTAAGTATTTACTGTGTACAATTAATACCCACTGAACCAAAGGTTTTTGAGCACCAAAACGTGCAACCACTTGTTGGAAGACTATTGATTGACTCTAGTATAACGCATTAATGCATTCGTTGAGCCCCACTTTTTATCATTTTTTCCTGGGTTCAATATAAACGCTTAGGATTTCAGTGTGGGCTAAAACACACACCATTACTCTACCATAGTACATTGACAGTAAAGAGAAAGGACTGGTAATAAGAGTCCTATGTTTTAGAAGCCTACCTCTTAAATAAAACTGTTTAAAATGACTTGGTTCAATGGTCTGGTAAAAACTAATAGAGAGGTTATAGGTAGATACAATCTAATTGAGAGATTTTGAAGATAAATACTATTAATAAAGCCATAAAGAAGCATTAAATATGCTATCACTACCTGCATCAATGTCCCTAAATGTCCATCATCTTTTTATTGGATCCACTATGTTAACTGGTCCAAATAGTTGAGGGTATGTACACCCGCCCCTTCAGTTCCCTTGATATTTCTACTGATATATATATATATTGCCAAGAGAAGGAAAATACAGTAATCAGCTGATATTCTGGTCGCTACCGATTTCTCAGCATGGGGTGCCCCTACCATATAGCCAGTTGAAACATGTGCTCAGGGTGCGCATCTGCAGACCTTAACGAGGCATTAAAAAAAAAGTCCGTTCTCTGCAATAAACCGCATTTCCGCACCACTCAGTGTTAAGTCAAACGCCCTCCTTCACTAGTCAGTGTTAGTCAGCCCACCATATCCCACCTCCCACAGCGTACCACAGTTGTTAGTAAGTTACTTCTCCGGGTGGCTGTTTGCATGCAGTTGGAAATGCGCAGAGTCCCAGTGTTTTTATTTATATTTCTTCATCGTGAACCTTGGGCGGGTGGTTTCGGGGCAACGCTGAACCACCGACAAGGAGCGGTTGATGTGTGGAGACGTGTTATATATTCATATGTCATGTGGAATTCTTTCCCGTATGTCTATTGCACTAGGTACAGGCTTATCACTGAGCCTCAAATTTTTTTGAGTAAGCTTATTGCTGATTGATTGCATATGTGTTAACGTCTGTAGTTGACACCTCCCTGGTTTTGCATTTACTGTGGCAATGCTGTAAAAGTGTTTTTTAAAGACATATAGGAGATTCAATAAAAGTTCTTATCGTTTAAAATGGTGCTAATTGTGCCACCAACCATCAGATCTTATTTAACATTTGAAAGCTAACATCTGATTGGTTGGAGCAAAATTAGCACCATTTTAAACAATAAGAACTTTTTATTGAATAACCCTGATAGTGTTTCCTAAGAGCTTCCATGTATGTATAGAATTGTAAATTTACAAAGTCTTTGTTCCTTATTTGATATATTGTTTTTAACACAGGCAAGGGGGTCCCCACACACGTTTTATCCAACACCCTTTTCTAGGGTCACTTTTTACTATATCTACTTGGACCTACCAAAGACTATCCACGTACGCTATGGACATTAAAGAAGAAATGAATTTAAATGAATAGTGTTTGATGTTAACGCCATATAATATGTAAAGTCTAATAAATTTGGCTTGGAAAAGTGTGCTCTTAAGCTGGTACGACGATGAGATATTTTCGGTCCGATCGACCGATAGTTCAGTGTATCGGTCGATCGGACCGAATTATCGACGGAAGGATGATCGGACATGGTGGAAACACTCGTACGGTCGCACGATCGGTGTCGCGTAACTGTCGGCTCACGCTGCTTTTTGCCGCAACCGACAGTCCTTCCTCCTGGCCACCAGTCGAAAGTTCGAACCGTCGGTCAGGAGGAAAAATCGCTAGGTGTACCTAGCTTTAATCTGCAGCAGCCAATCAGATTAAGCACGGTCAAAGGTTTGCATTTCTATACATTGCATGTCCACCCTTTACTAAAAAAATGGTAATTTCTTGGCCCCTAACCCCAACTGCTATTTTTAGAGACTTTATTACATACATTTCTAACTGAACATAGTATTGCTCCTATTCTCTCTCCTCCTTTCTGGCAGAAGGTGGCTGCCTCCTCCCCTAAGCAATTAGCTTTAGGAACTTAGCATGTGCTTAAGAGGCAGCAGAAAAAAGCAACCAATCATTGCTTTGATGTAAGCATGTCACAGCCTTGATTGATTGCATGGAGTGAGAATCCAGCTACTGTGAGAATGGGGGCAATAATTATCATTAATATCTGGTTAATAAGTGTTAAATATACTGGATGGATTTGGGGATAGGTAACGAACAAGTGTCCCATTTTTTGTTTTGAGGATAGACATTCCTTTAGGCACAAACACAAAATAAAATTATAAAGTAAAAGCACAAAATGAAAGTAGGCACACAGACCTACTGGTGCACCCCTCCATCCATTCAAAAACGTTCACCCAAACCCACACAGACACTGGAACAGAACCTGTTGATGCAAGCCCTACACCCACACCAATCCTCCATTTCCTTAGAAACCATACACACAAATAAAATATAAGCAATCAAGTCAGTATTAATTAAAAAATGTAAATACTCTTACATTGCCATAGCAAGATTATTGAGATTTGAAACTTGCAGCACATTTTCAAGCTAAATTCAAAGTTATCTCCTCCCTTTGTAATTAAAAACCTGTTTATAAAACTTGCCTTTAATTTCCCTGGCTAAAAAGTTCCTACTATATAAGTACTCATTGCAGTAAAAAAGGCTACGCTATGCAGACTATGTGCTTTTTTTTTTGCACTTTTTGCTGTTATGCATTTTAAAAAAACAGGAACATGTTCTGTTGATATTTGTTTTTGGTTCCCATTATAGGCGGTTCAAGTAAGGTTTCCACATTTAACGTTATCGGTAAGGTAAGAAAAAACTTTTGTGGGAGGGGTGGACATGTGTAATATTTGCATGTGAACACTCATGGCTGGTTTTCTGCTTGACTCAATGCAAATGTACAAGTCTAAGATTAGGTCCCACTAGAGTGATTTGCGCTCCAATACATCTGATTGGTCCCACTATGTGTGCTGCTCTCCGTTCCGTTATTGGAACACATGCTGCACGGCTTTTTGTGCGTATCACATCGTCCCAATAACAGGATGGACACAGGATTGCAGCGCACATAGGTTATTACCACTGCAGCACATTGCAAAAATCCTTCTTCACGCTGAGCCTGATAGTGGTATACGATAGTGCAGGCACAACTTCTCACAACAAACTATAAAGATGGTTACTTCTAACTAACCACTCTAGAAAATGGTATATAATACTTAAACCTGCTATACATGTCACATCAGTCACCTTCTACAATACCTTTCTGGTTTTCTCCTTAATAAAGGACAACAGAGGTACGTAGGAATACTCTGTTTGCCTGCACCTTTAAATATTTAAATTTAGTGCCAAGTGTTGTTCTCAATGAATGAGAACATCCAACATTTCCACTGGAATAAATCTATCTATGTACAAGATCTAACACATTATATACTCAGTATAGTAGCAAATGTGATTCAATGGGGGGAAAATTAGACATTTGGCTTTTTAAAGCTCTTGTTTTAAAGGCATGTCCACCCCCAAAACTATAATTTCCCCCACTACTGGCCCCACTGTGTAGTGTTATAAATCCCTTACCTTACATCCCAGCTCCAAATGGTTCTCCTGTAATGCCCTGTAAGTCCCAAAAACTTGCCCCCAGGAGCATGCATGGAGGGAAATTGTTTCCGCCTCTGAGGCTTCCTCCAGAGGTTTTTGATTTGCTCAGAGCATTTTTTCAGTATACATACATTTTATTATTTGTAGGCCCTAAGGGCTAGGCCACACAAGTCTGCTTTTAAGGCCATCCGATCCCAATTTCAATCCGATTGAGTTGCGGAAGGCAAAAAAAAAATAATTTGGATATCACCAAATTTACGAAGGGGAAAAATTCCTTCCTGACTCCAAGTGGCAATCGGAAATTTCCCTGGATCAACTCTACTTTATGAATTAATACCAGTAACTTGCAACATTCCTTATTTGCAGAAACTCATCCACTTTTTTTTTTTAAACTGACCAGTGAACCTGCCATAACAATGTCCACTGGAAGACAGTTCCATACTTTACCGTTCTCACAGTGAAAACCCTTTCCGAACTTGAAGCCTAAACCTTTTTTCTTCAAGTCTAAGGGATGTCCGTGTGTCCTCTTACATGCTCTATTGGTGAACAATGCCCCATATGTTTATTGTATGGCCCTTAATGTATTTATACACAGTTAATCATATCCCCACGCAACCGCCTTTTCTCCAGCGTACATAATTGTAACTTTTCCAGTCTCTTTCATATTCAAGCTCCCCAATCCCCTATTAATTTGTTGCCCTTCTCTGAACCCTTCCATTTCAAAGATGTCCTTTTTGTACACAGGATTCCAAAATTGCACTGCATATTCCAATGAGAAACCTTACCAATGCTTTGTAAAGAGGGAGAAGAACATTTTCCTCCCTTAAATCCATACTCTCTTATACAAGACAATAACATGCTGGCTCTGGCTGCTGCTGCCTGGCACTGCTTGCTACCTTTAAGTTTGTTATCCACCAAAACTCCAAATCCCTTCCAACAGGGATTCACTTACCACAGAGCCGTTTATATAGTATAGCAGCACAAGGATTTTTAAGTCCAAAATGCATCGCCTTACATTCATCAACATTGAATCTCATCTGCCACTTAGCAGCCTAATGTGACAATCTATCTATATCCCCCTGGAATATTGCACATCCTCTGAAGTTTTTAATGGTCGACAAAGTTTTGTGTCGTCAGCAAACACAGAAACCTGCTGACAATACCCACTTCCAAATCATTAATAAACAGATTAATAGAAGCGGCCCCAACACAACCCTGTGGCACGCCACATAGCACTTTAATCCTATTGATTAAGCCACATTAGAAGTACTCTGCATCCAATTCATAACCAATTTCTATCCATGTACAAATGTGCCCCCAGACCAACAGACCTGCTTATACATTGTCGCCTATAGGGGACTGTATCAAAAGCCTTTGCAAAATCCAAGTATACTACATCTACTGCTATGCCAGAGTCTAAATTTCTACTCACTTCCTCATAAAACCAGCAAGTCAGTTTGACAAGATCTATTCCCCCAAAATCCAGGCTGGTTAATACTTATGTCAGTCCTTGAAACATACTCTAGAACATGTTCCTTATTAAACTTTCCAGGATCCTCCCTACCACTGAAGTTAAACTTACAGGCCTGAATTACCAGGCTGTGAACGACTGCCCTTTTTGAATATTGGAATAACATCAGTGTGCTGGTGTGGCCTCAGCCTCAAGAGATTCGAAAGAGTGTTAAAGTAGCTCTTTACTCTATGTATGCGATCTATCCCTAAGATGTTTAGACCACCCAGGACTCTGAAACAGCATTTCACACCAAATTAAGTTTAAACTGTATTTACAAATTTCCTCATATGCATCTGTATTAAGAGGCAACATCCTTTTTTTTCTTAATAAGCAGACAGCCTTGGGTCTGTAGGTTACTGATTTCAATCTACAAAATTTATTTTGCCTTTTGCTGTATCTGAAATTCATTGAAATTGTTAATCTTATCTACTTCCTTTGAGTGCCTCCTAATGATTTCTCTAGATCTGCTCTATGTACAGCTTTTTTAAGACCAACGTACAGTTCTTATTAATCAGAGTGAGTGCTGTATACTGTATATCACCATTATTCACGTAATCTGTTTCTTAAAGAGTATGTCCACCCTAAAATGGAAATTTTGATATAAGGTCCCCCTGGGCTCCCAGCCCCAACCGCTATATTTTTTTTTTTAAAAAGCCCCCCAACTCTACTTACCTCCCCTCTTTCCTCGGCCACGCTCCCGGCCCTCTGCTTGCAAGGAAATGCAAGCAGAGGGCGGGACCGGCAGCCGCGTCTGTGATTGGCTGAGCGGCAGCCAATCACGACGCGGCTGCCGGCAGCTCACTTCGCCGGAGGAAAGAGGAGAGGTAAGTAGAGTTTGGGAGCTTTCTAAAAATAAAAAATACCCGGTTGGGCTGGGGGACATGGGGGAGCAGGATATTAAATGGGTTTTATGCTAGGGGGAGGGATAGCAGAACGGGAGAGGGAGGGGGAGGAGGGGGAGAAGGGCTGCAGTACGCATGCAAAAATCTACCTGAGGCCAGCTAGCAGGCAGTGTCCTATATGGACCTGCTAGCCTCCTGGTGGGCAGTTTTTGGGACTTTGGGGGGGGGACTACATGAGAACCCTATGGACTGGATGTGAGGTAAGGATTACACTACACTACATGATGGGGCCTAGTTGGGGGATTATAGTTTTGGGGTGGACATGCCCTTTAAAATTGAAAACAAGCCATTCATTTCAGAAAGCCAATAGTATTTCCACCTGTTCCATTATTGTGCCAGATACTGACCGTATAATTTGTAATATTTAGCAGGTGCTGTGTTCCATTAAAATATTAGCTAGAACAACTGAGCATTCTTTTTATAGCATGTGTTCCAGGAAGTTCAGGCAAGAAAATGTTAATGAATAGCTGAGCCATTAGAAGTACTAATCAACTTCCCTTTTCAAGTTCCTCATTGCAGCTTTCATACATTATGCATATTTATATTTCTCTGTTAGAGCAGAAATTAAACATTTCTTTAAGGCCCGAGCTAGTTAAGGCAAAGGTAATATTTCCTTACCTTGAACCACAGTATATGTATATATAAGCGAGCTCACAAAAAAAGAGTACACCCATTACATTTTATTATATCTTTTCATGGGACAATACTAAAGATATGACATTTGATACATGTAAAGTTGTCAGTTAAACTTGTATAACGTGTATTTTTGATTATTGCCCCTTAAAATAACTCACACACAGCCATTAATGTATAAACCGCTGGCAACAAAGTGAAAAATGTCCAAATTGTGTAAATTATCCGTTTTCCCTCCCCATTGTCATGTGACTCATTAGTGTTACAAGGTCTCGGTGTGAATGAGGAACAGGTGTGTTAATTTGGTGTTATCGCTTTCACACACATACTGTCACTGGAAATTAAACATGGCAGCTTACGGTAGGAAAACTCTAAGGATTTGAAAAAAAAATTGTTGCCAATGTAAAGATGCCTAGGCTAAATTAATATTGCTAAAACCCTGAAACTAAGCTCAACATGGTGGCCCAGACCGTACAGCAGTGATTTAACAAGGTTCCAGCGCAGCGGCTATCAGTAAATGAGTCTGTCAGTATTCGTAGGTAATATGGAAATTGGAGGTGCATACGTTATACTTTCCCCGTATTCAGTACCATTCATTTATTTTACAATTAACATCATAATCTACAGTTTGATAACTTGTTGTGTCATTCAGTTTTAACATTATCTATAGATACATTTATAAACTAAATGACACAGCAATTGATATAATAAATATTTTATGTTTGTATTGCCTGAAAGGGGGAAGGGCCCCCAAAACGGGCCGTTGCGGTGAGTGATATGTGTTAAGGTGGCTTAAGTAATAAATACGTGTGAATCAAATCAGCGTTGCCATGTTTTTCAATGTTTGCTACTTGACTAGGGTTGCAGCTGTACTCTTACTAAACAGCACTAAGTCTTACCGACTTACATTATTATTGTGGATTTATATACCGCCAGCATCTTCCATAGTACTTTACTCTCTTTTGAGTAACTATGGTAAGGACTTAAAATGCTAGGTCCTCACCCCTGGTTTTAAGTAACATTGGTCACAATAGATAAAGACATGTGTGCCCTGGTCTGCCCTTGATGTGAAATTCATGAGAAGGTTCTATGCATGACTTTTATTCTAATTGCTCAATATAAGTTTAAAGGGCATGTCCACCCCCACAAACTAAACCCCCCCCCACTAATGGCCCCACCATGTAGTGTAGTAAAATCTTACCTCACATCCCAGCTCCATAAGGTTCTCCTGTAGTCCCCCCCCAAAGTCCCAAAAACTGCCCACAGAGGATAGCAGAGTCCATATAGATTCTGCCTTCTATCTGGCCTCCGGAGAAGTTTGGCATGCGTACTGCAGGCCTCCTCCCCCTCCCTCCCCCTGCCTCTCCCTCCCGTTTTGCATCCTCCCCCCACCTAAAACCCCTTGCCCATAATAGAATAAACTTCCCCCCAGCCCAACCGCTAAAAAATAATTTAAAGAAAGTTCCCAGAACTCTACTTACCTTCCCCTCTCCCCCGCATTCTGAGAGACGGCAGCCACGTCTTGATTGGCTGCCTCTCAGCCAATCACGGACACGGCTGCCGTCCCCGCCCCTGCTTGCAGTGTCTTGCAAGCAGAAGGCCGAGGTCGAGGAGAGAGGGAAGGTAGTAAACATCTGGTCACTTTCTTAAATTATTTTTATAGCGGTTGGGGCTGGGGGACTGTATTCTATTATAGGGCAAAGTGATAATAAGGATGGACATGCCCTTTACCCCTCCCTCCCGTTTTGCGATCCCTCCCCCCACCATAAAACCCCTTGCCCATATAATAGAATAACTTCCCCCCAGCCCCAACCGCTAAAAAATAATTTAAAGAAAGTTCCCAGAACTCTACTTACCTTCCCTCTCTCCCCCGGCATTCTGAGAAGACGGCAGCCACGTCTGTGATTGGCTGCCTCTCAGCCAATCACGGACACGGCTGCCGGTCCCGCCCCCTGCTTGCAGTGTCTTGCAAGCAGAAGGCCGAGCGTCGGAGGAGAGAGGGAAGGTAAGTAAACATCTGGTCACTTTCTTAAATTATTTTTATAGCGGTTGGGGCTGGGGGACTGTATTCTATTATAGGGCAAAAGTTGATAATAAGGATGGACATGCCCTTTAACCCAGGGGTGGGGGCATTGCAGCTTAGGTCATCACCTTTGGTACTTTAAAGGGCATGTCCAGCCATGAAATAAAATTTTATATATAGGTCCAGCACCCCAACTTGATTTTCACATTCGTTTTTCAAAAATGTGCCCTTGAAGAGCCTTACCTAGCCTGGTCTCTCGCTGCTTAGGTGCTGCCTCATTTCAAGCACAAGCAGCAGCAGTGAGGCACTTCATGGTCACAGCTGTCAGGTAATTGGGCATGGTGTCACCACCGGGTCTGCTAAGTCTTTTCAGGGGCATCTTTTGAAAAATATACCAAATAATACCAAAATTAGTATTGGGGGGTACTGAACCTATATATTAAATATTATTTCATGGCTGGACATGCCCTTTAAGGGAGCAGGAAGCTGGTATGCATTATGTGGGAAGTAAAACCCCAAACATGCAAACATGATAAATATTTAAGATTCTTGTCTTTTGTCAAAGATCTTTTTCCTGCAGTAGAATTCTTCTAATCCCGTGCAGGTTACTATAGCATCATTTTAGGAAAAGAAAGGTGAAGTTCAGACTAAATCAAAATTACATATATATCAGCTTCGTACACACAATTCATGTGGGTGTTTAACAAAGTAAAGATGGTGCGATAATGCCCCAAACCCTTCACTATATAATTTCACTGGATCAATATTTCTTGGGAAAATAATTTTGTTAAAAATTATGTTATTAAGTTTATTCTTTTTATAAGTGGGAGACCCTGACTTGTGAAATGTGCTTCCTTCTCTATCCCTTTAAATATTGTTCAGAGTAAGCCCATTTTTCTATTACACCTGGAACTGAAAATCACAAAAGGTGTGTCACTTGCCTTCCTAATTCCTGAGATGCACCTGAATGAATTAAAGGGCATCTCAATGGTCAATCCAAATACATAGATTAAAGGATAAGTGCACTGTAAAATCAAGTTATGTTCATTTGGAAGCTGCAGCTTTAAAAATACTGTTGCCATATTTTTTTTTTTACCTATGCCCCTCCAGAGCCTAGCTTTGTGCCTTGAAAGTTGCTGACATCTTGTTACTGGTTTGCTGAATGTTTAGCTCCGCCCCTCTGAGATTTCCTCTGCTTTCTCCTGCTTGAGCCTCAAACAGTAATGCTTGTGAGTTCCGTGCACTCTCCTGCTTGAGCCTCAAACAGAAATGCCTGTGAGTTCCGTGCAGAGTACTAATACTCTGTTTCTGTAAAAAACACTGAGGAATGCCTGTGCTTTAGCCTGCAATTTCTCTGAACATTTTTATTTAGGTTGCCAAGGACAAACTGGTCATTGCACACTTCTAATCACTGTACCTGTATTTCTGTTGCCACCTAAATTCAGAGAACTAAAAAAAAGGACAAATAACACTTATTTAACAACATCCAAGACTAAAGCAACTTACTGTAACTTTTTATCTCAAGCAGTTATTTGTAGCTTACTGTGCCTTTAATAAATGGGTGTACATGCAGCTTCCATGCAGATGATCAGATTTACCTTTTGATTATAAGGTAAACATTTCTTAAAAAAAGGTTTAGTCATGCTAAACTCGCATCCGATCTTGTGATATCGACAGTTCTGCATTGATTTTCACGCAAATAGGATCAGAGATTCTGTTCTAAAATAACTATGAAGTTCATAGCTGTTTACAATTTGTTTTTCTTGAAAAACATAGAAGACAAAAGAGAAAAGCTACACAAAGTATCTCCAGATTTTCGTACTTTACTGGAAATGGTTATTTAGAGAAAATGACTCATTCCATTCATCTGGTTAACCTGGCGTCTTTCAAGAAACAGATTGCTGAAAAATGTGAAACTGACAGCAAAGAAGTTTAATAGTTTAATAGTAAAGGAGTACATCTTAAAACATATTTAATGAAGACTTAGATTATTAAACAGATCAACACATGCAGGATAAACTAGTAAAAGAACCTTGGTGCTCATTTTTCCAGGGGCACTAGGCAAATGTTTGGAGCTGATTCAGAATGATAAGCATTAAAGGGCATGTCCACCCCCAAAACTATACTTTAACCCACTACTGTCTTGTAAAATCCTTACCTTAGATCCCTGCTCCAAATGGCTGCCCCGCAATGTCTGTGCTAAGTCACAAAAAGGGAAGAGCAGGAGTCTGGCTGTGTCCCAAAAGGTTTCTGCCTCTTACCTCTCCTCTGGAAGAATTCTGTGTCATGCACAGTGAAGCCCTCACCCCCCAAGAGACCGCAAGAGCGTCCTCTAGGGAAACAGTGCACAACCCGGGCGGCACAATAACACTACCCTATCCCTTCCCCAACCGCTGTCTATTATTTTTAAAAAACAAACCGAACTTTACTTACTTTCCTTCATTCCCCCAGCGTTCTGTAAAGCCTGCAGCCGCGTCTGTGATTGGCTGCCTCTTATGCGTTTTTGCTACCTCAGACTTGAAATAAAACAATCAAGAGCTCAACCCCATACTATTAATGTATAGGCTCATTAAACACTTCTTACTTAAAAAGAATAGTGGTCCGGGAGTGTATAACCCCGGACCGGTCGCCTGATCAGCTGTGCATCAGAAGGAAGAGACACTTCGCAAGGACCCATATATCCAAAATCTTTATGGTAAGTAGAAGGTTCCACACTATCTAAGGTCACTGGGACAAGGAAAACCAAACTGCAGGTAAGTTAATACATGAAATTTATTTGGAACACGCCTACCTCAGACTTGCCGATTTTGTATGGCTGAATGCAATAAAACACTTTTCGCCATTTTATAAATATGATCCACAGCGATGTATGGCGAAAAGCGAAATGGTGAATGGTCTCTGTAATAACTTTTCGCCACTGGTTATCGCCACTTTATAAATTCAGATAAGTCCAAATTTGGCAAAAAGGCAGCAATAACGGTGGCAAAAAATTTAACAAACCTTTATAAATATGCCCCTATATCTACTCTGAGATAACAGCATTGCACAAACTAAGTGCTGATCCTGAAAGCCACTTGTAAACCAGTTTTGGCTCTATTGAGCAATCATCAGGCCTCTGGGCTGCATAGTGAAGAATCTTTGACAGACATCACAAAGGGATTTAGATAGTTCAGGCTAGAGCTTCCTTTCAGACATGCAAAAAAAGAGGAAGGACTGCTGGGTAATTTTAATGGTTGCCCTTGAGTAAATGCTATACCTTCTGTGAGGCTTTTAATATCATTACAAATTCAGATCCTGAGAGCGAGTTGTACTGATAATGGCTTTTTTTAGCCATCATCAGTACAACATAGGTCTGCATAGTGAAGCCTTGTCTAAGTTCACATGTACAGTTTTGTTTCTTTTGCATTAATAACCTCTAAGTAAAACCTACATGGTAAATGTGTGATCAAATGTCTGTGCATGTTATCTAATTGTTATTTTACAATTTATAATTTTCCACAAATAAGTGGAATTCTGGTATGTGTGCATAAAACTCTGGTAAAGTGAGTTTTTTTCTTGAATCCCGACCCACATTGTGTACGAACGTTTGTTTCGGCCGATAATCGGGCCATGTATGGGCACTTTGACGGCCGAAATGGGCGTTCGGTCGGGGATCGTTGCCCGTCCGACCGGGCAGATCTCCGAACGACCAGCCGCTTCGGCCGATAAAGGGCCCATACACAGGCCGATTATCGTCCGAAACGAACGTTCGTACACACTGTGGGTCACGGGTCAGGACCCGCAATCGCACGTGTTTACAAACCTTTAGATTGTCTTTTTTAATAAGACCCTAGCTAGAAAAAAATGCTCCCCCACACTAGAAAGACAAACAGATGGACTGAGTAGAATTAGCAGGCAAACTTAAGAAAATTAGATAGATGGATATGTTAATGGATAGACATTAGTAAATGGGACATGTGTTTTTATTGTAATTAAAGGTTCTTTTTAGGCGATTTGTATATTTAATCATTGATATTTTAATCTGCATATTTATTCTGAACAAGGATGTATATTTATAATCCTTTGTGATGCATTTATATAATCTAGTAATGTATTATTCAGTACAGAATCCATTGTCCCTCACGCAGTAAAAGCTTATGAAGCATAAACACCAAACCAAACAAAATAGCAAGAGGGATTCTGGTAGAGGGTGTAATACTGAAAAAAGAGCATATTCATGATTAAACTAGTAACTGGGATGATATATATGGACTCTATAGTGACTCTGCTATCCTCCTGGTGAGCAGTTTTTGGGACTTTAGGGGGGGGGGATTACAGGAGAACCATATGGAGCTGGGATGTAAGGTAAGGATTTTACTACACTACAGAGTGGGGCCAGTAGTGGGGGGGGGGTTATAGTTTTGGGGTTGGACATGCCCTTTAAGTTTTATTAATTGGAGGTTCTGATTTATAAGAGAACTTGGAGCCCAGAGCAGTGTTTCTCAACCTTTTTATCTTTCCAGACTTGGGGAACCCTACATAAAACATTTTTATGTAACCTTAAAACCCACCTCTTCAGGTATATAACCTGGCCTACACATTCTGTGTACATATATTATGTATTATCTGTGTATGTAGTATGTATGACTTTGTATAATATATATTACCCTGTATGTAATGTATGATTATGTAATTGTCGGAAAATGCTGGCACAATATAAATCTGGAATATTAATATTAAGAATTATGTATTTGTACTTAATTCATTCAAAATTAAACTGAGAACCATAAATAAATCCCAAGGATGGATCTGTACAATTCCTGTCGCTATCTCTTAAAAAATCCCTAGGAACCTCTTAGGGAACCTTGGGGGTATAGTATAGTATTTGAGGTTGAATAAAGACATACGTCCATCCAGTCCAACCCATCTCCTGGTAGAGAAACACTGGCCCACAAACTGCTGGTTAAAATTTCTAATTCATTAGGATTTCTAAGTAATTTCCAAGATACAACTGAGGGAAGTCAGCTAAATGTTTACTTTACCCTTTCCTATTGGGACAAGCATGTTCAGAATAGTTTCCCAAGGGAGAGTTATCTTAGTTTTCCCTTTTTAGGAATGTTGTATTGAAAAACCAAATTATACTTTAGTTAGGAATTACTGAGAAGACAAGTGATTAATTAATATTAATCTATAGTTTCTGAGCCATAAGTCAGAAAAAATGTGTTTTAAACCATAATACACCATTAAGTTGAATAGTCTGTGGATTTCCAGGTATTTGCTTTAACTAGAAACTACATTATTGGGTTTATAATAATAACGGCTAACATTTAAGCT
This sequence comes from Hymenochirus boettgeri, assembly GCA_019447015.1. Lineage (NCBI taxonomy): Eukaryota > Metazoa > Chordata > Amphibia > Anura > Pipidae > Hymenochirus > Hymenochirus boettgeri. The sequence goes on along the minus strand of CM033472.1, from coordinate 198,049,024 downwards.
TCGCAAAAACGGATAATTGTCAGCCAACAAACTAAAACTTCAGCTGACAAACTAAAATCTACAGAATTTATTTAATTACCTTTTGGTTCTGCAGAATTTATTTAAAATCTACAGCATTTATTTAATTACCTTTTGGTTCTGATAATAATACATTTCCGTAGAATATTTGGCATGTCACAGAGACTTGCCTTGGGTGTCCAGTTAGGGGTTCTTCCCCTTTCCAGTTGTATATATGTTTCATCTTTAGTCATGAGCACACTGTTTAGAAAGTGTCTCTGTATAATTTTCAGTAGAAGGCGCACTGTAAATCAGAGTCACCTCCAGGACTGTATATCCAGGGGCCGGCTGTTAAATCTGAGCTGTGGTCGGTCAAAAGATTTAAACAATATAAACATCTGAGCCCTGATGACAATACCTCCTAGGGTCATATTTAGCCCTGGAGGTGGCAACCTTACTCTATACACTTATCCTCTTCTAAATGCATGCCAGCTTTGTCTTTTAAAGGGACAGTTCAGTGGAAATTATCAATATTTGTTAAATTGTTAGTTTGTGTAATGCCTTCTTAGTTATTCTACATATTTTCTTCCATTTTGAAAAATCAGTTGATTTCATACCCCTTGCTGTTCCTTGCTGTTGATATTAGTGAGCTGATATTTCAGGTTCTAATGGTCCTTCTTCTTCCCAGGATGCACCACATCCTTGGAATATTCCTAACAGTAATTTCTACTGATTGGCTGTTGAATGGGTCAAAGATGCTCAAATCTCTACTGAGCAACTGAATCAACCCAGGCGCTGGGTCAAGTGCAAAACCATAACGGTCTCTACTAGGGGTCCTGCAAACAGGAAGTCAGTATTTCGGTTGCATTTATTTATACACAGACAAAATGCTGAATTGGCAGATTAAGGTCATTGAAATGAAAAAACACTGCTTTTTTTTCTGAAAAGTACATGTATTTGCACGGAACTTTTTAATTGTACAGATTTACCATAGAATAAGCCTGTCTTAGAACCCTGAACTAAGAAATATATTTTTCTTATATCCACTGCTTTGTGTCCTTTTACTGCATCTAGGTAATTTACATGGACGTCACGGGAAGACTACTAGTTGTAGCACAATTGGCATTTAAGGCTATGCTTGGTGTATATTTGTAAAGCCATGGTAATCACTGTGAGCATATTATTTTTAATATATGGCTATAAAGATCCCAAAAAGGCTTTGCATGGTACTTCTTATTTTATGGAGTGTGCATTACATATTGCCAATAGGTGGCCCATGGACTCAAGACTTACCCTATTTTCTTTTTTGATGTATCCATAGGCGTTTTGAGAGGAATGAAAATACCTCTGGTGCTACCCTCTCGCACAATCGCTTCCTATGGGGAGTTTGCCACCACTGACATTATTTGACTAGGGTGCTGGCACCCTGAGCCACTTTTTAACATGCCTCATGCTGGATGCACCCCTGAATTTATCATTTGTAATTATTACTCCTTAGATGCAGTAAGGAACCAGATGAAAAACTAGGAGACTAGTAGCTGTATGCTAAAGCCTAGGGGCAGATAGAAATTTTCAGTTGCACCAAAGAACTACAGAAGTACTAGGTGGCCATATATTACAAAAGGTTTCTGCCACTGTAAACCGAACAATACTTAGATAGACAGATGTATAATGTTAATTGTAGGTAAATGCACCATGCATTTTGTTCAACGTTCAATTCAATTGTCCATTATTGTGTAATGCCGTCTGTTGTGAGCTTACATTACATTTACATTTAATTGGACCTTCAGAAAACACTATGATCATTTAACCAATCGACTTAAAAAATGACTTTCCCGATCATATTGCAATCGATATTCTGATCCAATTTCAGCATAATAAAATCTGGAAAACATCCAATATTTATAGCTACACATGATAAAAGGCAGGATAAAAAGGATTAGCCTTTTATCGGTACTGTGTGTATCTGCTTAAATGCTGCTGATTTGTAATTTTTTTGATTGTTGGTCCAATATCAACTGTTCCTTTGGGTTCTAGTTTTAATACTGTACGTGACACTTTACTGCCTTCTGTGGAAGAAACATACAAGCTCCTTGCAATTCAGGGCATAGAGATTCAAGGCATCAGATAATCAATGAAGAATGAGCCATCACGTTGCCAATCTGCATTAGCAAATAAATGTATCACTTTTACATTACTTTATTACCCAGTTACTCTTGGGCTGGCTAACATGGTACAACATCTATAACTGCAATAACTGATGTGCCAGCAGGGGCATTGTAATTAAAAATGCAGCAGCCTGATCAATTCCATGAATTGTTAATGTAACCAGGGATAATAAAGATATGGAGATTAAATGTAAAAAGTAAAATAAGCAGTTTTTACTTACTGTATAAACATTAACTTTTATTAGTTTGACTTTCTTATTTCTAATATTTGGTAAATATGTAATGCTATCGGGAACATTCAGAATTGCATCCAGTATATTTAGATGTGCCGTAATCATTTAACTTTAGTTTGTTAGTTTTCTTTCACAGAACTGCGCCTTTACGGCAAATATCCTGGTGAACGCTTTGTTTGTGTGTTTCAATGCAGTTCAGGTTTCTGTTGCTTTTCAGAAAAAGGATTAACCTATCAATACTGAGCCACCAGCATGCTGCAAGGGACAGTCCCCAGAAGGTACAGAAGATTTCTAATGGCCACAAGCAGATGTCACAGTCAATAAACCTCCCACCTGGAAATAAACTTGTTTAGGCTCTTACACAAGAAATAAACACAATGGCCTTGGACTGTGCAAGAAAATGTTATTAATTTTAAACAGAAATCTTTCCACTTTGTTCCTATTTTCAATAATATAGTATTTTTCAGAATTTAAATAAAATAGAATAATTCATGAGACACTGAATTTAGATATTCCTATTGTTCTATAGATTGTTATTGTTAATAATAATCAGAATATTTGTAATATTTTAAAATGATAAACACATGTGTGCATAAATATGCAGAATAGTACATTTTACACTGCTCTCTCTTTATATCTACATTTATACAAATGTACATCTTCTAGATAAACGGATCCTTTCTTGTGTTTCTTTTATTATACAACAAATATAATTTGTCCAATAGTTGTGCCATGTGTTTGTAAACACCAGGGATCTATTTATAAAAGTGAAATATAGCGATAATTTTTTGACAATTTTTTTAAAAAAAATTCCGAAATGTGTTTTCTCCGGATATCACAAAATCTGTTATTGCACACTATGGTATAAGCCGTAATGGGAGCACACAATCACAGAAATATATATCAAAATAACAGTGTGTACGGAGCTACACTTAAAGGCCTTCAGCCGGGCCTTCAAATACTACATAGGAATATACATGAACAAAACACTTCCTCAGAGGAAGTGACTCGTATGTCGAGAAACGCGTAAGGCGGTGCCTTACCCATACCACGCTCCTCTCGCTGTTTGTCTCCATGCTTCCCTTCAGCTTGGAGCAGTGAATGTATTTTACTTCAAGATCAATAAAGACTATTTTGTTTGGTAATGTATGTTGCAGCTCACTTTTGTTCATGTATATCACAAAAACTGTTATCACCACACATCACAGAGTTAATTGGCAAATACGTCTGTTGGTATTTATAAAAGTGTGCAAATCTATTTTTAGCCACTAAATTTCGCAATTGTCATCATTTCCAAATTGTGTACATTCTTTGTTGAAGTTTTGCTTTCCTTTTTAACATTTTAATGTCACTATATTATTATTTCTTTAAGGGATACTACGGTGAATATATTTAATAGCTGGCAGATAGACCTTTAATTAATTGGGAGATAGGATTGCTTATTTCTACCTCCCCGTGGGCTCGTTTTAAAGGTTCATGTCCACCCCCAAAACTAACATTTAACCCAATACTGGCCCCACTGTGTAGTTTAAAATCCTTACCTTACTGGAAACTGTGCTTGGAAACTGAACAGTAGGAGCTGTCTCTGTGTGAAAAGGTTTCTGCCTCCTCCTTGTCCTCCGGGAGGTACTCTGGTATGCGCAGGGGAGCCCTCCCTCCATCTATCCAGATCCATCTTTGCTGCTTGGTGCCCTACCTATAAAAACTTTTTCTTTAGTGTAGGGAACCTTAGCCCATCCCTAGCCGCCATGTTCATTTTGTTAAAAAAGCAGCAGAACTTACATTGCTTCTTTCCCCCAGTGCTCTGCATTGCTGACAGCTGTGTCTGCAATTGGCTGTCTCTCAGAGGGCCAAGCGACAGAGTGCCTGGAGAACTAAGCAATGTAAGTACATTTCTGCTGCTTATTTAATGAAAAGAACATGGCATTTGGGGGTGGGTTAGGGTGCCCTATATTACAGGGGGAAAAAAAATCTGGGTGGAGATACTCTTTAAAGGTAGGATCCTGGCCTTTCATTTAAAATCAACTTGTTTGGAGACCACATTTCCCCTTTAAGGAGATAAATGTACAGAGGAGTAAAGATATATGTGGTAAAAGCTTTGGAATTTAGTCCATCTACAAATCCAAAACAAGCAGATCTTGCTGGAAAAGATTGACAGAGAGCCTAAAATAAATAAACATGATAAAAAATTTACACATCATTGCGTACATATGGCACCACACCTGGTGAAAAAGTATCTCATAATCCTGTCTGCTCCTAATCTTCATGAAAAGAGATATTCTTAAAGTACAATTATACTCACATTTCCCCCGTTCCATAGCTGCATAGTACCCAGGGTGAGGATCTAAATAGGTCCTTTACCTAACAGCAGTAATACTTTATTAAAGTTTCCCTTAGCACTCTGGTCCATTCCAACCCACTGCATGTCTTCCAGTTGGCTACATCACAGATTGCGGAAGAGGACCGGAACACCGAGGGAAACTTAAAGTAAGTAAAGACAACCGGGGGGCACTTAGCAGTTTAAGTCCTCACCCTGAAAGAAGCTATGAAAGAAGAAGCATAATTGTCCTTTAAATGTGCCTGTTATTACCAAATGTTCATATGTTAACTGCATCTAAAGGTGGACAAATGACCACTATAGCCTGATAAAGTATTGGAGGGAGTAATAAAATGTACAGGCTAAATGTAACGATCGAAAACCATGAACTGGCTTGAAAATGTTGTGAGACTTAAGATTTAATATTCATGTCAATCACATTGAACTGCATAATTTCGGTTCGATGTATGGCCAGCATTAGAGTAAGAGGAGCCCTAAAGGTTCGTACACAGGCTCAATTTCCGAGCAAGCAACGACTCCCAACAGCCAATCGCTACACGCGATGAACAGACGTTTTGGGCGAGAATCGGACGTGTGTATGCATTCGGTCGGGGGTCGTTCGTTGATCCACCTGGAGGTTTACTTATCCATGTAAACAGTGGATATGCATAAAGCTTTCCATACACTAACCTTTCGGCGTACCGACAACTGCCTGGCCCAATTATTTTATGAACAATATTATGAATATTACAAGCATGATCCCTCCTGGAAACATCATGGGAAAATAAGGAAATGAAACTGCTGCTCCACCAGACAATCAATATATTTGACGTTCATGTCTGATTAAATGTCTAATTGGAGTAATGTAGTGTATGGCCAGCTTAACACCAGTAAGTCAGTACTGCTTTAGATACTTAGTGGCCATGTGTATGAAACAAAATCTCTGCCTGAACTAGAACATCTGTTAAGGTTAAACATTGTCTAAAAGCAAGGGAACCTACTGTGTGAAAAGCAACATGGAGTGCTATTACCTTTACTAACCGTAGGGCTTTATTTGACTTTGTGCACCTGACTTTCTGCTCAAGCTGATATTTTGCTTCGGCTCATAGGTACCTGAGGAAGTAAGCCTGTCACAAGAAAAAAGATGGTAACCTCCAGTGTTCTACTTCAGAAGCATGGATCTCCTGTTTCAAAAGGCTGATTTACCTTGAGGCTGGTAAATAAACCATTAGACACATATTACATAATTTCTAGCCTTTTTTTGATCAGACTGAAGTTGCCCTTAGAAATAATGTACCATATTCATGCTGTTACATTTATCAGTGAAAAGGTAAAGCAGCCCTTTGACAGTGAATATCCATGCTTCTGATGTTGTCCGTTGGGTATCACCAGCTTTCTTCATCATGTTGGATTCATTGCCTGGGGCAAATAAGTACACATATGATCAATGGATCTCAGCTTCTCTCTGTGCTTACTAACTTGAGGCAGAATATCAGCTTGAAACTGCTAGTATCATCTAGGCTTTAAAGAACCATTAAAGAACCCAACCATTTTCACTAAAGGTCCCCACATATTCTATTATTGAATTGGAGACAGGTGCCCCTATTCCTACCTCCCATTTTTTTTAGTTACAGTACCTTGATATCTAATGATATCTGATATCTAAAGTTGACATATTCACATTGGAGCCTGTATCCTCTCACGAATGGGAATTTATGCATCATGAATGTAGAGAATCCTTTTTTTATCTTGCAAATTAGGCATGAAATTGGGTATCAAGGAAACTTAGCAGAAATGGGAGGTAAGAATAGGGGCACCTATCTCCCATATAATTATCGAATATGCAGGGACTTTTAGTAAGTTTGGCACAAGTACTCCAGTATTCTGCACCAAGTCTCCAGTTTCCCGATTCCCACTCTAGCACTACAGTCTCCCGCATCCAGCTTCAGTATTCCACTACTTTTTCTATACCTGGAACTATATCTGTCTCTACATCTTATCCAGCACAGCATTCCACTTCCCACCAGTATTGCTTTCTGAACTCAGCCTCTGCTCCTTTCCCGGACTTATTGTATTCCTACCCTGTCAGCTTCACTGGTTGCCTGGACTCGATCTTAGGCTTTTTACAATATAACACTTTGACACAATGTAAAGTAGTCCATGTACAGCTTGTATAACTGTAAATTTGCTTTCTCCTCAAAAGGACTTAACACACATCCATTAATGTATAAACCGCTGGCAACAAAAGTGAGTCCAAATTGTGCCCAAAGTGTCAATATTTTGTGTAGCCACCATCATTTTCCAGGTATATACAGCCATATATATAACTAAAATAAAACTATAGGTTTAACCCCCTCACTCAATTGCATTGATTGAAGAACGGGAGGTAAAGGAGCTATTACTCACCTTTGTTGCAGGCTCCTGTAGAATTGATTAATGAACGGAAGGTAAGATCAACATAGGTCCTTTACCACCTGTTCTTCAATCAAGAAATAGTTGATTTTTTTTCAGTAACCTATTTTGAATCCAGGTTTTTAAAAACAATACTACATCTCTCTGTCCAAAGTTGATCTCAGGGTATGTACTAGGTTTTAGCTTATATCACGCAAACCTATTGGCAGCCACCAGTCCACTAAATGATCAGATACAAGTGAAGATCAGAATTCCAGATTTTATTTCAACCAAGTGGGGATTACAAGAAGTAGTGCGGTTTACTGTCATGTTAATTTTGGATGACTCTATAATAAACTGAACACAATACATTGGTTTCTTGGTAACTGTGGTATGCAGAAGAAATAATTGCTAGTTACACAAGTTGATTGTGTGTTTGAGTTTTTTAGTTGTAAAGGTAAAACAAACAGAATGTATAAATTCTACATAGAGTGTGCCATATGTATCAGTGCTAGAAAGCATTATAGTTTTACACTTTATAAACTGTAAACAATTGGGAACCTGCAAGCTACACTTCCCTTTTTTTCCAACATAATTAAATGTTTTTTCTTCATTTTACAATATTTTGCAAACTTCTTTAAGCTTATGGATATATTCCAACTGCAGCTGTGCACAGCAAGATCTGAATGTCATGTATGTGAATAAACACTGACTATAGGGTGAAGCTTTGACAAGTTTGAAAAAGTACAGGGACTAACTTTAGAAGCCTTGTAGTAAACTCTATTCATTAGATAGACTTTTCTTACACCAATAAACACTATCTATATCTTTATTGAGATTTCAACAATCTCAGGGTTAAGTCATGTCCAAAATTGTCTATTCACCATACAAATGGAATTCCAGAAATAGATGATTACACCCCAACCCTGACGTCATACATGATTTATGAACCTTCATGGCCCATAATAATATAATATAATATTTATCTGGATACTGTAGGGGAGTAACTAAACATCTGCACACAAGGTGAAATTACCATTTACCTATTGCTACTTATTTCTCTATAGTAAACAAGTGGTTCCTTTTTCCATTGCCTGTCTACAACTTATCTTCAGTAACAAAGCACTGGCCCCTCATTTCCCATTTTACATTTGGATTATTATGTCCTTCATTAATTATTATACACATATTATTATTATTATTGTTATTAAAGTGCTTTTTCATTGTTGCTTTAGTTCTTTCTTCTAATTTAGCTAAGTCCTTACCCAATTTGATTACACCATCTGGCACAGTTGCTACCTTGCAATTTTTGTGTTATCCACCAAAATGAAAATCCTTCCCCTCAATTAGATTGAATAAAAATATTAAACAGACCCCCTGCCATTCTTCACATTGAATTTGTTTTCTAACTGCTACACTTTAATGCCCCCTTTAAATAGAACAATGATAAATCCATAGTCCTAGGCTTATATTGCAATTTAATAATGAATGTCTCAATTTTCTTCTTGAAACAAAAATATTGCTATATTGACAGACTTCTGTAGATAAATAGAAATGTTTTTTGTAATATAAACAATGTATAAATAGTAAATAAAACAGTTTCAGACTAAATATCATTGGCCTCATTTACTGGAAAGGGCATAGCCACTCTTAAAGGAGAAGTTCAGTGGAAATACATATACTTTTAAGGGGGGGAAAACAGTATTTTTACATCCTAATGACCTTAACCTGCCCATTCAGCATTTTGTCTGTGTATAAATAAAGGCTTCCAAAATACTGACTTCCTGTTTGCTGGACCCCTAGTAGAGACTTTTATGGTCTTGCCCTTGACCCAGCGCCTGGGTTGATTCAGTTGCTCAGTAGAGATATGAGATATGTTTGACCCATCTAACAGTTGAAATTACTGTTAGGAACATTCCAAGGCTGTTACAGAACCTGAAATGGCAGCTCACAAATGTCAATAGCGGGGAATAGCAAGGGGTATAAATTCAACTGATTTAAAAAAAAAAATGGAATAGAATATATAGAATGACTAGGTATGCATAATGGGGTTATTGTGTTCAATAAAGCTGATTTTTGTAAGGTCCACGTGTGGATTGTGCTTTTTTAGGGGGCCTGTTTGAATCTTTTGTCTTCTAGTGAATGTATATTTGTTTCTTCCCTCTGAGCACCACATTAGTATATGCGTTCCACAGGATCTATTTACTTAGTATGGTGCACTGATCTATGTATTATGTATATTGTTACATCCCTTTAAGGGCCGTTATTTTTGTTTTGTTTTTTCTTGATCGTGTGGCACATACCATTATTTTATTAATAGTGTTAAAGCAGTGAACACAATTACTCCCCAATTATGGCTTTCTCATTGGGAGACATGGACTGGGATTCTGATATGGGGGAGGTTTTTACGAATAGTGATAAATCTGATAGTAATGATGAAGGTAATGAGTTTAAAGATATAAAAAAGAAATATAAGAAGGTTATTTTACAGCAACTCAGGCAAAAATGGGAAGTTTCCAGTTTAAGTAATTATGTAAAGAGTGGCCTGGTGCCCAGGGGCCTGAGGATTAGGTTGAGACCAAGATCTAACTTGATTAACAGATCAGAGGGCCAGTTTAAGCAGGAATAGGAACAAACATTAACGGAATGTTCCCTGAAACTAATGGGTTTGATTATAAAGGAAGATACCAACACACTGCAAGAATTAGAGACAGACGTCCTGGCCTTAAAAGAAAAAATTGAGAAATTCAAGGAGGATAGGGGATTTCAGAATTTTAATGAATCTCTGAAACGTGATGTAGACACTATACAAAGTGAGATAAAGAAAAGAAAAAAAGAAAAGGTTTACACGGGATAGTGAGGATTTTAGAAAGGGAATACTGTATAGTTGGTCCAAGGGGGACAATGGGAGTAGTTCTGACTCAGATTCCACCAGTAGATCACGGTCCTTCCCTTTAGGGGGAAGAAAAAAACAAGAAGGGGGAAAAAAAGGTGTAGAGGTCGCAAAAAAAGAAAAAACAACAATAATAGTTAGGGATAATAACTTACAGTTGATTAATCTGACTTCTGAAGATTTAGGTGGAGGTAGTATCACTAATATCTAAAGGGTTAACATTTGCACCCACCTGTAAGCTGAATAAGTTTGAATTGATTAAAGACCTTCACCTTTTTGCCCAGAAATTAACCTTGTCCAAAATTTTCACTAGAAGACGACTTAAAGAAAATCTGGAAAACCCAGATAAAGATGCTATAACTTTGCAGAACTTACGTAACTTAATATAAACAAGAGGCCTTGAGACAGTTAAACGACAATACCCATTATGAGTTACTGCAAGATAACCCAATACCTAAAATTCAAAGAAAATTGAAAAATATGCTTAATGAGGTTGAAAAAGAGGGTATTATTTCAAAGCAAGAAAGTGAATTCCTGTTTGTCCAGAACCTTATATGCCCGGCTTTTTATACAATTCCTAAAGTCCATAAGGACAAGAAACGTCCCCCTGGTAGACCCATCGTTTTGGGGATGGGTGGTCCACTGGAACACGTCTGCCAGTTTATCGACAATGAGTTGGGACCATTTATGTATGAGCTCAGTTCGTTTGGATACTGGGGACGTTTTGAGGAGAATTGATGGCCTTTGTGTGGAGGAAGATACTTTCCTGGTTACTCTTGACATAGAGGCATTATACTCCTCAATCCCTCATGAAATTGGGATTGGGGCAGTGAGGTCCTTCCTAAAATCTCATAATAAGGGGGACAGAGGCAGAATGGAATTCACGTTGAATGCTTTGGAATTTATACTGAAAAACAATATTTTCTTATTTAATGGCAGGTACTATAGGCAGGTAAGGGGGACGGAGATGGGGGTGGCTGTGCCCACACCTATGCCTGCCTCCACCTGGGGTTCTGGGAAAGAACGAAGGAGGATCTGCTATGTAGTGCACAACCGCTGGGGGAGGGCTTCGTCCTATGGATAAGATATGTGGATGACGTCCTCCTCCTATGGAAAGGTTCGGAAACGAGTCTAATGACTTTTATTGATAAGTTGAATGTGAATGAGTTTAACATCAAACTCACCCACAATAGTATAGTAAGATACAGTAAGTCAACGGTCAATTTCTTGGACTTAACTATAAAGATTGTTGAAGGTACTTTGCAAATAACTACATATAGGAAGAACACCTCTGTCAATGTTCTTCTTGCAGCCACTAGCCACCATCCACCCAACTTAATAAGAGGAATCCCGATGGAGCAATTCCATCGTATTAAAATGACCTGTTCCACAGAAAGCAGTTTCGAGGAACAGGCACAAGACCTGTGTGCGAGGTTTGAACAAAGGGTTTACCCCAGAAATGCCATTCTCAAGGGGTATAAAAAATATAAATATAGTAAAAGGGCTGAAATCCTCTATAAAAATAAGGTGAAGAATTTGGAGGAAGTTGAAAAATTACATCTAGTCACCCCATATAATGAGAACTGGGAATATTGCGCAGACATTGGTACCTTTTTGCGGAGGACAGTGATTTACATAATAAAGTTGGTTGAGTCCCATCTTTAACAGCCAAAAGGGCTCCCAACTTAAAAGATAAATTATCCCCTAGTTACTTTAGGGAACCTAAAAAGAAGGGTTGTGAATGGCTATGCTCCAAGAAATGGCAGGGCAATAAGGAATGTGGCTGTTGTTGTATGTGTAATCACATGGATGAAACCGATCGTATTATTGCCCCAGATGGGACGATATATAAGTTAAATCAGATACTTACCTGCCAAAGCAAACAAGTGTTATATGTGATTAAGTGCCACTGTGGGGCAAATTATGTGGGCCAGACAAAACGCACCATGACTACCAGGGTGCAAGAACACTTCAGGGCCATTGATAATAAAACCCCAGAAATGTCCAGTGTGGCGAAAAATGTACTGGAACAACATGGGGGTTGTAGAACCGCTATTAAATTTAAAGCTTTGGAGCAGGTTAGGTTGAATTTGAGAGGAGGTAATGTGGAGCATGTACTTTTACAGAAAGAGCTCCGTTGGATACATAGGTTGAAATCTGGGGCTCCGGGAGGTTTGAATGAGGAGTTTAGCTTCGGTTGTTTCTTATAGACTACTGTGTCATCTATTATACGAGACAGCCTCTGGGTATATGGTGCTGAATGTTTTCGCAGTTCTGTGTAAAGTAAACTACTTTGTATATAATGCGTTTCTCAGATACTTAAGTGTTCTTAATATAATGAATATGATAAGTGATATGTTGCATTACACTGTTTAATCTTGCTACTATGTATAATAATATTTTTCTTTGGTAAAGATACTATGTATTCGATTGCTGTCTGAGTCTTGATTGATAGGGCTGTGAATTTGGGATACCAATGTAAATGGTTGGAGGTGTGTCCTGTCAGCCCAAGTGGGGTTAAAAGTACTCTCGCGGGAAGAGGGCGTAATCCCTGACGAAGCCTGTGCTGATACTGGTAATACGGGTGAAACGCGCAACGGATGTTTGTTGCAATTCAGCAAGAAGTTTGTCGGATCCTGAGAAGATAGTGACTACCGGTAACGGGGAACTGTTGGCCACGCAAATCTACTGTGAATGCAGGTACCGCCCAGCGACTTTATCCAGCTTGCGAGTGGAATACCAGGACTTTTGGTCGATTTGGACAGTAGGTAGGGGTCCAGTTAATTTTTTAGCCGTCTGGCAGGCTATCCTATAGGGGATGGTTTATTTTTTTATCTCTGGGGACGTTCAGAGTTGGGGGCAATTTTATATTGATTTTATGTGTAATATTGTGTAATAGCATGATGTGGAGGGGTTATTGTGTTCAATAAAGCTGATTTTTGTAGTGGATTGTGCTTTTTTAGGGGGAGCTGATTTTTGTAGTGGATTGTGCTTTTTTAGGGGGCCTGCTTGAGACAGTCTTGTCTTCTAGTGCATGCATAATATAAACTAAGAATTTTAAAAACAATTATATTTTCCACTGAACTATTTTTACCAGTTTATTACATGCATTTGTAACCAGATATTTAATGATTAGTTCTATTCCTTGCCAAAGGTATCTGCCTCCTCCCTCTGCTCAATGAGCTTTTTATAAGCATGCGCATGTGCAGAGTTGTAAAAGCAGTCAATCATTGTTTGTGATATTAGCAGTTACAGTCTTGATTGGCTGCATGAAGAGAGAGGCCAGCTTAACCTGCCAGAATGAGGGCAATAATTATCATTAAATATAGTAGTAGTGTAGGTATTAACATTCCCTTTAAATATGGTTGCAGCAGCTGTGCGGTTTGCTTTTGTAATCCAGCGCAGCCATTGCAAACCATTTCTTAAAGTCAAGCTGGCCTATTTTCACTATACTGAAAAAATTAATTGAATACATGTAGCACTTACTCTGATTTGCTTGTGTTGCTGCATGCCTTCAATCTAGCACATTTTGTTTAGGAGCAGTATACCCCCCTCTCTTTTAACCACTCCCACTTCCATCCAACCTGACTTTTTTCGCACAATCCAACTATCAAGCCTGCACACATCCAGTGGCGTATCTACGTTAAAACATTCGGGGCACGTGCCCCGGATGTTTGGCAAAGTGCCCCGAATGTTTTCGCTGCCTGTGCCCCCTGCAAGTGCCCCGAACTTCCGAATTTCCCGGCTGCGCAACCTCTGGGAACGTCGCGCAGCTGGCGCAGTCGCACACAATGACGTCATGCGCAATGCCGGCGCGCCGATGTCACGAGCGCGCCGGCGCGAGAGAGAGCTATCGGAGGGAATCCAGGGACAGGTAGGTAGCAGTGCAGTGCAGAGCCAAGCCAGATTAGATAGATAGATAGATAGATAGATAGCAGTTAGATATATAGATAGATAGATAGATAGATAGATAGATAGCAGTTAGATAGATAGATAGCAGTTAGATAGCAGTTAGGTAGATAGATAGATAGATAGCAGTTAGATAGATAGATAGATAGATAGATAGCAGTTAGATAGATAGATAGATAGATAGCAGAAGATGAGATAGATAGATACTAGATAGATAGATAGATAGATAGATAGATTAGATAGATAGATAGATAGATAGCAGTTAGATAGATAGATAGATAGCAGTTAGATAGATAGATAGATAGCAGATAGATAGCAGAGTTAGATAGATAGATAGCAGTTACATAGATAGATAGCAGTTACATAGATAGATAGATAGAGAGCAGAGTTAGATAGATAGATAGCAGTTACATAGATAGATAGATAGATAGATAGATAGATAGATAGATACAGAGAGATAGACAAGAAGCAGATAGACATAGTTAAATAGATAACAGAGGAGAAGATAGATATACAGAGAGAGAGAGGGACAGATAGAGATAGATATACAGAGAGAGAGAGGGACAGATAGAGATAGATAGGGGCAGAGATCCATGTAGAAGGTACAAGAAGGTCTCCCTGGCCAAAGGTGTGGGCAAGCGTCTGACTACAACTGAACACAATAGTAAGTTTAAAATGACCAAATTGCTACCAGTATATAATGAAATTGCCAGTTTACTGTGCCTTTGTGTCATTAATTTGTGTCTCTCTGTCCAACTCTCTGATCTCTATCTCTGTCTGTCTATTTCACTGTCTTTCTGTCTGTTTATCACTATCGGGCTGTGTATCTACGTTTGTGGTTGTCTATCTGTCTGTATCTTTTTGGTAATCTCTATAAGTACATAGTGGGTGTGGCCTAATTGGGCGGAGAAAGGGGCGTGGCCTAAAATATTTTCCGCCGCGGCACATGGAGTGCCCGAAAGTGCCCCTGATCTTCTTAGACCCTAGATACGCCCCTGCACACAGCATACAGCATTCCAACTGTCAAAACGCTGTCATCATTCCAGCTACAGTGAAACTACTCACTGCTCTGCTCTGTTTTTAAAAGCAAGAATAGTTTTGAGAGAACTTGACTGAAAACTGAAATATAAGAAGTTTTAGATTGTATATCTAAAGAAATAGGGTGCAGATCAACAAAAAAAATGATACAGTGGTGGTTGGGAAGAATTATAGTTCCCAGTTATGGTCAATTTAAAATAACCTATTTTTCGGTATAGATGCCCTTTAAAACTTAAAGGATTGTATAATAAAAAATAGCGAATATATATAAAAATGATATACGGTAATTATATTTATTATAGGATATTCCTTTAAAATATATAGTAATACTCCAATATTGCTATACCAATATATGCACAATTACCAATCAAGGTAATACATAAATATCCAATGAAGTCCAGGACAGTATTTCCAGTGCCGTCTGGCTTCAATGCTGATGTTATCCAACAAATCTTGTGAAAACAATCCAATTATTCAGCCACTGAAACAAGGAGCAATATTCTGAAGAACTTTATCAATATTGCTGTCAGTCTCTTTGTTTCCATTTGTCATCCAATAAGCACTGCAAACAGAAGTCAACAGATACAGACTGATGCATATGATGATACCATCGCCCGTTAAGTTGAATTAAGACCATTTCTTCTGCCTACTTCCTCTACAGACTGCTACCAATACCATTTATCAATAACGGACATAGTCCAGTGTGGGTGTATAAAAAACGGCCACAGCTTATTTATTTATTATTTACTAATATGCATATATTTGCAAATCCTTAATCCCACTGGTCCTTGCAAACTTGTATAACTGTGGTTGCTATGGCAACCCCATAAACCAGCTGATACCAGTCCATTCCTCCTTGTTTGTATGCCAACCTCCTGTTAGGGAGAGCATGTAAACCACCACCATGTCCGTCTGCAAGGACCCCACCGCCACTAGGGGTCGGGTGTAAGCCTACACTCGGCCCCGGCCGCCACCCAACAATTGAATTGCCCTTTCGATCCCTTCTTGTAAGCCCAATGGAAAATATCCAATCCAATATCATTGGATGGACACCCATCATCTCTAAGCAATGATTTATTATCACCTTCAAGCGGCCGGTGTCGTATGCTAGCCTCCATTGCTCGTACAACGAGATATCCTTGTGTTAGCACCTGCCTGCTTCTTTCTATTGCCATCGGATTTCTGGCACCCAACCAATACTCGTGGTATGATTTCTGACCATACAAGAACACCGACGGGAACATCTCCGTCATACGTGCTATGTCTGCTTTGATCATGGTGATTTTTTTGCTAAACCCACCGTACATAGATCATTACCTCCCGCATGTATCACCAGGACTACTGGACCCCTCTCTCTCCGACTAACAGCAAAGATTTCCGATAGTAAACTGAGCCTTTAAGGCCCCTGATTCCTCTCCAATGAATCTCGATGTCTTGGAGTCCAGATGAGAACCACCCGGTCGAATTTCGCTCGCTCTTTTGCCCAGTGAATAAATGAGTGACCCATTATCCAAACACTGGGCCTCTCCGCTCCTATAACGAAAATTCATTAGTAACAAGGTTTGGCGTATGTAACGCGCAACACAGTCTGATCTCCATCTACCTATCTGTTTAACTTGCGCGTTAGAAAACCCCAAACTACTAGCCTCTGTAGCTGCCCCTTATTCTAAACGAATGGGTACCGAATTCCTTCGGGTTGAGACCCAAGCGTTGAAGTGCTGACTTGAGGACTGCCTCGAATTGAAATTTCGTTAGCGGAGTTCCGTCCGCATGAATGAAAAATTGGGAACCCTCAATTCTTAACTGTAAATTTTTACGATTTGCCACTGGGCAGCATTGAGATTCAGGGGAAATAAAGAAAAGCATGCCCCCGAACCAAATTATCTGTTTTTGATCTCTAATTTTAACCTGAACCGTGAGTCCTAACTGATATATCTTCCTTCTTTAGGCCTCCTGTTTTTGATCGGCTCATCGATATAACTCACTAATCCGGATTGCTCCGAGAATGCAAAAACGAAGCTGGATCTAAACATGCACATTCGTAGTTGTCTTTACATACCTGTTCTAAAATTAGCCATAAACGGTATAGCAGAGCGAAAGAGATCGGTCTCCTGGAATCCCTAGACCTGTGCTCCTTCTTCCAACCTCTGAGGATGATAAAATAGCAAATTCTTTTGTATCTTTCCATCCCCAAAGTTTAAAGAAAAGGAAACACCTGCCATTCACGCTGAGCCACCGCTGCTGAACATCCTCTACTACGGAGCAGAGAAAGGTATGTTAATGTGCATTCTAGCCGGGTTTGGTCATCCCCCCATTGTTTTCCCTTTGCCACTTCCATCCATTCCCCCCAGCCTTCCGTGGTTAGACCAGTCGATTGAGCCACCGAGTTCTTAATCAGGCTGGGTAGATCTCCTCCCGAGATTCTCCAGAGGGCTACGGGACACTGAGCTCCAATCGCTTCTGCCTGCGGGGCTAACGCCGGAATACCTGCCAATTAAATCGGGATAAGGCGTTAACTATTTGTTTTTGGCTTCCTGGGATATGCTTTGCTTTGAACCAGATGTTAAACTCAAGGCATCTTAGTACGAGTGGCGAAGTAGTGCAAGGACATTAGGAGAGGAAGTGGAAAAATTATTGATGGCCTGTACTACGTCCATGTTGTCGGACCAAAAACTTATTCTTCTATTTTGCATCTCCTCACCCCATATCTCCACTGCTACCACTATGGGGAATAATTCTAGCAAGGTTAAGTTTTTACACCATCCTCTCCTAGTCCAACTATCTGGCCATGTACCACACTCCACTTTTTCCCAAAAATAGCCCAAAGCCACTGGCCCCAGCTGCGTCAGTATACAGTTCTAAGTCCTTATTGGTCACCTCTTTTTCTAACCAACAGGTATGGCCATTGTATGTGTTTAGAATGTCTTCCACACATGTAAGTCCAATTTTTGTTCCTTGTTCAGTCTAATATGGTGTGAAGGGCTTGATAGTCCCCTTGTCGCCCAAGCTAGCCTGCGACTAAAGATCCTACCCATTGGCATTACTCTGCATGCAAAACCAAAGACCCTAATAAGGATTGCACCTGTTTTAGTGTTACCTTCTTAGCTTTATGAAATAACCAATCTGTTTCTGTATTCCTCCTCACTTTCGTGGATGGAAGTCTATTTCAATACCCAAGAAGGATAGCACCATTACGGGGCCTGTTGTTTTTTCTGCTGACAATGGGACACCTATTTTCTTCATGAGGAAACTAAAGTGGAAATTAAGTACTCACACTGGGATGTGCCACCTGGGCCTACAAGAGAAAATCATCTAAGTAGTGTATTACCCCGCCCTGGTCCCGTTTCATATCGAACCATCCATTCCAAAAAGGAGCTGAATAGTTTCAAAATATGCACATGATATGGAACAACCCATTGGTAAGCACTATCATAGTAATACTGTCCCTCCGCTGACAGCCCAGCAGATGGAAGCAGCTATGTGTACCGGTAGTAACCTAAAGCTGATTCAATGCGGATTTTGCTAGCAATGCGCCCTGTCCTGCTTCCCTGACTAGTTCTCTACTGCTCTGTCAAAGGATACATAAGAGACCGATGTCAAATCCTTAGAAATCCCATCATTAACGCTTGCCCCTTTGGGATAAGACAGGTGGTGTATTAACCTGAATTTTCAGGGCTCCTTCTTTGGGATCACACCTAATGGAGAGATCCTCAAATTTTGTATTGGCAGCTCTGAATATGGTCCGGCCATACGCCCCAGGCTCACCTCCGTGTCTATCTTCATCTTTTGCAATCAACGTTAACTCTGAAACGGACTTTAAATTGTTTGAAAACTGTGGAACTGGGGAATAAACAAAGGGTATTATAAAACCTATGGAGAAACCAGAGGTTGGGGTACACGTCTAGCCATGCGCCCATCTCGTCCACGTTCACCGGGGTTCTCTTGTGCACCCGCGGTGTATTGTTTAAATTGGGGCCGTTGTCGTTGAAAACACCGACTAGCCGCATGCCCAGGGCCTCCGCATGTGGCACATTCGTGCCTGAATCTACAGGCACTGCCGAAGTGACATTGGCCCTCGTTGAACAACCAGCACGGGCCTGGTTTTCTACCCATAGCCATGCTCATTCCCGGGGGCGGATAGAATCCTGAGGCTCCAGTGGCCGTTGGATAGGCTGAATTTGGTGCCGTCATGAGCCTTAGCCATGAATCAGCGGCTTTGGAGTTCCATCCCACCCGGGGGTGTAGTGCCAATCTATGACGGAATTCCTCGTCATATCTCCACCAAGCCGCCCCCCCGTGTATTTTATATGCCCCGAATATTTGATCTAGATACACAAATAGATCGGCGCACTTTTCTGGGTGTGTCTTACCTATCAGGCTGGCCAATACACAAAACGCCTGTAACCAGTTACCAAAGGTCTTTGCCACTTTTGGCTCTTTTTCCTTTCCTTTTTCGAATTTCCTTTCTTTGTCTACCGACAGGCTGTCGACGGATATGAGTGACCAGATGTCAACATATTCCCCTTTACTTATTTTGTCTTTCTGATCCTCTGATAAGTGGGAGCCTAATGGTGCTAACCCACAGAAAAATGCCTTTTGAATGCCTCCGCATTCGGTACCGTTTGCACAGGCGGGGGTGGAGTTGCCCCCCCTGGAGCTAAACTAGGGGTGTCCGCCCTTGGTGCGGGTACCCCGGCTATTTCCATCATGGCCCTCAGAATAGCCAGCCATTCCCCTTCATTCTGGGGTCCCCTTAGAGTTCCCCCCCATGCCCCGGCACAAGATAACTCACGGTTTGCCGGTTCATTCGATGGCCCCCATGATGCTGATGGGGCAGATGATCCTTGTTGGCTTGCCCTTCGGGTCGGCTCGAGGGGTGGCTGGCTCCTGTTCCCACCGTCCCTGCTTGCCGAAGTGCGACCATGCCTTGAGGAGACTCTGTGGTGATACCGCTTAGGTGGTGGTGACCCAGACGTGTCTGAGCTGGTGTATCGCCGTCGCACAGGCGCATCCCTTATTGATGCCCTGGAGTGATGGCAGGAACATTCTCCCTCACTCCTGTTCCGACTTCCAGCCACCTGTCTTTCGCGGCTTACCCATTGCCTACCCTGACGTCTGTTACGACTCTCCAGTCCTCTGGATGACTCAGAGGATGGGCTTCTCCAATGTCTCCTAAACCTTCTCCCCCTCTCTTCCCTCCTTGCTCCTTGCTGTGCTTCCCTGATGTCACCTCTTATTATTTCTATCT
This sequence comes from Hymenochirus boettgeri, assembly GCA_019447015.1. Taxonomy (NCBI): domain Eukaryota; kingdom Metazoa; phylum Chordata; class Amphibia; order Anura; family Pipidae; genus Hymenochirus; species Hymenochirus boettgeri. The sequence goes on along the minus strand of CM033472.1, from coordinate 198,028,830 downwards.
CCCTACCTGCTGACGGGGTGCGCCTAGTTGTGGACCGAGCGTCAACGAAATCCAGCTCGCCCTCTTCGGCTGAGCCCTGTTGTTCCGCTCGGTCCAAGTTGGCCCTCATTTCTGCAGCGGCCACAAATTCGTCCAGTGAGGGGAAGGACCTTGAAGGTCCGGGCTCTACTTCATTTCTATTCCCCCTAGCTTGCGCGGGTGCCTCGTAGCCACAGGCCCTAATTGCTACTCTCCCTGATTGACTAGTGCCCGCTGTTACCTGGCTATCCATTGCCTGGTTCACTGCTACCTGTCTCCTTGGTCTGACCGCTGCTCCTGTTTGTTTCTGGCCTGCGGCCTGTCTTTTTGCTTGTGTGCGCTGAGCTTTAGGGGCAGCCGCCTTTCTGCGCCTCGGCGTGGGAGAAGCATTGGGGTTAAATCTCGATAGGGGGTGGGATCTCCTGGGTGGCCTACTGTTCTGGCGAGTGGCCAGTCTGCCTACCCTTTCCCCTACTGTTGGGGCCCCTTGAGCTGCTTCTGCTAGGGGTTGATTGCTCCCTAGCAGCTGCCTTAACCATCCTGCTCCCTCCTTCCCCATCCTCTCTAACACCTGCTTCTGGAGGTCATCCAGATCTGCCATTACACCTACTTGTTGCCTTTGTTTTTGTTCCTGGCTGGTAATCGCGCTTAAAAGCACGTTGAGACAGCCTGCATGAACCTAAAATGGCGCCCGGCGATCGCGCGCCCATTCTTATACCGGCGCGCGCGTCGCCGGCTTGTGACAGCATACGTGCGCGCCCGCTCCCGCCGCAATGCATTGCTGGGAACGGGCGCGCGACGCCGGACAACAGCCCGAGGTACACCGCCCTCAGTCAGGGGCAGCGCCGCCTATTCGGCACGCTGCCCCACAGAAACCTTTCAGCGCTCAAGTTGCTTAACATTAAGGTCAAAAACTTCCTGGCTAACATCTGACGTGTGCAACAAATCTGTTTATGCTCTGTGCAATATTATCCAGGAAAGGTTTTGTTTTAAGCTTACCTTGACAGTCAGAATTTAGGGAGCAATCTAAGAACTTTCTGTTCTCACTAATGTATTTCTTTTATCATGCAGCTGCACAGTTATCTTGTTTATTCTGAATCTGGTTATTCAATGACCTTGATAATGTTATACTTTTGTTTATAGATTTAGGCTTGTATCATCTATCAGGTGTAAGCTGATGTAACTTGTCCATTATGAAGAGACATAGCACATTTGTGATTGGACTGAAGACTAGAGATGTTCGAAACTGTTGTGTTTCATTCCATTCATTCTCCCATAGGAAGTCTATGAAAGAATAAAATCCGAAAGTTTCTGTCCATTTTGAGGGACAAATAGTAATAGTAAGTTACTAGTAGGTTACCGAAATCAAGTGCTACTTTCGAGGGTTATTTTGATAATCATCTATTTTTCATTATTCGTCTATTTTCAATTTTCAATGATCGTCCATTTTCGATGAAAATTCGGAAAATCCGGGTTCTGTGAAATCCAGGAGTTCTGAAAGTTTCATAAGGACTTCGAAACCCTCATATTCGATTCAAACCCACATTACATCTCTACTGAGGACCCTCAGAAGGATGGGCACATGGAAGGACTCAAGGGGCTTGATGGGGTTGGGATTGGGTTGTAACTGGGTGTGAACTGTATAATGAGCTATGCTTTAAATTGTTAACTAGTTCCTATGTTAGTCAGACAATTCTTTGTATCTTCCATTAGATTAATTGTCTCCGTATGTGATTAGTAAAATAATTACGCAACCATCTAATATGGAGTCCCTGGTGGTATTGATATTATTATTGATATTATTATTATTTGCTGACCCCAGGTAAAATTGCTCTTAAAGGGTAACTAAAGCCACAGAACAACACTGAACCAGAAGGCAGAACCGATTGATATAAAACCAGTAATCTGTGTCTTACCTCTTATTTTGATACAGGCGCTGGGAAATTTACCTAAATAACATATGGTTTATGCTTTACTTCCCAGCATTCTAGTATCACACAGTTTGGTCAACGACCATTATGTTCTGCACATGCTCAGTCCTTAGCTATGGCACAAACTTGTTATAGTTGGTCACACCCATTAATAATCTCTAGCCAATCCTTTTACAGGACAGATAAAGCAAGGAAGCATGTGACTGAGGTCAGGAGGTGTGGTCTGACACTGCCCATACACACAGATACTTCAAACAGTTCTTAACAGGCTTTGATCTACTTTAACAGAGTTTACTAAAGTGGCATTTTATAGCTTATTGGTGTTTTTAGGGGGGTTGTTTTCAGATTCTGGAGTATATAAAATTGGGTTTAGTTCTCCTTTAAGAACATATAGACACATCTGCACGGAGTTTGTATGTTCTCCCCATGCTTGCGTGGGTTTCCTCCGGGCGCTGCGGTTTCCCCCACAGTATAAAGACATACTGATAGGTTGTATGTGTCAAATTAATGTGCTCAGATTGTTGGTTCTTTGGGGCAGGGCCTGATGTGACTGTATACATGTAATTGTAAAGCACTACGGAAGATGTTGGCGCTATATAAATCCGCAATAATAATAATAAGAATATGTTAATGAATACGGGGAGGAGCTTTAAAACTGTCAGTTACTGCCTGAGTATAGTTAAGTAAGCATTCATATTATGATTAGATGATGTCAAGCTATTTTTAACTGTAACTTGTTGATGGGACTAGCTGACTAATACACAGAACCACTTCAGGAATTTTTTATTGAGGAACAGCACAGTAACCGAACTGCAGTCTCAAATCCCTGGTCACTGGAAAACAAGCTAGCTGTGATAGGAGGCAGCAGTTTTAGAACAGGATCAGGTGTTTGAAAGTTCTGCTGCTAAAAACCTACTGAAAAGCTTCTCTGTTGCTAACATGCTTTACTGTCCAGTAAAGATTCGTACACACCTGCGATCGCGGGTGCCGACCCACAACGCACGATGTGTATGAGTGGCTATTTTGGACGATAATCGTGCCTTGTATGGGCACTTTCTTGCCTGAAATGGCCGCTCATTCAAAGTTCCGCCCAGCCGGTCGGGCAACGATCCCCGACCGAATGGCCGTTTCGGCCAAGAGAGTGCCCATACTTTTTACAATTATCGTCCGAAATATCTGTTCATATACATCATCGCACGTGTGTATGAACCTTTAGGTCCCACGCTGTCTATAAATCAAAGGCCTGGTACACATGAACTGATGTAGGCCTGATCATTCCAGATAACATATTTACTGATCACTCCTAATAAAAGTGGTAAACATATCAGCTGTGATTTACTGACAAATCTGACAATCCAGACTGACCTTGATTTCTGAAAAATTGGTTGGGAACATCAGCCATGATCCCCTGCCAATCAAACTAAAACATTCGGCCAAATGATCAATCTGAACAATCAGCCTGTGTGCACCAGCCTAAGATATTAATTGAAGTAATATAGCATATTAGTGAATAGCAACACTGTACTTTAGGTTGTTGTTTAAAATTTTTAATTAGATCTGTTTTTGCTTCATCTTATTTAGATGAGATCCTTAATCCAAGTTTTCTTTTCTAAATTTTAAGGCCCCTGCTTTTTTCTAACATATAATAAACTGCTTAAAGTCATTATTTGTTGGCATATTGCTTGGACCTTCAGTGTACTGTATGTTCCTATTTTTATTTCTGTATTTGTTCTTTCTTCTGTACATGCTAAAGCCACAAGGGCACAGAACTATGTAAATAACATTCCAAAAGGTACATTTGAAGGACTTGGTTAAATTATACTCCTGTTTGGTGATTGTAAATACCTTACAGTACATAGAGGGTTCAAAACAATATCCTTTCATATGCAACAAAAATAGATATTTTATTATGTGTAAAAGACACTAACTGGGTAATTCAATAAAAGTTTTACACCTTCATTTGTAGTTCTGCATAAATTAATGCACAGACAGGGAGATTCAATAAAAGTTCTTATTGTTTTAAATGGTGCTAATTTTGCCTCAACCAATCAGATATTAGCTTTCAAATGTTAAATAAGTTCTGATTGGTTGGGGCAAAATTAGCACCATTTTAAACGATAAGAACTTTTATTGAATCTCCCTGTCTGTGCATTAATTTATGCAGAACTACAAATGAAGGTGTACCCAGGAAGAATGGTGCCAACTTTTTATCATTTTACAACAGGGTCAACTCTAAATATTATTTTTACTTCCACAGAAAAGACAGATATGTGATAGCAAGAAGGTATTTCCCAGAGTAGACGAGGGCATTGCAATTATAATATTTCTTCATTAAAGAACATGTCCAACCCCAAAACTATAATTTAACCCACTAGTGGCCCCACTGTGTAGTGTAGTGTAATAAAATCCTAACCTTACATCCCTGCTCCAAATGGTTCTCCTGTAATGTCCCTCCAAAGTCCAAAAAACTGACCACCAGGAGCCTGGCTGTGTCCATTTAGGACTCTGCCTCTGCCTCCTGGAGAATTTTGCCATGCGCACTGCAGCCCTCCCCCCCCCCCCCCTCTCCCTCACGTTTCTCTCTCACTACCCCTATCTCCAAACCCATTTCATGTAGTGTAGGGCTCCCAACCCCAACCGCTATAGTTATATGAAGCAAAACTCTCCCTATCTCTACTTGCATTGCCTGTTTCCCCCGACGTTCAGTACAGCTGGTAGCTGCGTCAGTGATTGGCTGCATCTCAGCCATTCGCGTACGTGGCTGCCGGTCCGGCCCCCTGCTTGCAGTTTCATGGGGGAAACAATCAATGTAAGATCGGGAGAGCTTTGATTCAAATAACTATAGCGTTTGGGGTTGGGGGAGGGAGCCCTACACTACAGAAAAAGTTAGATAAATGGGTGGACATGCCCTTTAATATGCTATGCTCTCTTTAGCTTTGTCTACAGTATTTCTTTGCCCAACCCCTGACTGGCTAAAACATATTAATAAACACACAGCCAAGTCAAGGTGTACATTGCTAAATGTATGCATTCAAAACCCCATGGAGTATGTGAAACCTAACATATAATGCATGCTTTGCTGAAGTGCATTGAATAACTTTGGACAGTACAGATATGGCTCTCTCACAAATATATATAATAAAACCTGATTTAATGTTGTGAACAGATTTAAAAAATTACTTTTTAATACAAATTTGGGTTTTATATCAATGGGCACCAGAAAACAGTATAATTGTGAGCATGTGTGCCCTGAGTTTGTGATGTCTGAGGCAGTGTGCCACCTTAGCCTGTTCATACTTTAGTAAGCACAGAGTATTAAAATGACATGAAGCAATATATACAATCCCATCAGGATTGCGAAGGTTGAGTCATGCACAGTTTTATTTGTGATATTTAAATTCTTCTATTTAAAAGGGAACCATGGTCTCCAAACAAGTTAAGCTTAAATGAAAGGCCAGTTTCCTACCTTTAAAACGAGCCATCAACCACCTCTCTACGTGCTTCACAGCCCAAGATATACAGAAATGACTGACTAGAAATCTGTTGTATTCAATTAGATCAACTGGACTTGAAGTTTAGTTTTTGAAGATGTTTCGCTAGTCATCCGACTGGCTTTCTCAACTCAGCCAGTCGGATGACTGGCGAAACATCTTTGAGAACTAAACTTCAAGTCCAGTTGATCTAATTGAATACAACAGATATACCATGACCTGGATGAATGAGAAACTTCACACACACAAGAATGACCAGAATGTTAATGGGTGGGAGGCTGACTTGTGACATTCCTGAGGCTTCTCCTGCACAGTGCCACCGGCGAGCACAGCCTCAGACTCCCTCAGTGTGTGAGGGAGACAGGAAGTCTCTCCTCCTCTCTGCTGTGTGAAGTCCTGGCAGAGAAGGTAAGGGAATCTACAACCCTTCTCTTTCACTGTGTGAAAACAGCCTTTTCAGGCAGAGTTCTCACTCTGCCTGAAAAGGCTGTTTCCACAGATTTTTCTGTAGGGAAGGGGGTTCCGAGTAGGTGGGGCTTAGACACCCGTGGATGGGCGTGGCTTAGACACCCGTGAGTGGGCGGGACCACATGGGGCTGTAAGATAATGGGCCATGGGGGGCCTGCAACTGGAGGGACCATGGGGTCCATGAGTGGGAGGGACCAGGGGGGCTGCAAATGGGAGGAGGAGACACAGGACAGATTGACTGACAGTTTTAGAGCAGGGGACCTGGTGATGCTGCTGCCATATCACACACAAAAATGTAAATAACTTCAAAACTATGCAAAATAAACAATGGAAATAAATTGCTAAAATTCTCAGGGGAGCAATTCCTATCAATTTACCTCAATTTACCTAAAGTCATTTTTGGACCACAGTTCCCCTTTAACATTTTTTTTTACATAATTTGTTATAAATGCCCTTTCTACATTCACATCACTGTCTGGTTGCTAATGTTAGTTGCCATGACTAGCAAATAGCAGGTAAACATTCATGGTCTAGTTACCTATGAAACAAGCACAAAATCAATTAGAAAACTGTGGAAAGGTAAAACCTTCTTTCCGTTTTTCCCTTTTCCATCTTTTTCCCCAAGTTACGGTCTTTTAAGCATTCCTACTCAACATCAAATGCAAATCAGCAAGTAATTAGTAGCTACTTTCCCTGTAAATAAGATACAAGCCACACTGCAGATACATAATAAATGTCAACACATTTTGTTTTAGTAAAATAGAAGGTTGTAGTCCTACATTAATTGTTAAAAAGCACACACTAGTGTTGGTCACTTGGTCTGGCCACACTAGGTGTGTTGCCCTGGGTTGTGCTGCATTGCAATTGCAATCAGCACTTTTTTTGCGCAATCACGTGCTTGATTGCACAACATTGCACAACATGTACCAGTGCACCGGAAATGCGATACTATGCCTTGTAGTGTGGCCTCCATAGGAAGGCAAAAAAACCCAGCTAAAAATGGGGCGTGGGGATTCCTTCCTGACTCCAAATGTCCATTAGAGTATCCCTGGATCAACCAGAATTACAGTATATGCATTAATACCAGTGATTCTCAATATTATGTAGTATCCCTGTACCAACCAGAACTACAGTATATGTATTAATACCAGTAATTCTCAATATTATATAGTATCCCCGTACCAACCAGAACTACAGTATATGTATTAATACCAGTGATTCTCAATATTATATAGTATCCCTGTAAAAACTAGAACTACAGTATATGTATTAATACCAGTGATTCTCAATATTATATAGTATCCCTGTACCAACCAGAACTACAGTATATGTATTAATTACCAGTAATTCTCCATATTATATTGTATCCCCGTTCCAACCAGAACTACAGTATATGTATTAATACCCGTGATTCTCAATATACTATAGTATCCGTTTACCAACTAGAACTACAGTATATGTATTAATTCTAGTAATTCTCAATATTATATAGCATTCCAGTACCAACCAGAACTACAGTATATGTATTAATACCAGTAATTCTCAATATAATATAGTATCCCCATACCAACCAGAACTACAGTATATGTATTAACACCAGTAATTCTAAATATTATATAGTATCCCTGTACCAACCAGAACTACAGTATATGTATTAATACCAGAAATTCTCAAAGATATATAGCATTCCAGTACCAACCAGAACTACAGTATATGTATTAATACCATAATTCTCAATATATATAGTATCCCCATACCAACCAGAACTACAGTATATGTATTAACACCAGTAATTCTAAATATTATATAGTATCCCTGTACCAACCAGAACTACAGTATATGTATTAATACCAGAAATTCTCAATATAATATAGTATCCCCATACCAACCAGAACTACAGTATATGTATTAATACCCGTGATTCTCAATATACTATAGTATCCGTGTACCAACCAGAATTACAGTATATGTATTAATTCTAGTAATTCTCAATATTATATAGCATTCCAGTACCAACCAGAACTACAGTATATGTATTAATACCAGTAATTCTCAATATAATATAGTATCCCCATACCAACCAGAACTACAGTATATGTATTAACACCAGTAATTCTAAATATTATATAGTATCCCTGTACCAACCAGAACTACAGTATATGTATTAATACCAGAAATTGTCAATATAATATAGTATCCCCATACCAACCAGAACTACAGTATATGTATTAATACCAGTAATTCTTAATATTTTTTAGTTTTAAAAAATGTATCCAGCCCACTTTTAAAGCTATTTAGTGAACTTGCCGTTACCACAGGATGAAACTTATTTTCTTTAAATCTTAAAGGATGTCCAACAAGTAGTCTCGTATGACCTATTGGTGAACAATGCACCAGAGAGTTTATTGTATGGCCCATTAATATATTTATATAAAGTGATCGTATTGCCACTTCTCTGGTGTAAACAGTCCTCTTCTCTGAACACCTTCTCTGAACACCTTCCATTTCCAAGATGTCCCTTTTGTTTAAGGGATTCCAAAACTGCACTGCAGATTGCAACTAGTTTATTTACTGGACAATTTGTTTGGTCTTCATTGTACTTGTGTGTATTTACCGTAAGTTTGTGATGTTTTAGCTCTCTGTATAGTTCAATGGCTGAAGAATTAGAATTCTCTCAATAGGATACATTTTAAATTGTGTAATTGGCAGATTAATATATATGAAAGTGTTAAAAGCAGCAAAGTTACAAAGAGACTTCTCATTTTCTATATCGTGTACCTGCCACGGAATTAAACAAGTTCCTTCTCAATGGTTCATTTCCTCATGTGGGTAGGATTAACATTTGGCTGGAATAACTGGGTTTATCCAGATTTCATGAACTGCAACTACATAGCATCAATTTGACAATGAAATGAGTGCATTTACATAGCTGTTTTTTCATGAATTCAGTTTTGCAGGTAATTCCTATTTCCCAAACAAACATTTGTAAATAGTTTATGTGTATATGTGTATGTAAAAACACAATGAGGCAAATTTACCAAGGCACAATCACACACACGTTAACCAGATCGCAGTTACCCGGTAATGTAGACCTACGATGGTTTAATAAAATTGGTATTGGAATAGCCGATGGAGTGCTCTGGATATATCTTTATTTATATATATATATATTATTCTATAAATATTATATATTATATATATATACACAATACAAGGATTGTGGAAGCACTGGATGGCCTCTTCCCTCATTTTAAAAAGCCAAAGGGCTGGGGGAAGGGAGAGATCCTGTTATATGGATCCAGTGTGTTAGAATGAGAAATGCAAAGTTTGATAATCGTAATTGAAGTAAAAGAAATTCAAAAAGGTTAGAAGTTAGGACCTTCCAGACTGGGGTTACCTTGACGTGGTTGGAAGGCTTTTCATTCATGTGATCACAGTAATGTATACTAAAACCCCTTTGTTTATAAAGTATGCCAGTGGGGCCTAGGAATGTGCATTGATTATCTTTTCTATGTTTGTGTATATATATAATATCTATATATTATATATATATATATATATATATACTTAATAATAATAATTTTAGTGGGAAATTGTCCAGGCATTGTCCTGGACAATTAGTAGTGTTTTAACAATGGAGTGCAGAAGCCTGTGTATACTATGCAATAGGATTATCCATCCAAGAATACTGCAAAAGAGTTATGCACACTGCTGCTTTACCTGCCTACAGACATTATCAATCCTCACCAACATACCTGAGAATAAAAGGAGAAATGTACTACCCCTACTAGAACCCAGAATGAGGACCTAAACAGTAGGTTAACATTAGTTTTTCCCAATGGACCTGTGAAAGACTGGCTGGTAAGCACATGTCAGCAGAAAAATGGGGATCGCAGCACTGCTAGTGTGTTTTTGGATGTTTTTGGAAATAGTGTCAGTTACAAAACCCCTTTGGTTAAGTTTTGCGCTACCTTGTAGCACAAAACTTATGGGGTTTTGTATGGGGACTTGAAACCAGCGCAGCTGGAGCTTCTTATCTTTTCGCGATCCCACGATGCAATACCAGATGTAATCTCGTTTATGTCTGGTATTGTATTGTGGGATCGCGCAAATGTAATTAGCACAATTGATTCTTATTGAATCTCCCCGATAATGTTCTAAAAGCATTATTAGTTCAACCATCAACCAGGACAATGGGGGGGAAAAAAGCGCTGTGGGGATATATTAAAGGGCATGTCCACCCTTTATAAAAACTTTTGTGACAATGCAGGGGATACCCTCCCACCCCCAACCGCTATATTCATTACTCTAAAATCGGTGTCAATCTCTACTTACACCTCCTCGATCCTGCGCTGTTTTGGTCCAGCTCCCCTGCCCACCGGAACTGCAAGCAGGGAGCCGGACTGGCAGCCACGGCTGTGATTGGCTGAGAGGCAGAACAGGAGAACCACACGGAGCAGGGATGTAAGGTAAGGATTTTTTTTTTTTTACAGTGGGGCCAGTAATTGGTAAAATTTTAGTTTTGGGGGTGGACATGCCCTTTAATTGCTGACCTAAATGTTTATTGGACAAGTAATTGAATGGGTCATCTGTCCAAATAACATTAGGGAACATTCAGGGAATTTCAATAAAAGTTCTTTTCATTTAAAATGGTGCTAATTTTGCCCCAACCAATCAGATTGTAGTTAACACTTGAAAGCTAACATCTGATTGGTTGGGGCAAAATTAGCACCATTTTAAGCGATAAGAACTTAGATAAAATCTCCCTGACTAAATTTTATTGAATAACCCCGATTATATTTAAAAATACTAGGCAAATAGTAAACAGGTTACAAAAAGGAGTCCCACAAAGAAGCAGATTTCTGAATACCCTCCAACATACCCTTTAATAAGGTGAGAAATGTATTGCTCAGAGATGTGCTAAGATTAGGTTCACTTCATTACCCTCCCCCTGCAGCTCTGCACCATGTTGTTTATTTAAGGGTTAGTCCAAATTGCAGCGTTTTAACACGCAATCTAAACACATGTTAAAAAGTGCATGCTAGTCAGCTAGTCAGTGGCATGATTAGGAATCACTGGGCCCCCTAGCAAAACTATGATGGGGGTCCTATCCGTGCTTCATTCACAGTGGTTTTCTGGGAGGAGGCTTTATCTCTCATAGGAAAAATAAGAAGATGGGCCCCCTGTGGTCACTCCCCCTGCTACCCTGGTAGTTACGCCCCTGACGCTAGTGTTGGTCTAGCCACACTAGGTGCGCTGGTGCCCGTTGCAATGTGATACAATTATTGGAGAGCATGCAATCTCCATTTTTGTGCTATTCGCAACGTGGTCCGATAACTGAAAATTACAGTGATCACAGCGCAAGCGACACCAACGTGCACGTTAGCGTGGCCTCAGCCTAAGTGTACCTTTGTTGGAGGGAATGTTTCTGTACAATATTGAATATGTTGCAGCATATGTGATATAAAAATTTACATAATTTAGCCTTTAACATACACATCAACATGATCCCCCTAAAAACTGAACAATGTGCTGTGCAGGGTCTATATACAATCTTTACTATCCTGAAATACAATTTAAAGAGAGGAAATAAACTAATTACAGGGCTACAGACATTTCAGCACATTACGTAATAAGTAAAATTAAGTAATTGTTGGAGGGTATTACCTGGGACACACAAAACAAGTTCATTAAACATTAAAATTTCCCAGAAACGGGTTGTTTTGTTCAGCTCACCTAGTAGAAAAAACAAGCAACCATAACTATATTTTATAAATATTCAGTTTAAACAGTATTTAGCAACTTATTTTTTTTAAAATCCATATGCAAAGTTTTAGTGCATGTACAAAGTGTATTCCTATTTCTAAATCTATTGTAGGTGCAATATTAAATAGTTCTGAGTAAGTATACATGCAAAATAGAGATGAATTTGCTATTTATCCTCAGTCCCTAAGGCATGGCTATTGGGCATGTGCATACAGGAGGAGGAGCCAGGATGGAAGCCCCCATGGGACAAATTTAAAACCACATCTTCACTGTTATTGGGCTGATGTCACTTTGAGTAGCATTATATTCAAGGAAATATGTACTTTACTTGTATCCCAAGTTGTTTTTTTTTACTTTAGTTGTCCATAAATACGCAGAAATATCGAGTTCTATGCACAGAAGGGAATTTTGCCCCACAAGCTATTTAACAATTATTATTATTATTATTATTGATTTATATAGCGCCAACATCTTCCATGGCGCTCTACAATTACACACTCATACATTACATACACGGTAATACATGTTATACAAAGTCATACTTATTACATACACACGTAATACATAATATAAGTAGACAGAATAAGGAGTTACTTACAGCAATACCGTGATACAATAGGAAAGAGGACCCTGCCCAAAGAGCTTACAGACTAGAGGATATGGGGGTGAGACATAAGGTTGCGGGAATCTATAGGCTGTAAGTAGATTGGCAGTGGAGTGTGAAAGGCGGGATGGATCATATTGGGTAGTAAGTGGGTAATGCTTAGGCCAAGTTATATGCTAGCCTAAAGAGGTGGTTTTTAAGATTACGTTTGAAGGTGTTAAGGGATGGTGAGTGACGGACAGACAGAGGAAGGGAGTTCCAGAGCAGAGGGGTAGCACGATTAAAGTCCTGAATGCATGCATGGGAAGAGGTGACCAGGGTGGATGAGAGGAGGGTATCATTTGTGGAGCAGAGGTCGGGCCTGGGATCAGCTCTGAGATATATGGAGGGGCTGTGTTGGATAGTGCTTTATAGGATAATGTAAACAGTTTGAATTGGATCCTTTGCGTGATGGGCAACCAGTGGAGGGACTGACAGAGAGGAGAGGCATTAGAGAAGCGAGAAGATAAATGAATGAGCCAGGCAGCAGAGTTGAGAATGGATTGAAGTGGTGCCAGGCGGTAAACCACACAGGAGTGTGTTGCAGTAGTCTAGCCAGGATATGATTAGGGCATGGACTAGGATTTTTGTAGCTTCATTCGAGAGGAAGGGTCGAATGCGGGAAATATTTTTGAGTTGGAGCCGACAGGAGTTGGCAAGCGAATTGACATGAGGTTTGAAGGAAAGATCGGAGCTACGGAAGATGTTGGTGCTATATAAATCCATAATAATAATAATGGGGATATGGGTGTGTTGTTAATATTAATAGTAAGACCAGGGAGAGGAACAGATCGTGAGGGTGAGAAAAGGACAAGTTCAGTCTTGTCCGTGTTTAGTTTGAGGAAGCGGGAGAACGTGAAGGCAGAGATGGCACTAAGGCAGTCGGGGACCAGGGATGTCAGTGTGGGGAGATCTGGGGAAGAGATGTACATATGGGTATCGTCCGCATACAGGTGATACTGGAACCCAAATGAACTAATGAGTTGTCCAAGGCCATAGGTGTAGATGGAGAAAAGAAGAGGACCGACCGGGAGGGGGCAAGGAGTGGAGCTTATTTCAGAGTGAAAAACAATAAAGGTCCTACCAGAGAGATAGGAGGATAGCCAAGAATGTGCAGTGTCCTGGATACCTAAGGAGGCCAGGATCTGAAGAAGTAGAGGGTGATGAACAGTGACATACATCATCTGTACATCCACCAGAGAATGCAGGATATTGTAGAACAGTTAGAGGGCCACACAGTATACATGGTTCATAGTATACACAGCATACATATAGCATAGTATACATAGTATGCATATAACATTGTATATGCAATATACATATAATATAGTATACATAGTACTGATATGCATTATACACAGAATACTTTTAGCATAGTATACACAGTATATATATAACACAGTATACATGTATCATAGTCGCGTATCCCACCCCTTCCAGAACTCGTGCAATGGAGAGGAATCTCTAATCTCCTCCTCCATCACTCCCTCAGAATGCCCCTTACCCCACCTCCCTCCACCCTGTAGACTGCTAACTCCACCTCCCGCTCATCCTTAAGTGATGTCACAAATGCCACGCCCCTCACTATGCCCCCTTTCCCCACCCTGTCCGGAAGCCTCAAATGGCAGGGTAGGATGTCTGCATAGTATACACAGTACACCTATAGCATAGTATACACAATATACCTATATTTCACAATTTAATCACCCTTTTCATTGCCCTGGGCACACACTAACATGCACATGCTGTATCCCCAGTGTTTAAAATGGATATTGTATACTGGGTTCAAGAATAATTTTAAAATATTTTCCTGTGTATGTCACCAGTTTCCAGCTCTGCTACACAATTACACTTGCAAAGCAAAACTGTATTGATTTAACTGTTAAAATTGCTATGCTGTATATATAAAGGCAGAAGTAAGAAAAGGACCGGAAAGCACTGGATGGACAGTTCTGAGTCAGACTTTCGTCTATTCAAAGTGAAGTAAATATATACATATAGAAATAGTGGATATACTCCCTGCATTCTCCTACAAGCCTCTGAACCACCAGATAGCAGCCAGGGAATCCTGGGAGGTGACGTTTTCAAACACCTGCAGGGCGATGCACCAAGAGGCACACCACTCCGATTCTGGAGTTTAAGTCAAGCCAACCGATATTATATCTGTTAGCATGACTTAAACTCCTTCACTGAGGCGGCTGTGTGGCTAACGCGAAAGTTAATCGTGCAGACACCACAAGTGATGTTATATGGTGAAAGCGCCATTCTATTGTGACACTTTAAATGCCAGCAAATAGCTGGCATTAAAGGCGCCAAAATAGTTTCCGCCACTTAGCGATGCCCCAAGAGCCTCTATCAGCATATACCATCATTAAGCCACCCATTAAGGGGGCTTTAAGTATCTATTCTGTATTAAATACATTTATTTAGATGTCATGTAGTAAAACTGTTATTCGAACACAGAACCCATCTGTGCAGCATCACTAACTATATCATGCTTCTTGAGAGTGAATTGCTCAACCATACTACTTATAGTATAGTATTTAAAGGATAAGTGCACTGTAAATTCAAGTTATGTTCATTTGGAAGCTGCAGCTTTAATAATACTGTTGCCATATTTTTTCCCCCTATGCCCCTCCAGAACCTACCTTTATGCCTTGAAAGTTGCTGACATCTTGTTACTGGTTTGCTGAATGTTAAGCTCCACCCCTCTGAAATTCCCTCTGTTTTCTCCTGCTTGAGCCTCAAACAGTAATGCTTGTGAGTTCTGTGCACTCTCCTGCTTGAGCCTCAAACAGTAATGCCTGTGCTTGTGCATGGAACTCACAGACATTATTGTTTGAGGCTCAAGCAGGAGAAAGCAGAGGAAATCTCAGAGGGGCGGAGCTTAACATTAAGCAAACCAGTAACAAGATGTCAGCAACTTTCAAGGCATAAAGTTAGGTTCTGGAGGGGCATAGGGGAAAAAAATATGGCAACAGTATTTTTAAAGCTGCAGCTTCCAAATGAACATAACTTAATTTTACAGTGCACTTATCCTTTAAGTTTTAATAAAGACATACGTCCATCCGGCCTAACCCATCTAGCAATATTATAATTTCCTGCCTAACTTTTGATCCAGAGGAAAGCAAAAAAAAACCCCACAAAATTTATGAAGGTGAAAAAATTCCTTCGTGACAATCGGAAATTTCCCTGGATCAACTCTACTTTATGTATCAATACCAGTAACTTGCAACATTCCTTGTTTGCAGAAACTCATTCAGCTTTTTTTTAAAACTGTCCAATGAACCTGCCATAACAACGTCCACTGGAAGACAGTTCCATAGCTTTACCGTTCTCACAGTGAAAAACCCTTTCCGAAGGTAAAACTTTTTTTCTTCAAATGCCATTCATTTTGCAATCGCATGTTGGTCGCAAAGAAGAACGGGAAATGCTGTTCCGGCAGGATCGGTCTAATGATGTAGGAGCGCTCGGTCGGTAAGTAAAATCGGATATATGTATGACCACCTTTAAGGGATGTCCGCATATCCTCTGACATGCTCTATTGGTGAACAATGCCCCAGATAGTTTTTTGCATGGCCCATTAATGTATTTATACACAGTTATCATATACCCACGCAAGCGCCTTTTCTCTAGCGTACATAACTTTAACTTATCCAGTCTCTCTTCATATTGTTTTCCCCCAATCCCCTTATTTATTTAGTTGCCCTTCTCTGAACCCTTTCCATTTCAAAGATGTCCGTTTTGTAAACAGGATTCTAAAATTGCACTGCATATTCCAAATGAGGCCTTACCAATGCTTTGTAATGAGGGAGAATAACATTTTTCTCCCTTGAATCCATTCCTCTCCTTATACAAGACAATACCATGCTGACTCTGCCGCCTGGCACTGCTTGCTACCTTTAAGTTTGTTATCCACCAAAACTCCAAGATCCTTTTCCAACAGGGATTCACACAGAGCCATTTATAGTATAAGCAGCACAAGGATTTTTAAAGGACAATTATACTTACCATTTCCCCGATCCATTCCTGTAAAGTACCTAGGGTGAGGACCTAAAACGCTAAGTCCTCACCTCTGGGTACTTTACAAAAGTCCTGCACTACTTGTAATCTCCCTTGTCGCTCCGGTCCGGTATTCCCACTGGCACTGTCAGTGACAGTCCGGGAGGCAGCCATTGGATGCCTCACGACCTGTCACTCAAAGTGCCAGTGGGGAGGACTTAGCGGGAGGTGAGTATAATTGTCTTTTAAGTCCATTTGCTGTCAGCGTGCCCCAGTGCCCTTTCTACAAGCTTAAATTTAGTTTTAGAAAACAGTCCGTCGGTGCTCAAAAAATTCTCAGTCTAGAGTTTGACACTGGACTGTGACACTCCCTCACCTTATGGCAGTGCCAATATACAAACAAATAAGATAAAGATTTTCAGTAGATTTGAAATGGGAGAATTATTTGTACTAAATAGATTATTTCAGTTTTTATAAGTCTAAAGCCTCATATATACGCCATGACGGATCAACGAACGCCGCTCGAGGGAATGCATACAAACGTGCGACTATTGGCAGAAATGCCCGTTCGTCACACAAGTGTCTTGCGCTGTCGGGCATCCTATTGGACGTGTGTACGGACCTAACGAGGTTAAGTAAAAATTTAAATCCAACGGCTGATACAAAGAGGACAAGATATCGGCCTTATCGATCACCTGGGCCAACATTGCAGTGTGATCAAAATAAATCTACTGCATTCAGGGGCACAACTACCAAGAGAGCAGGGAGAGCAACTACAGGATGGCCCGGGAGCCAAGGGGGCCCCATCTCCTTTTTTTCCTATGACAGATATAGCCTCCTCCCAGAAAACCACTGTGGATGAAGAAGGGGGCCCCAGTGATTCTTAGTTAAGCCACCGATTGCATGCCCAATGGTTTTAAAGCAATTTTTAGGCAAATCAGTCAAAAACTTATCAGACATGTTGGTCACTTTGATAAAATCGTATGAGCTTCATTAGGCAGCATGATTGGTCTGGTAAAAATATCAAACTGACAGACTAACAATCAGTATATTGTTTGGTTCATCTGCTGGTTGGAAAAATATTGCAATAATCAGTCTTCGTGTAGTAGTATTAAAAATATACAGATGATGAAGATGTTGAAGCCGACAAAATCGGCCTGATTTAATTTTAAGGGAGGGTGGAATTTTTGGCCAATAGATATGATGACTCATGATTGTCTGAGAATATCCATCCATCTATGGCCACCATAAGTCTCTGAATGTAATTGCAATCCCAGATACAGACAACCTTAGCTGAACCATTATTTACCCAGCACAGGGCCGGACTTACCATTAGGCACAGTAGGCACACGCCTAGGAGGAGATTGACTGCCCCCCTCCAACCCCTTTATAGTCTATTTTCTTCCCCAAAAAGAGAACATGGGTGTGGTTTGGGTGTTTGGTCTGTGTTTAGGGGTGGGGCTAAGGGCGCCAGGCTCTTTGGGCCTACAGGCTCCTGAGGTGTAAATCTGTCCCTGACCCAGCATCAATTATTTCTAAACAAGTGGTTGGTATTCCATGTATATTGTACCACTTAATGTTTGCCTTACTTGACCACATCTACTTGTTAATGCCCCATATTGCTGGTGGATCTTCCTGGATAATGATAATTCTCTGTCAACTGAAATCCAAATACTCAAGAATTGATTGGGAATTTTAGAGGAGCAAGATATGCCTGTTAATATTGTTAATATGCCCACTCTACTAAATATTTATTGAGAATGGTCTATATAAAGGGCCACTAAATAAATAAAAAACAATTTTGTTTTTGTTTTTTAAAAGTATAGCAGCTTGGGAGGTAGGAGTCAGTATTTATACCTCCTGTTGTGAAGTGCAACTTGCTCAATTCATAGTGCACACTGACAGCTTTTCAACCTGATAGAAGCCTGTCTCCCTGACATTCCCTACTGTTTTTTCCTATAGCCACATATATCCTAATACTAGAGACATATAGGGGGGCAGCTTCTGACGGACTATAGAGTTGTTAGTGGGAATGTGCATGTACAACTTCATACTGCCTTCTATCTCCTCAACAATTATAGTTAATAACATTTTTAGCAAGCTGAAATTCTGAACTATATTTGTATATTCATATAAAATTTGGTTGTCCATTTCTAAATTGCTTACAGTGTAGCTTTAAACACAGACATAACCCTTAAAGGGTAACCGTGGTCCAAAGATGACTTTAGGTAAATTGACAGCGATTGTTTTCCTGAGGATTTTGCAAATTACTTTCATTATTTATTTTATATAGTTTTAAAAGATTTTTACTTTTATATGTGTGATATGGTAGGAGCATCACCAGATCTACTGCACTGAAACCATATGACAGTCCCTCTTCCCTGTGTCTACTCCTCCTTGTGGGCCCCCATGGCCCATTCCCTTGCAGCCCCTCATGGCTCCTACTTGTGGGCCCTGTGGCCCCTCCACTTGCAGGCCCAACCTGGTCCCTTCCCTTGCAGCCTTCTGTAGCCCCTCCCACTCATAGGCTCTGTGGCCCCACCTGCGGGTCCTGTGGCCCCTCCCCTTGCAGACCTATACCCTTGGAGACCTATCCTTGGGGCCACAGACCCCAGGAGAGGAAGGGCCACAGGGGTACGCATGGTAAGGGGCCAGGTTGTGTTTGCTAGGGTAGGGGCCACAGGGCCTGCGAGTAGGAAGGGCCAGCATTTAAAAAATCAGTGCTGTGGGCTGTGCTGTTCTCCTTACCTCCTACCCTTCAGTCATGCACTGAGCATGTACCTACCGCAGATTAGAAGGAGGAACTAGTATTTCTGACCGCAGATTCAGAACCTCCCACATCCTAACTTTCTGATCAGTGATTCCTTCATATCTTGGGCTTTGCAGCACGTAGACAGGGGGTCGATGGCTCATTTTAAAGGTAGGAACCTTGTTTGAAAAACACAGTTCCCCTTTAACCTGTGGGAACATCCAGCTTTAACCATATTACAGTCAACGAGAAGGTGCAGCCAGGCTTCCTTTCAGATATTTAGATGCTGCAGAGAATTTTTTAATAAGATTGCCTTTGTATTGATTGGTTCCTTTTCAGGCATATATGACATATCATTGTCACTGATACATGTGAAAAAGTTAACCCCAGCATTACAGGTTGGAAAGTAGCAGAAACAACATAATTCTCTGAGGACTGCAATCTCTCTGTTACAGTGAATTAACATTAAGTGGTGTAAGTGGTTAAAGGGCATCTATAGTGGGAAAATGAACTTTTTTTCCTTTCTTTCCATGTGTTCTATAATTCCCCACAACCCCCAGAGTGTCATCACTTTGTTCAGATTCCCTCTCTGTCCTGAGATACACCAGTTAGAAGAATACGTGATTGCATTCCTCTACTCCTACTTGGACTGTCAATCAAATCCCTGTGACGTGATCCCCCCTCCCTGCTCTGTAATAAACATAGAGATAACAGAATTAGCAGGGGGAGAGAGGTAGCTTTGATGGTATATATAAGGCTGCACTTGACCCCCCTTCTTGATAGAATTTACTGATTGATGATGGGTCACAAAGAGAGAGATCATAAACTGTTCTGTTCTCCTTCTTCTTCCATGTCTCCAGGACAGCTTGCTTTCTATTGGCCACTGTGCGTGGGTGTGTTTTTCAGGATGTTGAACTTTTAACTCCTACTGCACATGATAAGCTTGTCGGTTAGCCGGAGTTGAGACATGGAGGAGGTAACAGAGGGGAGGGGGAAGGGGGGGGGAGTGCTGCACACAGATCTGGCACCATGGTTAAACAGAGTCACTGACATAGATAGGATTAAGGCAGCACAGAGTACACAAATTTAACTTTGCAAAGGGGCAATGTGTTTTTTTCACTATAGATGCCCTTTAAGGCTGGGTACACACACACACAGCTGACCGACCGACAGTGACGTGTATCAGTCGGAAATATCTGATGGTGTGTGTGCGATCGAGCTTGTTCGCCCCTTTGTCCGGATCGCCACTATTGCCATGACCAACAGACATCTTTACCACTCGAAAGCTCGCTAGCAGCGAGCTCTTGGTCAGGACAAAAACTCGCCTGGTGTGTACCCTGCCTAAGGCCGCCATACACATATTTGACAAATCCTGTCTGATCTGGTGGGGTTTGTTGAATATTAGCAAGGTGTGGGGGCCGAAAGTGATCAAACTCAATGTCGATGAACTACTGGCCCCTTTACTTTAAATACAGAGAGCCAATACAATCATCCGATTTATGGCAGGGGCATGTACGGTATGCGGAATCTGTCAGCACACGTGAGATTATAATTGCATGTATATGGCCAACATTTGTCTTGCCCTTAAATTCAAGTAACTAGTAGTAGTAGTAATTGAGGTTAAATAAAGACATCAATCTATCTAGTCCAACCTTTATACCGCCTCTTTAACCCTACCTAATCACTATGCTTTGAAGAAAAAAGGAAGAATTTTCTCATTTCAGTGACCATAATTTGCCCATCCAGCTATTTTTTTGTGCATAAGTAAATGCTTTTTAACCTACTGACTTTTTGTTTGCACTGCAAGACACCTAATAGTGTCCATTATGGTCTTGGCCTCTGTGTAAAGTGCATCGTTGGAAGAAGACACTATGTAGGATACCTACTGTAGGTATTCTAATGAAATAGTGTGATATAAAAAAGGAAACTTTTATCAGCTGACGATGGTCCTTCCATATACACAAACATTTCTTACAGTGTTTACATTCAGTTACTGATTCCATTTCTATTGTTTAAATTGCGATTGTATTTAATTTATTATTTGTATCTCATTGAGCAGGGGTGGATTAAAGATAGTGATCTATAGCATTTCTGTAAATTTGTGATTGGACATATGTATTTATTCAACTTCTTCTACTATGTTATGGTGTTTCTTTTATGTTACCATTTATGGAGAACTATGGTATAATGTTATGATAGGTTCATCCTGTTGGATCCAAACCAATATCCCTTCTATTTTTCCTCTCAATTTTAATCATAAAAACACAATGTTATTTTTAAAAAAACGCATTTTAGGCCCTATCTATGTCACCAAGTTCTATGGCAGGGATGTCAAACTTGCTGCCCTACAGGTGTTTTGAAAACTACAACTCCCACCATTCCTTGTCTTGAATGCTGGGAGTTGTAGTTTTCAAACATCTGGAGGTCCACAAGGTTGACATCCCTGTTCTATGGCATCTCTGGATGTTCTGTGATTGGATATTTATTTATTCATTAAACATCCATTACTAGGTTCCCAAAATAAACCAACAGCCCACAAACTACTGTCCTTTCTCCAAGTTTCACAGCCAAAAGACCTAGAGCGATTTCCAGCACTTCACACCCCGCTCTGACCATCTTCACCTACTGCCTCTCTCCTCTATATCTCCCACCACCTTCACCTACTGCCTCTCTCCTCTATCTCTCCCACCACCTCCTACTGCCTCTCTCCTCTATATCTCCCACCACCTTCACCTATTGCCTCTCTCCTCTATCTCTCCCACCACCTTCACCTACTGCCTCTCTCCTCTATATCTCCCACCACCTTCACCTACTGCCTCTCCTCTATCTCTCCCACCACCTTCACCTACTGCCTCTCTCCTCTATCTCTCCTACCACCTTCACCTACTACTGCCTCTCTCCTCTATCTCTCCCACCACCTGCCTCTCTCCTCTATCTCTCCCCGACCACTTCACCTACTGCCTCTCTCCTCTATCTCTTCCACCACCTTCACCTACTGCCTCTCTCCTCTATCTCTCCCACTACCCACCCCTCCCCGCGCGCTTTGACGTCAGCGGAGGCTTCACCGGTTACTTCCTGGTCAGATAGTGAGAGAAGACAGGGAGTGAGAGACAGTAACCGGTACGCTGCCAGGCTGGCTACTGGGAAGAGTTCGGAAAATAGACAAATAATGTGTCTGAGAGACAGTCAAGGGAATAACATGCCACTGGAACTGTCACATGCACATTATTAGGGAGAGTGTAACCAGGTGACGCGTTAGGACAGTCAGTGTCACTGGGAGTAAGAAAGCCAGAGGTGTCCCAGGGGCCATGTACAGTAAGTACAGAGCTACACCACACAGGGTCGGGCCTTGTAATAGTGGGACAGGGATGTGAGAAATCCAGTCAACTTTAACTCGCACTGATATGAGCTGAGTATGGACACCAGGACCAGGTGAGATATTAACAGATATTGGAATGGACATGTAGTCTAGTGTGTATGTATGTAACAGTACATGTAGTGTGTGTGTATGTAACAGTACATGTAGTGTGTGTGTATGTAACAGTACATGTAGTGTGTGTATGTATGTAACAGTACATGTAGTGTGTGTGTATGTAACAGTACATGTAGTGTGTGTATGTATGTGTATGTAACAGTACATGTAGTGTGTGTGTGTATGAATGTAACAGTACATGTAGTGTGTGTGTGTATGAATGTAACCGTACATGTAGTGTGTGTGTATGTGTATGTAACAGTACATGTGTGTGTGTATGCTGTATGTTTATCTCTAGAATGCATGCATCAGTCATGGGTGGCCTATAAATGATGTTTTTTAGAAATGGTGCCTAATTATGTTAGCAGTGTCTCATGGGTCATGACTGACTTTATCTTGGGTGTTCTTAGCATGTTTTACGCGCGTTTCAGAGCATTTGCACTGCGATTTTCCTAATATTCTGTTATCGGTGATCTGCAACGAAAATGGTAATCGCATGTGCTCCGATATCGGACTGGAGCGCAGTGTGACCACTCACATTTGCATGCACTGTCATGCAATTCTCATGCTTGATCCATCACAGTTTCAGGACCTGTGGCCTCATAATTTTCTACCATCGTTGAGCCTATGGCGACTTATAATATCCATATATTTTACACCGTATACTTCGAGGTGCATGTGATATATATATATATATATATATATATATATATATATATATATTATTTCTGAGCTTTTTTGATACCTTTAGAATACATATATATTTATTACACTATTTTAGCTGAGCTTTTTTTTTTACAAAAGGGGCCAAAACTGAGCTATTTTTACCCACATTAAATCGTTAACAAAGGCCCCTAAAATGTAATTGCAAGACATGCAAAATGTTTGTCTTAAAAGTATGTGTATTTGTGAATAAAATCTCATTTGAAATATTTACTTGTTTGTTTTTACAACGTGTATCTTTAGAAATGACATATGTCATGTGCTTTTGGCCTTCCCCCTGCAGACACACCTGTTTTCTTTTTATTTTAGCCCCAGTTCCCTTTTAATAGAATAGCAGGGCCCAATGAGTTTATCTTTACGGTAGTTAACTCCTATGTGAGACTTTTCACTGTCCTGCAAATAGCATTGATGATGTTTTGGCCAGCATAAGTCTTTCTGTATAAAGCATTTCAGTTGAATATTGATGGGTTTATTCAATAAAAGTTCTTATTGTTAAAAATTGTGCTAATTTTGCCCCAACCAATCAGATGTTAGCTTTCAGATGTTAAATGATTTCTGATTGGTTTGGGCAAAATTAGCACCATTTTTAACAATAGGACCTTTTATTGAATCTCCCTGTGAGTGCCTTTGCATTGTTCCGCATTTGTGCATGCGTTTTTGTAATTTAACATTATAAAAACGCATGCGTTTGCGTTAAAAATGGTGCACGCAAAACAGACACGCAATCGCATGCGCATCGGAAAGAGCAGGAATTTTTGCCTTCCAGCAATTTCCATTTTAACCAAAATCGCGTGCGCAAAACAAGTGCGGAAACACGCAAAAACACGTTGGTGTGTCACAGCCCTTATCAAGGACATTTTCCCTTGTTTTCGATAGACCGATTGGTGCTATCGATCAGCCTATCGAAAAAAATTGGGTTCAGGCAAGACATAAAATCTACCAGAACCAGATCTTCTGTAGTTGTCAAGCTTTTTGGACTATCAAAAATCTGATCGGAAAACCATTGGACTGTATGGCTACCTTAAGGGCAGAACCATAACAGACACAATTAGTGGTTTTGCAAACAGAACGCTAGTACTTTGGAAGCATTTATTTATACACATACAATTCAGATTATGGTAAATTTTAGTTGACAGGGCGGAATGTCCCCTTAAGTCTGTGGACACACGAGCTGATATTAAGACTCGATCGATTGCCACAATCAGGCGAAATATCAGCGTAAAGTTTTTATTAAATTAGTATACAGAATGAATCAGACAGGTCAGAAATGTCCAATGAGCCACGTAATTGCTTATGCCCAAATAGCAATACTTTAATGCTTTAACTTCCATCTACTAATTGGGTTAAATGATTGGTAGTTTGTCTTAAGGGAATGATGGCTTGTGCGTATACAGCCTTAAGCTGGGTACACACAGTAACGATAAAGCCCCGATACCGTCGGTAACAGTTTTGGGTAACTTTTATGGGAAGCTGAAATACGGTAGATGGAAATTGCAATCTCTCATCACAATGCATGTATCTTTAAACCCTTCTCAAAGCATCTATTTCCCTCTTCGTTTCAGGGCAAAGCCAGAAAGAACCTTTGATTTAGTGCTGAAAGTGGAGTGTCCGGTCTCTGAAAATGAAGGTATATTAGTTATCGATCCTTGTGTTACACCATGCAATCCTTTGCTTTTATTTAAATACCTATCAGACTGTTTATGTTCTGTATTTGTTTTGTTATTTGAATTCTTGTGGTTGAAACACCTTACAGCATTGGTAAATTGACAGTGTTAAATTAGGTACCCCCGTACTTGCATATTGTGCTTAATTCTAGTCTTTGGTGTCTGTAAAGCTGAATATTGTGTATGTTGGCTGCCATTATGCTAATTTTATATTATTAATTTTGTTTTTGAAACATTTTACAGCAATAGTGGTCGGTGCTTCAGATTTCTTTTTCAGGAAGCTTCTACACATGTTAATTTGTCTAGGCCTTGAATAATTGTAAATGAAGAGGAGTTTGTGTGGTTTATGTGGTTGCAACGTGAAACTCCTTTTCCCTTTGTCAGTACAATACGAAGAAGTAAAGCATGTACAGATATGATTTTTATGAAGTTCTTAAATCCTTAACCTTTTTATGTTAGCTTAGCATTTTTACTTACCATATGTACATAAAGGCTATGTATACTGACTGACTCATATTAATTTATAATTAAATACTTGTAAGCAGTATTTATTCTGATGTGTGAGTCATTTCTGGTGACTTACACTTTAGGACCTTCATTCTACACATTAAAAATGTGTCTTGCTTCAGTAACTTTCCATTTTTAGGTCTGCTGTCCCACAGGCATTGTCAGTGGAACTGGTTGCAAAGAATGATACATCTCAAGGCCCCATATTTATAATGATTTATTTCTTATTATGTGCATTTTCTTCTTCTTGGTGGTGTAGCAGCCACCAGTTACTGCTTATCATGGAGCATAGCAGTATGAGTGTGTGTGGGGTGGGATGTCCCTTTAAGGCTTTTATTTTTTACTTAGAAATGTAGAAAAATCGTGAATTAAAGGGACATTATAGCCCTCACACTGAAATTGTTATGCACCCAAACCTTAAAGCTCAAAGGGCATGTTCACTCTTAAAACAAAAAACTGGTCAATTGTCATTTACCTGCACCCGACCCAAACTGATATATTTTGCACTTTATTACCTGCATTACTAACCAAATATTTAAAGATAATCACCACACTGCATTTCAATGTGATCTCTTTAAATTGCTTTATATCTCCCACAGTCTCTCACTTTACTTTGCATACCCTTTAATATTACCCCTTTAATAGGTACATCTATAGAAACAATATAGCCCAATGCTGCAGAGGTAGGGTATTGAAGTGAACCTGATCTTTGTGCAATGTTTTTCTTAATAGTGCACCTATCTACATAAAGTAGATTGCCACTTGGAGTCAGGAAGGAATTTTTTCCCTCTTCATAAATTTGATGGGTTTTTTTTTGCCTTCCTCTGGATCAACAGTTAGGCAGGAAATGAGGATATTGCTAGATGGGTTGGACTGGATTGACATATGTCTTTATTCAACCTCAAATACTATGCTATACTATACTAATTATTGCCCCTATTCTGGCAGTATAAACTGTCTCCTCCTTCTATGCAGTCAATCAAAGCTGTGATTGCTGACATCACAACCAATAATTGACTGTTTTTTGCTTTAAGGGTGGGCATGCCCTTTAAGTGTTTCCTTGTCA
The DNA here is from genome assembly GCA_019447015.1 of Hymenochirus boettgeri. Lineage (NCBI taxonomy): Eukaryota > Metazoa > Chordata > Amphibia > Anura > Pipidae > Hymenochirus > Hymenochirus boettgeri. The sequence goes on along the minus strand of CM033472.1, from coordinate 198,002,330 downwards.
TCCCTCTATGAAGATATTTATCTTCTTTGCCGGCTCCTGTGTTCATTCTGACCCTTCCCATATCAGCTGCCAGTCACGGATGTTTTGGGGGGTCCTCTTGGTACATGGCAATTTGAGTGTGGTGTAGAATGTCTCCCTTTAAATGGACACTAAACAGGCAATTTCATATAGCTTGCATCTGCATCTATTATTCACAGGGAGATGAGATTGCTTATTCCCATCTCCCTGTGATTAATAGAATACCTGTGTTCCAGAGTTAAAGGGGAAGTTCAGTGCAAACACATATGCTTTTCAGAAAAAAGAGCAGTATTTTTTCATCCCAATGACCTTAACCTGCCAATTCAGCATTTTGTCTGTGTATAAATAAATGCAACCAAAATACTGACTTCCTGTTTGCAGGACCCCTAGTAGAGACCATTATGGTTTTGTCCTTGACCCAGCGCCTTGGTTGATTCAGTTGCTCAGTAGAGATCTGAGCATGTTTGACTCAGGCAACAGCCATTTAGTAGAAATTACTGTTAGGAACATTCCAAGGATGTGGTGCATTCTGGGAAGAAGGACCGTTAGAACCTGAAATGTCAGCTCACTAATGTCAACAGCAGGAAACAGCAAAGGGTATGAAATCAACTGATTTTTCAAAATGGGAGAGAATCCTATATAATAAAATGCAAGTGTGCGTCCCTGTGTCCGTGTGTGTCCTGCAGTTACCTCTTTTTGCCACTTGGTATGCACTCTATTCCTCAGGCTGCTGCTGTTATTTCCCTCCAGACAATTACAGAGTGCATTGACTGTGCTCTACCTCCCCCGCCGTAGCCTCTCAGCCCCTTCATTTCCTTTTGTGCAGGAAAGTCTTTTACTGTGTGGCATAATTTACTTTTGCGTACCTCCATCAGCGTCTCATGGGCGGAAGTAACACACGCGCCGGTTGATTATGCGCATGCGCGAAACGCCGGTTGATTATGCGTGGAAAGCGTTGTCATGGTAACTGTTTAGACGCGCCGGTTGATTATGCGCATGTGCGGAAAGCGTTGTCATGGTAACTGTTTAGACACTAAAGCGTATGGATGGCTGCACAGTCCCTGCTATTTCCAGGTAATAGCGGAACTTTTAGAGACAGAAGACCTCTTTAGAGAATACACCTAAAGGAAAAGGACAGTTAGCTTATGGAGGACTGAGGGAAAACAGTTCTATCCAAAGTGTATGGACAGGGGCTGAGGGGAAAAGGTCCCTCCAAAGTGTATGGACAGGGGCTGAGGGGAAAAGGTCCCTTCAAAGTGTAAGGACAGGGGCTGAGGGGAAAAGGTCCCTTCAAAGTATATGGACAGGGGCTGAGGGGAAAAGGTCCCTTCAAAGTGTATGGACAGGGGCTGAGGGAAAAAGGTCCCTTCAAAGTGTAAGGACGGGCTGAGGGGAAAAGGTCCCTCCAAAGTGTATGGACAGGGGCTGAGGGGAAAAGGTCCCTCCAAAGTGTATGGACGGGCTGAGGGAAAAAAAAGTCCCTTCAAAGTGTATGGACAGGGGCTGAGGGAAAATTAATAAACAATTTGAGGAATATAGTGCAAAATGGTCTGCGTCTCTTGCTCTGGAAAAATAAATGTTTCTACACATGTATTCTAGCGCCCGTTTATGTAACGGGCTTAATGTCTAGTATTTAGAATAACTAAGAAGGCATTACACAAACTAACAATTTAACAAATATTGAATTTCCACTGAACTGTCCCTTGACAGAAAAAAAAATCAATATGCAGATCGTACAACTGCAATTGTTGTGTTTATAACCACCGTAATCCAACTAATGTAGTTAATGAAATTGTGCTCTGGGCATTGCAATAACCCTCAACAGGGATGCACGCCTGTTTTACTAAGGTTGTACCACATCTGTTACATCCTTAAGAATGATTATTAAATTAATAAATCTGCGCCTGCTATTTCTGCTGCACTAAATGACCGTCATATTTTATTGTTCAGATGTACAGCAAAACATGCTTGTTTTCAATGTTGTACCTAGAGGCAGCATATTGTACATCAGATAGGGCTTGGGGCATTATTTTTCCATGACATACCAGTAGAAAATAAATATAAGAGATGGGCTCCTTATTTTTCTATTACACCCTTAACAGACCATCGTAGAAGCAGGAAATGGGCTCTAAAATGAAAATTTCCCTTAAATAGGCAGTGTGATTTGCATGACTCTTTCACCAGATAACATTACATCTTACCAGGCAGCATTTGAATAACCAACATTGTCTCACAAATAACTTTAGCACTTTACCTTGTCTAGAAAAACGAGGTTGCCAGACAGCTTACAAATTAATTAGTTGAATATAACCTGAGTAATTAGTCCAGTTTAGGGAGAAAAGAGGTGGACAGCAGATTGGCAAACATCACACTGCACAATGATGTTGTACAAATGTTAGCTAGTCCTCTTAAAAGTAAATTAGTACAAACAATGGGCATACACAAAACCAAATGCGATGAATCAAGCCATGCAATATGTATAAAGAAGGGGGTGGGGGGCCATAGAATCAAAGGGTATCGCTACTGGTAAAATACATTTTTGTAGTCAGGAGGTAAGGGGGTCGGGAACAAAGTTAGAGAGAGTCTTTCGCTCATCCACCCCGTCCTCTGACAAGTCCTGCCAGAATTAGTGATCGATACGCATTGCGCACTAAGTCCGTCGGGACTTGTCAGAGGACGCAGGGGAGGAGTGAGAGATCATGTATGTTATCTAACTTCATTCCTGGCTCCTGCAGGTTTTATTGAAAAATGGGAGGTAAGACACAGCTTCTTTACCTCCTGTTCTTCAATATTACTGACTACAAAAAAATTATTTTACCAGTGGAGATACCCTTTAATCGTTTTGTAACATCAGTCACTTCCTCAGAATCTGTGATGTAAACAGAAACACACAAAGTAATGACTATGGCAAGTTTAACTTTATTCTGTATTAAAGCATAATCAACTAGGTACCATTTTTTTTTTATTATGTTTTATTTCAAGTGAATCTGCAGTGTTTCTGGGAGATATTTCACAGCTAAAGCCAGGATAATGCACAGCTGCACTCTTCCTTATTGTTTCCTGCTTCTGTCATTAACACCAGAGATTTGGCAAGTCTTCAAAAGAGACCGGAGCTTAAACACAGGAACTCATCAGGAGACTTTGGAATCTGTTTCAGTTGTACACTTTACCAGTGGGAAAGGCATGAAGTTTACTACTGTAGATAGCCTAAGTAATGGCACATTTAATTATAACATTTAAGTAACTATAGCTTTAACAAATTTAAATTGGATCTATTTCGTTTTAAATACAGTAATAAAATCTGTCTTAAGGTGCCCATAAATTAGTACTTACTAGGAATATTGACTGAATGAATAAGAATTTTTATACAGTATACACATATTCAGAAAATGTCATATGATAAAATTAAAGGTAAAAGCAGTAAAACTTTTTTCTGGGAGGCTCAATAGCAATAATAAAAGAGAAATAAATTTAACACCCATGCAGTATAAGGCAAGGTACACACTGGCCGATATTTCGCCCTTGTCACTGCTGTTGACTGGTCAACCAGGCTGAAATATTGGTGGGTATGGAAAAATAGCCACGGCCTACAATTTAGTGATACTGATCATGTGGTCCTTGGGAAGACTGCGCGATTGCCTGAAATTTACTTACATGTCTAATGGAACTTTCTTCTGATTTAGACGAAAGTTCGATAGCGGCTGCTAAAAAACTACTGTTGATAATCCAGATCAGTCGGCTGAAATATCATCCCATGCGTACCTAGCCTTCAATAATATTCCAGTAAGTTGCATTTATGTACATATAAGTAGTAGATTCTGTAACTAAGAAGGATTTCACATTGTCTCCAGCAAATTACAAAGTGTGAATGTGCTCTGTCTGAAGTGACTGTGTTATCTTGTGGCTTTAGTTTACCTTATTGAATGCAGGAAGTACAGTAGAAAGTGAGTGGTTCTCTGTAAATGTGCCTGGCCATGTGTAGTTTCATTAAGAAATTAAATAAGATGGGGAGAATATAAGGCATTGGAGTTCCCCTTACTCATTTGTAAATAAGGAATGGAGACTTCTGGGTAATTTCCATGTTTGCATGGTAGGCCTTAGGAAATGCTACACTTATTAAGAGGCTTTATCAGTATTCCACAACTATTCCAGACTATTATTCTTTGGGTAGATGCAAAGTTAAGGATAAATATAATGTGTACAAAGTTTTTTTTAAAAAACAGTTAAAATGAAAAGTACTTGGGTCAGGAATATAGGACTGGTAATTCCTAATCTCAGAATATTATTTCTGTGAGGAGCACCAGCCCAACGAAAACTGATTCTGCCAGTCTTCCTCCTGCAAGACTAACCTTGCAAATGAAACCTGTACATGCTGTTGCTCCACAGTGAAATGCTATTGTAAGGTAGGAATAGTCAATTCTACCTCCCTGCCCCAGGTACTTTCCATTTTTAAATCATCTCCAGTTCTGGATATACATGTTGCATATAAGTTATACTGGTCATTTACTGGCCTTGCATTGGCATAATGAAATGGCTACAGTTTGACAGCATATTCTGATCCATTCATTTGGTATTCAGGTCAAAATATTTGGTTTTAGCTTAAAGGGCATGTCCACCCCTTATTTCAACTTTTTATATATTGTAGTACATCCTCCCCCAATCCCAACTGCCATAATAGAATTTTGAGAAACTCCCCTGATCATTACTTACCTTCCCTCTCTCCTCCGCCGCACTGCACGGCCTTCTGCTTGCATGGAACTGCAAGCAGGGGGCCAGACCAGCAGCCACGTCCCTGATTAGCTGAGAGGCAGCCAATCGAGGATGCGGCTGCCGGCTACTCGAACGCCGGGGGAGAGAGGGAAGGTAAGTGAAGATCAGGGGACTTTCTCAAAATTCTATTATGGCGGGTGGGGCTGGGGGAGGAAGTACTACAATATTATATCATATTATAGCATATCACAGCCAGGTGTTAAGGGCGTGATTGGATAGTGGCTAAGAGGTGTTATAGGAACGCTCAGAGTAAGGTGTCAAAACAGCATTGTACATGGCAGACAGTTGGTGTCGAACCCCCCCACCTCTATTTAGGCTTGTTTTTTTATTTTCACATAAATGGCCTCTTTAACACCTCTCTTGAACCAGTCAACTGCATCAACGTATGGCCCAGCACAGAAGAGCCAATTCCTCGGGTCAGGACTCAGCCGTGTACCTGCATCTTAAGGATAAAGGACATACCTTTGAAGATTGTAATGTTAACATATTGGCAAAGGAACGTGACTGGTTTAAGAGAGGTGTTAAGGAGGCCATTTATGTGAAAATAAAGAAACCAAGCCTAAATAGAGGTGTGGGGGGGGGGTTCGACATCAACTGTCTGCCATGTACAATGCTGTTTTGACACCTTACTCTGGGCGTTCCTATAACACCTCTTAGCCACTATCCAACCACGCCCTTAACACCTGGCTGTGATATGCTAATTGGGATTTTCCAGGGTACATAATTGCCACAGATTCTTGCACAAGTCATTCTGAATTGAGAAAGCCAGTCTAATTGAATACAACAGATATACCATGACCTGGATGAATTAGAACCTTCACAAGCATACTACAATATTACCAAGGAGTTTGTAGCTAGGGGGAGGGAGAGCAGAATGGGAGGGAGAGGGAGGGGGGAGAGGGCTCTCCTGCGCATGCCTCAAACCTTGACAAGGTTGAGGCAGAGACAGGCACAGGATGAGTCACTGAGAGCTCCTAAACTGCAGTTTTCTGGACTTTGGAGGGGCATAGCAGGAGAACCATTTGGAGCAGAGATGTCAGGTAAGGATTTTATTACACTACAGAGTGGAGCCAGTATGGGGTTAAATTTCAGTTTTGGGGATGGTCATGCCCTTTAAATAACCCAGGAGTTGACACACATGGATTATTGAGTGCCATGTGAGCTATGCTAATGGAGATGATTAGATATTCCAGATAGGTCAGATATATGTGTATGTAAATACAAAAAAAGAATCCCCGTCAAATATTGTTCCATGTGTACATGGCCTTAGGCTTTGCATCTGCAAAGATATGTCTCGTTTCATCACAAGGCAGTCCTAAACTTGCAACTGGCAATGTTTGGGATACCCAGGGGCTTTTTGGGCAAAATGGTTATTTTCACTTGTGTTGGCTGATAGTTATTCCTCTTTCCTGTGGCCCTTATGCCCTTATAAAAGTATATCAGGATATGGGCTTTAGTGTGCTTATATCAGGATCTAGGGTTTAGTGCACTTTTGATCACATGAAAGTAAGAACTTTGGTTTATGTAAGTTAAAGCTTTTTTTTTTGGTAGTCTGTTGTGAAGATATGCATACGTTCTCATTTAATGTGACTATTTAGAGAATTAATTCAATATGTGTCTTTTTGAAAATAAAATAAAATGTTTACCTAATTAACCTTTTCCCTATTCTACATGTAAATATTTTGTGTCCTATTTCTAAACATTGAAAAAATACAAAATTCATTGGCAAAGAAAAAACAAACAACTTTTATTCACTGAATAATTTATAGATTTGCTGATTAAATACTTTAGACGGAATTACTAATTGCCAATTTCCTGACAGTTTTAAAACTGCATTTTGTAAGTGACCTCCTCTAAAAATGTCCAACCCCAAAGTATAGTAATTCTTAAGATATAGGTTATCCAATCCTTGACTCACAACAGGGTAGCAATGATAATCCTCATTCACAGAATTCTTCGGTGCAGGATAATTCCCCCTCTGTAATTTCCTCTTGACATTTAGAATAGACACACGAGAGATGTTATGTTTACATTTATCTCCAATATAAAGTCAAGATATTATATCAGTAGCTATTTATTTTAGTACTTTATAAAAAAAATTGTCAAGCTCAGATATATCACTATTATATTAGCCAATAAGTTATAGTTTTTAAGAAATAACAAAATTTTTCAGGAATGTGATACTTTCTCCGTGGGCATATTTTATGATTTATCACATGTCCCTTGTACCGTATTACTATATAATGGGATCTTTTATTGCACTGTTGCCTCTTGCATGCCTTGTAGTAGATCACAAGTTAGAAGTTTTTGTTATATTCTTTTATTGCTTTCTTCCTTTTTGAAGGCCATAAAAAGGTTAATAAAATGCTGGAATGTATTTGATATCATAGGCTTTGGCTTTAGGTTTATAAACCATGTAATCATTCCTTATAGCATAGCTGAATATCTGAACCATTTTATTTGCCCCCAGTCTTGTAAATATTCAACTTTTCAATACTGTTTTACACCATATGTTCAAGTACTGAGATGATCTGCCACACTACAGGATCCTTTTTATATTTCCACTCCAATGACTGGGAAGATTCTCTTGACCCTACACCAAAGGGGGCCCCAAGAAGACGCTGCAAGCCAAAGCTCTTGTAGAATGGGCATTGTGTGATCTAGGTCCTCTGTCATACACACACAATAAACACAAAGGCCTCCCTTTTGTCTTTTACGACAAAGACCCAACATGTTTAGCACAATGATGGAGTCTTATTTGAGAGAAATCGGACTGTGTGGTATTTTACAGATTAATTCTTACTTAACTCTGTACCTTGTTACTAGGGGAATAAAGAAGTCAAGGGTTGTTTGTCTTAACATAGTGCACAAATACAAAAAAAAGAAGACATTTTTTTATGAAGGCAAATTTCTGCAAACGTAGGCTGCAGCTTGGAGGGAATCTGTTTGAATATTTTCTGTAGGTTTCTTTGGTAGCAATGGGAGACTGACAATATTTACCACTGTCTGGAAACTGGCAGATTTAAAAACCAATAGGTAGGATTTAGCAGAACAAAGTAATGGGTACTGCCAAAAAATTTGAAATTTCCTTTCAGTAGAGCACTATGTTTAAAATCCTAACCCATTCATGTAGCCCTCTCGGTGACAATAATATTTGGTTAGAAGCAATGTCCATCAGGCAGTGGTTTAATTAATCGAGGGCATGCAAAATATGAATGATCCTATGCTAAAAAATGGGTTTTAGGGCAAACAGAAACAGAATAGATTTTATTACTATACAAAGAAAAAAGTTTTTGGTAACCCTTTGTTAAAGTTAACCCATCTTTAGCATTTTTTCTATTATAGCTACCTATATAGAAAAAAGGGCAGCAACACCCAGGAGATTGCCTCTGGTGCTACCTCCTTTCTATAGAAGGTAATGGCGCTTTGCTCCCGAGCCGTGATTGACGTGTATTAGATGGGATTCTTAATACTATGTTTTTCGCGATTTGCTTTAGAGTTTTTGCAGCATTTGTAGCTTTCTGTCTCCTTGGCTGAGTTAAATGAAAAATATTGTTATAAATGTTGTTAAAAGTCCGATATCAGGCAGGGATATTGTTTGCCTAACTTGAAACAATACTTTTCATTGAACCCAGCCAAAGATTAAAAGATGCAAAACTTGTAAAGCCAATTATATTTAATATTAAAGCAACATAAGAAGTAGGAATACTTGCTCCTACCAATCATCTGAGAAAAGGCTGTTTTAAAATAAAGTTGCCCTTTAAAATAATGTAACATTCTTGATGTAGCAAAAACTTTCTCTTTACAAAATCTCCCTTTTTTTAAAAGTGGACTAAAATTTAATTTTGTTTAGTACTCAATGGGTGGGGTGGGAGGAGTGGCTTAGCAAGCCACTCCCCCCCTGAGCACCATCTCTGAGCCCGTATCAGCATAGCTTACTGTACTTTATAGATCCAACATCTTTTTCACCATAACGGGTGAATGGAATGTGTCTAAAAACCCCTTCCTCACACCAGAATATACCCTCGACTGACTTATAGTATAGTATAGTATAGTATTTGAGGTTGAATAAAGACATACGTCCATCCAGTCCAACCCATCTAGCAATATCCTCATTTCCTGCCTAACTGTTGATCCAGAGGAAGGCAAAAACCCCCCACCAAATTTATGAAGGGGGAAAAAATTCCTTCCTGACTCCAAGTGGCAATCGGAAATTTCCCTGGATCAACTCTACTTTATGTATCAATACCAGTAACTTGTAACATTCCTAATAACATCTTAGCAAAAGAGAGAAAGGTATCAGAGGCATGCCATCCTCTACAAATGCCTCAATATGCGGGATATGGATAGTGAATTCAAGCCAGACCCTGAGGAGGGTAACGATATCGAATCATATTTCCGTTCCCTACTCACTAAAACTGACCTTGCAGAATTAGTCACATTAGTGGAGCACACATGTAAGGAGGAAATTGCAACTCTCAGGCAGTATATACAAAATATTGCTGGGGGAGTGACAGAATTGAAGACAGAGTAGGAAGAACATTATATCATCATCTCAGAAGTAACATCCACTATTCAATCCCAAAATGCAACCATCCACCGCAGATAACCGAGGATCAGGGACCTATCTGAGTTCTTCAGTTCAGCGGACCTCAAAGGGGCCCTCCAATGCATATTTCATTCACTACTGGGGAAACCAGAGTTATAGAAATAGACAGAGCTCACAGTGCCCTTATGCCCAGGGACCCAGATGGTTCACGTCCTTGTGATATAGATTTAATATAATAGAGCAAATTCTGTATATAGCGTAGGAGTGCATAGATATTGATTTTAATGGATCACGATTACAACTCTTTGCCAAGCTCTCCTACCGCACACTCCAACAGAGGAAAGCACTCAAACCATTGTTGTAAGACCAAGGCATTACATATAAATTGGGATTTCCTTTTTCCCTACAAACCAGAAACAGGATAACAGCCACACTATGGAACCCAGAGGGCCTTCCGGGTTTTTTTGCCAGGTTTTTTCTCCCAACACTTACGTTACCAGACTGGCATACTCCTAGTCAAGCACGAGACTTTCCGGAATGAGACAAGAGGATGTCTGGAAAGGCCTCATCACAAAAAACAAAACACCAACAGCTAAATACTCTAGAATCCATTGCATCATTGTGGAAGAAGGGAACATTTTAGTTAACAACAACTTAGATATTTTACCTACCTACAGTACCAGATATGCTTAAAGGGCATGCCTGGCCCCACTGTGTAGTTATTTTCCTTGCATCTCTGCTCCTTATGGTTTTCCTGCAGTGCCTGTCCAAAGTCCAGGAAGAGTAGGAGCTGTCTTACTATTCAAATGTCTCTGCCTCCTCTCTTGCCTCCGGTAGGTAGTGTGATTTGCGCAGGGTAGCCCTCCGCGCCCCCCCCCCCCCCCCACCATCTGGACCCCTCTCTGTCTGCCCTTTCTCCTTTCTTAAAATAATTTGGCTTTATAAGATTCTGAGGTTAGATTTCTGGCTGCTAAGATTCTAATATCAAATACATACACCCTCGGGTACCTTATATCTTCCTAACCAAAAGCAAGCTAACGCATGTCACTCATATTTGAATAGACTAGACTCTTTTAGGGAGGGTCATGTGGTTCTTGGCGGAGACTTCAATCTTACACAAGACTCCAATTCAGGCCATACGTATGTGTCATATAGAGATCTAAATAAATGAAAATCATCTTCCACTCAATGCAAAGGGTCGATGTGTGGCACACACTTAATCCCAATTGCAAATTCCACTATTTATTTGAAAGAGCAGCAGAAGGAGCCATGGAACGAGGTCTGGTAAGTACCTTTAGCAGCCGATTTCTGTTTCTTTAAACCTAGCGAGGTCTAGGTGTGGATTTTTTTTTACTACCTTTCAAGGATTTTTGTTTTGCGGGGGTGGAGATACCAGTTCCTGCTGATGGCCCACAGTACCTTTCCACCTTCTGGCATGTCTGGCTTTGCACAGGATGGTAGCTTCCACACCTCCTCCGTTCTCCAACTACGGATCCCCTCAGAGGTCGCGGGTAAATCACACTCTGCTGGATGGAAAGTAGATCCGGCCAGTCCAACCTGGCATGCCACTGGGAGGGAGAGCTCTCAGTGGGACCTGGTGAAAGTAAGAATGAATCCCAGCTCTGCAATAACAAACAATGTGACACAAATTAAGTGCAAAAATAGCATATGCTGAATCAATACAGTGCAGGACCGTGTTGCATATATCGGGTCAAAACAATTGGCTACGTGTTTCGTCGCTATGGCGACTTCATCAGGCATATTTTCCATTATTTGCTGTTCCTTTTTAAAGGAATGGGATAAACCAAATTGGATTATCCCCCATAGTGTGGGGAGAAGGAAATTAGAAGCGTACAAATTTTATTACCCTTCTTCCTAGTTGTTATACCAAGTTAATAGATACATTATTAATCATTTGATACATGTTTAATCACTAATACATATATCTAGCTACTTGCAACATTTTATGATACATAAGAAAGTGTTGCTACATTTTTATAAATATGGACTTAACTTCACTATTTCATTTAACCCTTTTGGGTATACTGTCTCATATTCAAAGTTCATTATTTGTTCTAGCTGGAGATGTTTCTTATTTAGATTACTTCCTCTTCCATTATTACTTGCATCTTACTTTTACATTACTCAATTTAAATGAAGCATTATGTTTCTCTCTGTAATATTTATACAATTCAGGCCATTAAAACAGCCATAAAGGATTTACACCATTTCCAAAACCCCCGCTCCCCCAATTCAAATGGGAAACCCTCAAAACCAATGAAAGAAATGTTCCCTTATACACAAACTGTAAATAGTCTATTTCTTTGGGGGGAAAGAATTCTAAAATAATGTCCAGCTGGTATAAGTGTCCTTTACATAAAGCATTTCTACAACTACCAAATGTTTGCTGGAGATGTCTTCAAAAATGACTGATGCCTTGAGTTTGAATCCACCCTTGGACACACCTGCAAGTTTGTATGTTCTCCCCGTGCTTGCTTGTGTTTCCTCCAGGCACTCCGGTTTCCCCTACAATCATAAAGACATACTTATAGGTTGCCTGTGTCGTATATAGATACTTAGATTGTAAGCTCTTCAGGGCAGGGCCTGATGTGAATTTATACATGTAATTGTAAAGTGCTATGGAAGATGTTGGCTCTATATAAATCCACAATAATAATGATAATGCTACCTGGCCCTATTGAAACAGTGATTCTTTTTGATGGCTGGAAGAACCATTTTTCCAAGATACTAGAAAAAAAACACATAGCACTAATTAAAGTATTAGTGCTTTAGATTTCTCACAGAGAAGAGAAATTTATACTCAAATGTGATCCCTATGGGTTCTCTTTAAAGGGCATGTCCAAAACTAAAATTTAACCCCATACTGGCCCCATTGTATAGTGCAAAAAAATCCTTACCCTTACTTTTCTGCTCCAAATGGTTCCTCCAGTGTCTGTGTAAAGTTTAGGAAAGTGAAGATTAGGAGCCTGACTACCTGGGTAAACATTTTTGCCTATTCTCTTGCCTCCCAGAGGTATTCTGGCATGCGCAGGGGAGCCGAACACCCAGCTTTGCAAACCCCAGCTTTGCATTATAGATAATTCCTAAAGATGTCCCTGAAGGGACTTACCGGACCCAGTCCCTTGCCACTTAGCCACGATACTCTTCTGCTCTGCGGAGCTTCTTCCTGGTTGCATCTGTCAATCAAGGCATGGCGTGATGTCACGCCCGATTACAGCCGCGACCGTAATATGTACTATACTATCTAAACTCAATAAAAAGTTTGAATTAAAGGACAATTATACTCACCTTTTTCCCGGTTGCATAGCTGCATATTACACAGGGGACCTAAATCTCTATGTCCTCACCCCTGAGTACTAAGTTCAGCTATTAGGTAAAGTACATTCTTTATCACGGTGGAATGCAAATATCTATGGGCATATCTAAATTTGTAATTACATTAAATAGATAAAACTACTATATTGTTCACCTAGAGCATACTTTAACAATAAATGGGAAAAGAACTTGGGAATTCTCTCTATTTGGAGGAACAAGGCAAGGCTGCTCAATTTCCCCATTCCTATTTGCACTGGCAATAGAACCTTTGTCTATACAAATTAAAACAGAAAGGAAAATAACTGGTTCAGTACAAAGAAAAATCAGCCTATACGCAGATTATATAATTTTATATATAAACAATGAGGGCCCCCCACTATAGGAGGCACTATCAGTGATTGTAAAATTTGGTCAGTTATTGAAAAATTGAAAAATCATTTAATCAAAATAATACTGGTACCCAAACTACTTTATGTGTTACAACACACACAATGATATATGTGCCAAAATCATTTTTCACAACCATCAACGGACTGTTCACATCATTTATATGGGGCTCTGGAAAGGCCAGGATAAAACTAGGGGCACTTCAGTGTCCCAAAGATACTTGAGGATTGGCAGTCCCTGACGTTAGGCTATACCGTCTCGCGGCACATATAATGTATTTTCAGAACTCTGTAGAAAACTCCTCAATTTTAAACATCTCTGAGAACATGCTTGAGCTACAATACTGACATATGTAGAAGCACCAACTAAACGCATAATTGGAAGTGGCACTCCACTACATAAACATATGTGGAGAGTTTGGAGGGAGGTGAAAAAGGAACTGGGCATACAAGGAGTAATGGGAACAACACCCCTATGGAATAATTTAGAATACCCAGAGCTAGCAACATTTCAAGGTGGAAAATAATGGGAAAAAAACAACATAACAGAATTTTGTCACATAATACAAAACAATCAACTGATGCCCTTTGCTGCACTGCAGCAAAAGTTTGAGTTACCCAACCATTACCATTTCCACTATATGCAAACGAGACATTGCATACAGACACAATTTGGCACCACCACAATAACCCTCTCGTCCCACCCAGCCATAGGAATTCTGAGAACGCAAGACAAGCATGGATTAATGTCTAAATTATATACATGCTTAAAAGCTAGTAAATAACCACAACAACAAAAAAATATGAAACAATGGACTCCATTTTTGGCACCTGAGAATGCCCACAGATACAGACCTTTCACGTGAGAGGTACTGGAAATATTACAAGAAATAATAGAATATCCTATCTCAATGGATAGTAGGTTGATGCTGCTGGGCATATTAGACATATATTAGAAATAATTACTAGACATTTAGCTACCTTCCTCAGGGAAACATTATACTTTGCAAGGAAAGCTATAGTTCTAAAATGGATGTCATCAGAAACACTCACAACTCAACAATGGATTGCACTTATTAATAATATGTATGTTAAAAGAGGATGCCCCAACTAAGATATGGGATGTATGGATTACTTCCCACTTAACATCAGCACCACAATAAATAAAACAAAATCGCCCTCATAAAGAGATAAAAACACTTCAATGATAAAACTCATTTGTATAATATCAATAAATGTGTACGAATATGATAAACCGCAAATAAGTTAAAGAAGATGGAACTTTGTTAATTGTTACATATCACACTGTTAGTTTGTGTATAATGAATATTACAATATACTACAAAATCAATGTTTATAAACTGTAACTTTTTAACAAATATTATATGGATGCAATTAATATTGTTTAAGATGCTTATACTGGCTTCAATAAAACAAATTAAAAAAAAAAAAGTACTTTATATCTGTGTCCTCCTAAAGGATAACTGTATTGCCTCAATGCATTTTTTTAAAATTGCTTTAGAAAGAGTAAAGGTATGCAGTCCTCCCCATACATTTTTTTCCTGATTTCAAGCCTCTCTCTGCCTTCCATTAGCCATGCTGTGAAGGGGGCGTAACAATTCTGTCTGCCTGTAACTGTCACTCAAAGCTAGCAAAATCGACTCCTAAAGGTACTTATCAGCCCTCCTACCCGGCCCACTCTTCTGCTTTTCTGCACAGAACAGAAGAAGGGACCAGACCATCAGCTGCATCTGTAATTGGCCAATAATCACTGATTCTGCTGCCAGTTTGGCCCCTTCTGCTTTCTTGCAGAAGGCAGCTGAGGGAACAAAGGCTGGTAAGTGCACTTAGGAGCCAATTTTGTTGTTTTAAACTTAGCTTCTTGGTTCTGGTGGCTTAACTGCCTTCCACGGAAATTTTGGCTGAGATGCAATGCTTAATCAAAAGGGAGCCGGAGGAAGGGGGAGAGCTCCACTGCGCATCTTACAAACCTCTCAGAGGCACAGGAAGAGGCAGAAATGGCTCACACATAGAGTTGCTTCCTTCTCTTCAGTTTCCTGTATTTTAATAAGGCCCTGCAGGACAACCATATAAAGCAGAAGAGAATGGTAGGGCTCTTTTAACACTACACAGTGGGGTCAACAGTGGGGCAAATTTTAGTTGGGGGAGTGGACATGCCCTTTAGAATAAAAAGAACAGGATAGAATCCTAAACCACAAGCTTTGTGTATAGGAGTTCTTCAATTTGTTGTGCACTATATGCCTGATTTAAATTACTTGTCATTTAGCTTTTATAAGTGTAGATCGAAACTATGAAAGTTGGTAAAAAGAAAAAGGAAAAATATCAGCTCAGATTATTGGTCAGTAGATGAAGTACTTGTGTACATTCTATTTAGCATATCTTATTCTCCTTTACAGATTTTTATAAAATACTCACTGCATGTATAGACAAGTGCCTGTGCGACCATTGGCACATCTATGGATTTTTAGAATGAAAATGGGTTTGTGCTGTGGCTGTACCAAGAACATTAGTTAAGTCAGTTTAACCCTCTTTATATTTTAATTACTGTTTTTCTATTTTAGTATTAGACCAGTAAGGGGAATTCCCCTTTTATAATCTGGCCACTTTGTATGTACTGTAATGACATTTTGACAAGTGGCTGCCGTTAAACTAATTTGTTTCCACAAAGAATGGATTAAAGTAACAAATGAAAAATGTCACTGTAATTAACAATTTTCTGTGTGAACAACCTATAATAATCTAGTGAACTGTTATTGCGTGCTTTGATTCCATACTAGACCCAACCCATCAGCATTTAAATTCAAAACAAGTGTTGTAAGTTGCGAGCTGTTGCACAAATAAATTATTTCTCTCTTTAATTATGTAGGCTTTGCCATATCTATGCAGGAATGGTGCTGATACAAGGTAGAAATGAAAGACACTTGCTTTAACAACTGTAAAGCTGGGTACACACTGTACCAATCTGAATAGGGAAGATTGTTTAGGACAGACCCACCCCCTAAACGTCCACAGTCATTACCTATACTACAGTACAGGAAGCCGACTGTGACTAAGGTAAATGAGAGTTCCTGAGGCTGAATGTTCACCCTCAGGAACACTTGTTTGTACACACAATACCAATGAAAAAGCGATCCTAATGGAACTGATGTACCTTTATTATTACTGTGTGTACCCAGCTTTAGGCATTGTACACACAAACAGATAATTTGTACATGATAGTTGCTGAATTGGAAGGAAATCTAATACACGATACACATCACATGCTCTGTGGAGCTCAACAGAAACAAATCTGTTAAAGGAGAACTAAACCCTCAAAGGTTTTCTTTCTCAGAACAACAATGCTGTGTAATATATCACTCTAGTAAGTTACATTTACTTTACATTTAAGAAGTAAATTCTTAAATGTAAAGAAGGCTCTTCCATGTTGCTGCAGTTACTCTCTCAGTTAGTGTAGTCTTCATACAGCCTTCTGAGCATACATACCTAATGACCATGCCATTATATTCCTTGAATATTTGTATATGGATATTCACTTAATGGATTACCTTTACAGATCATGTGGATCACATTTGAACGATTAATTGTAATCGTTGTAATTGGTTTGGTTTTTCACCATTTAGAGCAGGGAGTTGGTTTATATATGTGTGCTTTATATGTTTGATTATTGCTTGAAAAAGGACTCAACGTAATTTGAAACATGTCGCAATAAACGCAGTACTGTATGCATCCTCTTTATCTTCTTGCTATTCTCAGGTAGTGACCCATATCTTGGGCTGTGAAAGTTAAGTTAACTGTTTAGTCTATCTTCCATTTACATTGTGCCGTATGTGGGGTCTACGGATATGTTGTTCTTGGTGTTCCGCAATGGTGTGACATTCTTTACCCGGTAGGCATTATCCATCCAGCCACTGAGTTAGTTCCACAGGGGATTCAAAGAACTTTGTATTTCCCTCGTGCTGGATACGTAGGCGGGCCGGTACAGCATGGCATATGGGAGATTAAGTCCTTGAAGGCGCTGTTTGACCGCCATGAAGGTAGCTATCTTCCGGGAAGAACATTATTGTGGTGTTTTCCAGGCGTATCTCGCCTTTTGATCTAGCCATTCTTAAGATAGTGTCCCTATCTTTGGCATAAAGCAATCTTGCCACCATAGTTCTTGGCCTTGAGCCTGGCAGGGGAGGCCTGGTGGGGACCCGGTGTGCTGTTTCCACAGTAAAGAACGGTGACAGGTTATTGGATCCGAACGTGTTGGGAAGCCAGGTGTCTAGGAAGACAGGCGAATATTTTGGCGGCGAGATCAATTCTCCAAATCGCCCGCCCTAGCCTGATGAACTTGGAGTTGTTGTTGGAGACTTGCAATGTCTTGTGTGACCTGCCTTATCGTGTCCTCCATGCTCAACACTCTTTCTTCCAGGTCCCACATGCGGTGCCGCAGTTTCTGAAGGTCTTGGCGGAGGAGTCCCACATCCACCCGCACCTCTTCTATAAGGACCGTCAGGGATGCTTTAGTATCCTCTATGGCTGACAGGATTTGAGCTGATGAGGGTTCGGTCGGGGGTGCGGGAGCTGCAACCTCCGCCTCCGGTTCGGATTCCCCAGCCGCGGCTCCTTGTTTGCTCATGTGAGGCTCTCCTTGCTTAGAGGGAGTAGGCAGGGCCTGATCCTTTTTTTTGTGGCGTGCGTATTTCCCCAGTTTCTTCGTGTATGCTGTATTCTTATTTTGTTGGTTCCCGTATTTAGTCATGTTGATCAGGAAAGCGTTCTGCTGATTCCTTGCCTGTTTGTTGGAAATTTGTTAAGCCAAATATCGTCTGCAGGCTATCAAGCTGGGAGAGCTCCTTTTCCCCACGTCTGCTCACAGCGCCATCTTAACCACGCCCCCCACCTTTATCTTCTTATTACGTGCTAAGTGTTCATTAACTGCTGGGTAGGGGCAGTTGGATGGCGTGGACCCGAATTACACCTGGATAGATGTGGGCAATATTTTTCGAACTGGTTCTCCTGCAGTGCCTGTCCAAAGTTCAGAAAAGTGAAGAGTAGAAGCTGTGTGTAATCTGTTCCCTGCTTCTTCCTTGTCCCCTTGGAGGGCTGGCATGTGCAGGGGAGCACTCCCTCCCATCCTCTGGATCCCTTCAGGCTGCTTCATCCCCTACTAATAAAACCATTTCATGTAGTGTAGGACACCCCAGCTCAGCCCCAACTGCAATGCTAATTTTTTTTTTGAAAACAGCCCCAGAAATAGACATACGATCCTTAGTTCCCTTAGCATAGCCCCTGCCAATCTCAGACTCAGCCAATCACAGGCGCGGCTGCCAGTCTGGCCCCTATTTGCAACTTTCGTCAAGCAGAGAACCAGGAGCAGAGAGCTGAGGAATCGAACAGTGCTAAGTCTATTTCTGTTTGGTGGTTGGGGGTAGGCTGAGGTACCCTACACTACAGAAAAAATTAGTTTGGGAGATGGAGACACCCTTTAAATTCATTTTTATTCTGCCAGTCATGCTGGCTAGAAATAAACTTTAAAAACTGCTTTTCATTAAAAAAATAAATAAATTGTGTTTTGGGGGGCAAGAGATATTTCCTTTTCATACTTTACACTGTAAAAGCCATGTTCTGTTCTTGAGAGAGGAAGGTCTCTGTGCTGTAACATGTGTGGCTGTCATATCTAGTGATAAAACAGGCTGCATCTTCCTTATTTTGAGCTACTTTGCAGGAGAGATAAGTGCACATGTAAAGGTTTCCATACACGGGTCAATTTCTCTTAGATCGTTTTTCATTTCAGTCAACTTGTTAGATAAAATGATTGACTGTTGATAGAAATTGAATTGAACACAGAACCACACACGATTTTCGATTCTTTACTAAAGCGATTCCTTTATAAATGCGAATTCCTTTATAAATGCAATTCCATATATAATGCGATTCCTTTATTATTGTGATTCTTTACTAATGTGATGTATAACTGATATTTCAACAAGTTTGCATGCTTTTTAATGCGATCGAACATAAATTTTCCGAACCTGACCGTTCAAAATTCGATCTATTCTACACTTGATATCTGTCACTTTTGGTTGATCTAATGCAAAAAAAGGAATAGATTTTAAAAGTGATCCATTCAAAGAATCAAATTCACTAAACGATTGGAAAGAAAAATCGTCTCATATATGGCTAGCTTTTGAGTGTTCACACTCAAACACAAAGCGATGTAATATGGGAGCAGACCCCTAATATCCACAGGTTGATTGTATACACCAACCAACAGCCACAGCGAAAAGAGATGTGAGACACAACTTGATAATGTTATCTGTTGACTTTTAAGTGAACTTAAAACACAATTTCTCCCAGCCTGCAAGGCATATTTAAAAAAAATGTATTACCATTTAGATGTGACCTAATGTATAATGTATAAATGCACACTTTGACTTTCCATTTGTAACTAAACAAAACAATTAACAATGAATTAATAAACTAAGCTAAGCAAGGTGTTAATTACAGTATTTTTTAGTAAATGTGCAAAAACTGGATTCAGTGAAAAATTGTGTCAGAGCTGAGCAGAAGTGAATCCTTGTATAAATACAATCTGACACGGACTGCTACAACATATCCTAACCAATACAGTACTTAATACCTTGTTTGGCTTTGGTTTAAAGTGCATGTCCACCCCCAAAACTATAATCCCGCCCACTAATGGCCCCACCATGTAGTGTAATAAAATCCTTACCTCACATCCCAGCTCCATATGGTTCTCCTGTAGTCCCCCCCCCCCCAAAGTCCCAAAAACTGCCCACCAGGAGTATTGCAGAGTCCATATAGGACTCTGCCTCCTGTCTCGCCTCCGGGAGAAGTTTGGCATGCTTACTGCAGCCCTTCTCCCCCTCCCTCTCCCTCCCCCTCCCACCCGTTTTGTGATCCCTCCCCCTACCATAAAACCCCTTGCCCATATCATAGTATATCTTCCCCCAGCCCCAACCGCTAAAAAATAATTTTAAGAAAGACCCCCGAACTCTATTTACCTTCCCTCTCTCCTCCGGCATTCTGAGAAGCCGGCAGCCGCATCCGTGATTGGCTGCCTCTCAGCCAATCACAGAAGCGGCTGCCGGTCCCGCCCCCTGCTTGCAGTGTCTTGCAAGCAGAAGACCGGGCCGGGCGTCGGAGGAGAGAGGGAAGGTAAGTAAACATCGGGGCACTTTCTTAAATTTATTTTATAGTGGTTGGGGCTGGGGGAAGATATACTATGATATGGCAAAAGTTTATAATAAAGGTGGACATGCCCTTTAAAGTAGTTTACCTTTTCATTTTCCAACCAGATAGAAAAGCAAAGCTAAAAAAATATCTATTTATTAAAAACTATTTATTTAATCGAGGGAACGAAGCTTGGTTACAACGATTCTAGGGACTTTTTTCACTTTTTAAACACGGCGGTTAGGGTTGGGAGGGGGTTCCCTACACAATAGCAAAAAGTTTATTTTTAGTCTTATCAGTGCAGAGATGAGGCATCTGGAGGGTGGGAAGGGAGGGAATGTGAGGGCTCCCTTGCCCATGCCAACCATAAGGAGCAGAGGAGATAGGTATAGATGGTTTAACACTACACAGTGGAGCCAGCAGTGGGTTAAATTTTAGTTTTGGGGGTGTACATGCCCTTCAAGCTAGGTACACACATTACCGATGGGATCTGTCCTTTTTCGGTAATGTGTGTGCGTGCGAAACAGCATTTTTCCATGTCGAGGAATGTTCAGTGCATCCATCGGAAATGGCCGTTGTGGCCGGAAGATTTCTCTCGGTTGTGGTCGCCTCCCTGAACTGTGGTAAAGTGAATCGTCCGCAATTGTTGTTAGGTATGTGGCAGTCATAAACAATCTCCTTATACTTTTTATAGGGAGACCTCCTGTAACTGTAGCCACATCTTTGAGAGATGACAGACAGAATCTTATAGATTCTGTCTGCCATCTTTCAGAGATTGTTACTTTGTGTACCTAGCTTATAAGGAAACAGTTATAGAGCTGAAGAATCCTACATTGTAGTATTTATCACCTCAGCTGGATCCAATGTATGCATCCCAATCACCTCATTAGATTCAGTGCCTTTTTGCAAAGGCTTAAGACCCGACTACTGTTATTGGATTTGCAAGGTGATCTGTGTATTTGTTTGTGCACCTGTTATCTCTAGTGGTGTTTCAATCTTTGGATCCAGTTAAAGGGCATCTCCACCCCCACCCCCACAAAAAAAACAAGGATTTTACTTGCAGTGGCCCAATATCCAGACCATGCTTGGTTAATGTGTGCACATTCGGAATCTAAACTTACCAGCCCTTGTTAGTTCACTAGCCTTCTGCTGCTTATTCTGATCGCGAAAGCAGCAGATGATAAAATGGAAGAGCCACATGCACTATATATCAATTTATTTGTGCAGTGTATTGCAAATGCTTGAATAATATACAGGGAGTCATATTTATAAATGTTTATAAAATAATTTCACCACAAAGCATGCCAAACTTCTCCCGGAAGGGCTGCAGTACGCATGCCAAACTTCTCCCGGAGGCGAGACAGGAGGCAGAGTCCCATATGGACTCTGCTATCCTCCTGGTGGGCAGTTTTTGGGACTTTGGGGGGGGAGGGCTACAGGAAAACCAGGGATGTGAGGTAAGGATTTTATTACACTACATGGTGGGGCCATAAGTGGGGGAGATTATAGTTTTGGGGGTGGACATGCCCTTTAAACACATTTTATTTTTAATCTAATGCATATTATACAATAATTACAGGGAGGTTCAATAAAAGTTCTTATTGTTAAAAATGTTGCTAATTTTGCCCCAACCAATCAGATCTTATTTAACATTTTAAAGCTAACATCGGATTGGTTGGAGCAATATTGGCACCATTTTTAACGATAACAACTTTTATTAAATCTCCCTGAAAGTGTTGTATATCCTACTTAGTATCAGCATACATGTAGATACAGGAATATCAGATTCATAACAGTGTTTCTGGTGCATGGATATAAAATAAAATAACTATTTACATAACAATTTCAAGCATTCTTGTGTTTTTTTTCTTGATTGTCTTCCCACACCTTATAATTGTGTTAGATGTTTTAATCGATAACCCGCTTGCCAGTGCCCACCCAGGAGCCCACATCATGCCGCAATGGGTAATAGTTAATTGTTAGAAGGTTAATCCAAAGTATCAGTGGATTCCTTCCATATCTTGTAAAATTTGTCAGGGCAGTTTCTATGTTTATACATAATTTTGGGGTTTTGTTGGACATTCACCACATAATGATGGTTGGGCCATACAGTGTGGACCATAAAAAGTTTAGTTTCCCACCAGACCATATGTTGTCCTCCATCAGGGCGAACAGGTAAACTGAGAGTATGGGTTGGATGGGGTGTGGTGTCAGATCTCTGAGGAAATGAAGAACACCCAGAATGGGTGTAGCTTGGGGCATTCCCGTATAAGATGGATTTTTTATTAATTCAATAGTCAGAATTATTTGACCGAAAAAAGATGGGTGTATAGTTTTGAAATAATCCCTCTCATGCCTTGGGTGCTTATAACACCTATAATAGGGTGCTTGCTTGGAGATCATGTCATAAGAGGTAGGGAAACTAGACTGTAATGCATTGCAGCCCCTAAACTACATACGATAAGTGCTGACACCACTTTACACCAGCAGGTTACCAGGATTTGGCAGCTAATCAATTCACTTCTACAATAACATGGGAACTATGAACATACTCTCTGGGGCAACAGGTTACTTCCAGAACTACATAGTCTACCATATCAAAAACAATGGAAGGAATCAATTTTCAGGGGACTTAAAAAGAATCAGACTGTTGAGTTTTATAAAGAATGATTTGGGTATGTAGAGTAAGCTGTGTTGGTATAGAGAATATTGGGTAGTAGGAAGAGTTTTGTTAATTGTATTCTGCCCAATAGGTTGAGTGAGACCTGTTACCATGTTAGTCTTTTTTGTCGATTTTATTTTTGCAAATTAGATATATTTAGTGAATACAATTGTTGGGGTGATTTGGTGATTCCTAAATACTTAAAATTATTGATTATAGGTATGGGGACGGCATTAGGGAGTCTATGTGCTGGAAAGTCATCTATTGGGTATATGGCAGACTTGTCCCAGTTGATTCTGAGACCTGGGGGTAAATGAGAGTAAAGGCTGCTACGAGGAAGTGGCTAGGGTATCCCAAATACAGAATGAGGTTGTCCGTGTACAGCCCCAGGCATTCTTCATATTGTCTACCATGAAGGCTTTGTATCTTTGTTAGTGCATAGTGCCATGGCCAGTGGTTCTATTGCGATGGATGGTATAGAGGGCAGCCCTGTCTCGTGCCCCTCTGTAGTGGTAAGGTTGTAGAGAGTGTTCCATTGATCAATATTTGGGCTAGAGTGTTAGTGTATAAGAGCTGTACCCATCTGATGAAATTCTGACCTATTCCAAAGCATCTAAGTACCTCTTATAAAAACGGCCATTCAACAGTCAAACGCCTTGCAAGCGTCGAGGGAGACTATTATCGGTTTCCCTGAATTGTCATGGTTTACCTGCGTTTGTATGAGGGTGTGGCGTATATTAATAGTTGTTGACTTGGTGGACATAAAGCCTGTCTGGTCTGGGTGGATACTATTTGTTATTACTTTTTTAAGTTGTTGTGCCAGGACTTTTGCCAAAAGCTTGTAATCTGCAGTTAGCAGTGAGATCGGTCTATAAGAGCCGCAATCTTGAGTATTTTTGCCTGGGTTAGGAAGCACAACAATTGTGACTGTGCATAGCTAGGGAGGAAGGAAATTGGAGTTATATGATTCAGTGTACATATAAAGTATATGGCAAAGCATGTGTTCAGTGTAACGTTTGTATAATTAAATTGGGAGACTGTCAGGTCCTGGAGTTTTCCCATTGGGCATCACTGCAAGAGCTGAGAGAAGCTCATAGTGTGTCAGAGGGGCAACAAGCTGTGTGTTGTGTTTGATATGGGATTTAGTAGAGTGGAGATGGCCTTTTAGGTATGCTTTAAATGTTTCCCATACTACTTTGGGTTTACCATCTAGGGTAGGTAAGAAATAACCATTGTAGGCAAGAAATTCTTCAAGCTGCTTAGGGATTAGGTCAGGATTTGGAAATTTGGGTTAGCCAAAAAGGGTTAAATTTCAAGGGTTTTCCTTGGAGGGTTGTGCCAGGTAGATTGATATGGGCTAATATACGTGAATGATCTGATATTCCATGCGGCAAGTGGGTTATCTGGAACAATAGTCGATTCTGGTTAAGGAATTATGGGTCAGGGAGTGTCAGGTAAATTTCCTCGCATTGGGATATCTTTCCCTCCGGGCATCCACCTACGTCCAAGTTTGCGCAAGAGACACCAAAGGTGAGACATTTATTTTATAGTTGTTGGGTTGAGAGCCAGGGGGGTTCAAGCAGTCCTTCACTGGGCAAAATACAGTGTTAAAGTCTACTATACAGATAAGATATGAGTTTGGGAGTTGTATAATTAGGGGGGGCTATTATTTTCATTATATAAAGGCCAGTAGCTGGGGGGTTATATAAGCCCAGTATGGTTATTGGGGTAGTGTTTATCTCTGCAGCCACAAACACAAATCTACTGTTTTGGTCAGTTAACTAGTAAAATGTTATGGCATAATTTTTTCTGTAAAAGAAGGGATACCCCTCTTGCATAAGTGGAGCAGACACTGTGAGCAGCCTTTCCAACCCATATTTTTTGGAGGTATCTAGCTTTAGAGAGGAGTAGGTGCGTCTCCTGGAGATGTACTTCGTAAGGTACGTGTCTGTTTGTTAGAATTAACACTTGCCTGTGTTACTCTTTGCTGTTCAATCCCCCAGGAGATTAGCTTAAGAGATGCTGCTGATTCACCCATTGTCTTTGTATGGAATAAGATCAGGCTGAGCGGCCACAGGTGTGGGGCCCAGATGAGCAGGCATAAACAAATTTTTTAGTTAGAGAGATCAACCAGAAGACATATAGTAGCTTGTTATAACAAATAAAATTTATATAAACATTCTTTAACTTAATTGCGGACTCAAGAGTCCTACTAAATCTGGTCACTAGGAACATCCGGGGTCCCGCCAATGATTCAGCTGCAGGGGGAGTACCATGGCTCAGTTATAGTGTTTTGCTAATTGTAACTTATGTATAATGTTTGGTTATAGATAGAACTAAGGCAGTCCCAACTAGTGAGATTCTGGTCCATACTCGCTGGGGGCTTTACCCATATACCCAAGACATTATATTTACTATTATGGATATATAGATTGATTAGTACATCTATTATACATATCTATATGACAGCTTTTATTACAGATGGTTGTCTAAGTAGCTCTGCCCAGTCACCGGCCACCCCCGGGTTCATGTGAAGTATGCTAGCCAAGATAATAATTGTTCATTTGGATCCAAGTGTTATAGCAGTATATATACTTATAATTTATAAGCTCGGTGTATCTATAGACAAAAAGGACTTTTTCCAGGGTATCGGCCCATCAAGGGGGGACCCAACCCGGCCCAAGTCAAATCTAAGATCTGGGTGTCATGATCGGTAACAACTTTACTGGTGATCGGATTAGTTCTTTAGATCAAGGAGTCTACTGTCTACCAGATGTAGATTGGACATGCAAGGCCAGAGGGGGTGACCACCAACCATATCAACCCTAAGCCGAGCGGTTTATGAAAATTGTCTGACATCTAAGCCAAGGGCTACAATGCTAGTACTGGGGGTGGGTCATTAGCTCAGTTAATAATTATACCAAAGCCAATTGTATTTGGGGCCAATACACTTGACAAAGGCCTGTGTGTCGAAACGTTGTGTTGTTGCAGTGTCTGCACTAATAAATGGGAGCACCCCAATAAAGATACCTGATAATCTGCCGGTGGATGTTTTGGGTCAGGGGTGGGTTAATTGGGGTAGACAATACCTTGGGGTCAATGGGGCCTCTGTGGACCTTAATGGTCTGTATGGTGGTTATCCCCAGTGTGGATGGCCCATATAATTATCCAGCTGGTCTTGCTTCCACCGGGGAGTCAAAGAATTTACTGGAGCCATTATGTTGTACACACACGAAGAAGTGCCGAGTACATTATTTAGTATGGTAGGTAGAGGGACCGAAGCCTTTGTTTAGCAGCCATGAAGATCACTCTCTTTTTTTTGTAAGTCCTGGGAATAGTCCTGGAAGAACATAATGGTAGAGATGCCCATACATATATTTTCCTTATGCCTTGCTAGTAGGAGGATTATGTGTCTTCTGGTATGGATAACAGAATGTCCTTCGCTGACGAGACCCAGTCCTCCAGATCTCCCATATGTCTTATATTCTGAATGTCCTGCCTGAGAAGACTCACGTCGACCCTGACCACCTCAATGAGGACTGTCAGTGAGGACTTAGAGTCTTGAATGGCTGTCAGGACTTGCGGAGGATGGCTCAGGTGAGGCCGTGGCTTCATGTGATAGTTCGAGGAGGAGGGTATCAGGCCCCAGTTCCACTATGTGGTCTGGTTGGGGAGCGGCCTGGTCCTTAGCCTTGTGTATGAACTTAGTAACATTCGCTTATTAGAATGTCATTGTGTTATTTTCTGAAAATGTTACTGGTCTTATAAATCTGGGAGGGCAAAAAGAAAAAATACCCAGCAAGAATACCACTGCTTTATATGCCTCAATGTTTCATAGAGTCCATATATAGTAAAATAAATGGTGTTATCAGCACTAAAAGAAATTGGGAAAATTACCAATATTTTTTTTTGTAGAAATTTTTTCTTGATCATAAACTGTGAAAAATAAATATACAGTGTTTGGCAAAAGTATTCGCTCCCCTTGAAGTTTTCAGCATTTTGTAACATTACTGCCACAAACATGAATCAATTTTATTGGAATTCCATGTGAAAGACTAATACAAAGTGGTCTACACGTGAGAAGTGGAACGAAAATTATACATGATTCCAAACATTTTTAACAAATCAATAACTGCAAAGTGTGGTGTGCGTAATTATTCAGCCCCCTGAGTTAATACTTTGTAGAACCACTTTTGCTGCAATTACAGCTGCCAGTCTTTTAGGGTATGTCTCTACCAGCTTTGCACCTATAGAGATTGAAATCCTTGCCTATTCTTCTTTGCAAAACAGCTCCAGCTCAGTCAGATTACATGGACAGTGTTTGTGAACAGCAGTTTTCAGATCTTGCCACAGATTCTCGATTGGATTTAGATCTGGACTTTGACTGGGCCATTCTAACACATGGATATATTTTGTTTTAAACCATTCCATTGTTGCCCTGGCTTTATGTTTAGGGTCGTTGTCCTGCTGGAAGGTGAACCTCTGCCCCAGTCTCAAGTCTTTTGCTGACACCAAGAGGTTTTCTTTCAAGATTGCCCTGTATTTGGCTCCATCCATCTTCCCATCAACTCTGACCAGCTTTCCTGTCCCTGCTGAAGAGAAGCACCCCCAGAGCATGATGCTGCCACCATCATATTTGACAGTGGGGATGGTGTGTTCTGAGTGTTTTTCGCCACACATAGCGTTTTGCATTTTGGCCAAAAAGTGGGGCCATTAGTGGGGGGATTATAGTTTTGGGGGTGGACATGCCCTTTAAAGGGGTATGCAGATGGAATAGCATTGGGTGAAAGTACAATTCATCGGTTACCGGCAACCATAAAAATAATAATTTCGGGACGAACAACTGATATACGTAAATGCCTGTCGGTCAAAACGAAATATCAGCTTGAGTGTACCTAGCCTAACTTACTGCTGCCAGGATGTAACACGGATTGACATCTGTATAAAAGTATTAATCTGTTTCTGCTTAAACTGAGAACATTTTGGAGTTGTAAAAAAATAGGGTTATCTACATGGACAATGCAAAGAATAATGAAGAAAAAATATTTTGTGTGTGTTTTCTGCTTTTGGTTGTGCCATCTAGTGGCAATGTTCAACATGTGGTTCTAAATATTTATTAAATCTTGGGAAATTTTAAGTTCAGTTTGAAGAAAATAAATATAATCTGTGTGTTTAATGTGCTAATTTTGTTTAAGAACAACATAATGCATTTACAAACAAAGAAAAAATGTATTAAGACAAAAGTGAATGAATAAAATCAATATCAACAAGCAGTTATTCTTTTGTAGAGAATACGGATAGAATGACCAGCTATGTATGTTGTATTAAAATATATGCATTGGAAGGCATGAAATGTATATTTTCTTTCTTAAACTTTTTCATTTTCTTTTAATATGTCAAAGGATGGGTACATTAGATGTTATTTGGACAAATGAGTTCTGATCAGCAATATGCTTGTGAAGGTTCTCATTCATCCAGGTCAAGGTATAAATTGTGAATACAACTCTGTTCTGATCAGTCTTCACTGTGGGTTTATTCCCACTTTAGCCCTTTGTCAGTTTCTTTATATTACCATAAAAGGAAGATAAAATGAACAGTTCTGATTATTATTTCTACTTAACAAATGTTGTGCATACAGTATTTGACAATAACAGTTCTACAATTACAAAAAACATTTGCATAATATTAAACAATATATCATGTGAAATTTTGCCTGCTTTTCTACATTGTGATGCTGACATGTTTATCAGTGTGACAAGTCAGATGCCTGTTCAGAATCTTTTGTCACATTGTAACCACTTGAAGTGTCATGTTCTAGAACTGAGCATCTATAAAACCGATTAGCAATGGCTCCCATGTGTATTGTTTGAGGTTTTGTATCAGCGGGATGGGGATGAGTGAAGGCTTGGGTATACTACATGCTTGTTCCACTACTGCACTTCATCATCTTCTATTATCTTTCATTTAAGGGTATGAGTTATCCTAATGTATGCCACTTCTTTACACCTAAGTATAAAGTTCAGGGGCTCTTGACCTGCTACACATCCACATGTACATTTACATTTTTACTTCAATGTTAAAAGACTCTTAATAACTTAATATTGAGAAGCTATTGTGCTTTATGCAGAGACCATTAGGTGTCCATTTCAGTATGAACACTTAAGCTGTAGCGAAAAAAGGGTGAAATATTCTGTTGTAGCCTAACAAAGTGTTGGTGTTAATTAGTGTGCATAGTTGTACAGATCACCTATACAAGGAAACAAGGTAAAAAAGATTTGATGACCACCTAGATTTGATAATCTCTTTCCTATGGGAGACTAGTAATTTTAAAAATGTACTTTGCACATTGGCTTTGTTTTATACATTATTAAAACTAATATATTCACATTGTAGAGACTATTTTAATACATTCTGTATTAAAACATACAACGTATGTGACACAAATAGAGATTATATCTATTCAGTGGCTTTTGAATGTGGCGTTCTCTGCACTATATGGAGGTTAGTTTATACTTAACAAATACATTCATGTCCAGCAGAGAAATGGTTATTATTAATGCCCCTGGTGGTTACATTCTGTCCTCACTCTTCTGATTAATGCTTCCTGTCAATTATTTACAGACCCAGTGTTGCTGTGGAAGTTCCCTGAGGATTTCTCCGACCAGGTCGGTAACATCACAGAGAGGTTTGATTTTGTTAGCATTAAAACCCCAGCGTGCAATAGTGAATGTAATGATGTGTACAGCATTCAGCCTCTGGCATAATCTCTGGGGTTACTAAACGAATTGGCCCTTGAATGTATACAATAATACATACAAGAGCACTCTATATTCTATATCTATCTACATTTATACATGCGTGATGCGCAAATACACAGAAATCGTTCCATATATGCTTTATACAAAACAATTATTCATTCTCCGCATACAAAGCCGAAGAAAAGGATATGCTAGGCACACTCTATAGTCAAATTAAAAAAACCTTTATTTGAACATGGTTTATACATATAATAATGTGGCTTTATTGTCCCTTTATACGGAGCGGTCTGCCTCTACATTGTTGGTGTTATGACTTATTGCAAGGATGGCTGGCCCAGACGTAGAGGGATGAGACCCAGAGTTCAGGTACCACGGAAGCGTTTGTGGACCGATCCTGCATAGGACTTCGCACATGTCTTTGTTCATCCATACATGGCTGTAGGCAGACGTGTTTCGGTCCTATATATACGATATTTGGGGGGGTTCATCTTGTGCCCAGTGAGAGAAAACGTGTATCAATTAGCGTACCTTTAAATAGTCGCTCAATATGGTGCTTACGTTATGCAATGTGATGACGTCATCACAGGAGCGGCAGATGCTTGCTAAGATACTGTTCAACATACATTATTAACCTTATTCGTTAACACATATCACCAAGTTATTACAACATTGTGTGCCATTTGATTCTTATTTACAGAAATATGTACAGGTAGTGACATTTAAAAACAAAACTCAAACATTCTGCGTATTTTGTCAGACCTATGAGCCTAAAAAGTACTACATTTCTGTACGTCAGTCATTCCTATGCGTACAGGTAGTAAGTACTTTCATAATTCTTTGCAGCTACAGAAGTGGCATCTTCCATTAATCCTTGTGACTACAGAAGTGCTTAAATTTAGAGTTTAGAGCCACAAATATGTCCATGGATTTGTATAATTTCCTTATTTAAAGTAGGTAAATTTAGAAGGTACTCCTTAGGTTTGCAGAAGTAAGTACTTTTACTGCATAGAGCCCCAAATATGTCTGTGGTTTTGTTTTATCCTTTGGATTTGTATAATTACCGTGGATCTCTATCCTCCCTTTCATTGAAGTGGGCAAATTTATAAGGTAAGTATCTTATTCCTCAAGAGGGATAAATGTATCCACCAAACAAGGATATTCATCACTCATGTCAACCAAGATATCTAGCAGACATCGGGTAGCCGTTGGTGAGGTCACACTGATATTAGACCATCTATGATACTAAGTTGTCCACACAGATTATAGTTTAGTCTGGCAAAAGTATGATGTGCACTGTAATAGAGTCCTCGTTCGTACACTTTCTTTCATGTTTTTTTTTAGTTTACTGCATAAAGGCTTGCTTCTAGAGACATATAATCAAAAGAAATAGTTGAAGGGAGAATGAATGCAGGGGTCATATGAACGGGCTAAAGTCCATCTCTTCATTTAGACCATGCAGAGATTTTGTTTTTAGGGTATATATCCAGCGTGTCTCTCAGCAGTGATTCGATCATCTCTAACTTACCTTCCATCTTACCTAGACAGAACTGTCTTGTTTACTTGTTTTTAAATATTTTTTTATGTATAACCTATGTTCAAAAAACGTTATTTTTAGCTTGACTATAGAGTGGGCATATCCTTTTCTTTGGCTATATTCAGTATAGTTGATTGCTACTGAGCACCTATCCTCACTTGAGGTTTATGTAGCTAGTGCTAAGCACATCATCCGCATGCATGGCATCAATGTTATTGGCTCCTTATACTTTAGTAAAGAGACCCGATAACAATCCAATTGAAATTCTCAGTTTAGACCGACAGGTTGCGATGCAGATGGGGGTAATTCTTCTGCATCATGACCTATCCCTGCACACGGACGGTATTTAACAAATTCTGTTTGTTCCGACTGGAGTGTCTACCTTTATGTTGCTGTCATTTTAAATGAGCTCTTTTTGAATTTTTGCATTCCATTAATTTTTGTTAACTGTCCCAGGATAAAGTGCAACATAAACAAAAAGCTTCCACTATACAATAATCTGTTTTTTCATAGGTCAGTTATCATTTCGGCTATTTTTTGCCTCAGTATACAGTATATACCCAGTATCTCTTGTTTATAAAACAGTCACCATTTGTGTGTTATCATTAGCACCTGTGAGTTAGAAGGATACCACTCTTGATGCAAACAATATGGCTGCTACAAAAATTTGCTAATTAGGATTTTTTTTTGTCATAAATACCTGATTCAATCAAGGCTGTAATCTGCAGATTTTTAGACTACTTAGCTAATTTTTTTTAATTACTATCCAGTCTACAAACTGTATAGCTAAACATGTTCTGTATCGTAAGGTAGATACAACACTTATGATAAAGGGGCAATACCATTGATCAGCCCTTTATTGTTCGTGTGTGTAGTGAACCATCGGCCCCGCAAAAGCTCGGAAATGCCTGAAAATTTCACATTACCAGGGTCGTCTCCATTTACTAAAAGTATAGGTAGGCGGAAGAGCGAAATGTGCAGTCCTGAACATTCTACCTATGCTTTACATAAGGAGAACACTCTGAATTGTGAGTAGCATGGTCTTTATAAAAAATGACAGTCGGAATCTGTCTTTTAAATTTCTGCAGCTCGTGTACCCAGCTTTAGGCTACGTAAACATATATTAGAGAATTTTCCTTAAGACCAAGTATTAGACAATCAGACCAAATGACAATTCTTAATCAATCCCCTATATTATTTAGTGATGAGACAAAATGGACGCCTCTATAAACCGCCTCTATAAACTAGTATTTCTCAACCTTTTTATCCTTATTGAACCCTTGAAAAAAATGTTAATATCTCAGGGAACCCTTACATAAAAATATTATTACTTTTTTATTTATCTCTCAGACATCAATACACTAAACACATAATTCATACAAATATAGAACATAGATAAATATATCTATATTTATAACAATGGTGGATCCATACAGTTTCTGTCAATCTCTTGAGAACCCCCATGCAACCTCTCAGGGACCCTAAGGGGTGCCCCCGGACCCTTGACTGAGAAACGCGGAACTAGATTGTCAGCCAAAATAGTGGTTGTTTGCTATTAGACAACAGATATTGGACGTGTACAGATCTGATTGCTAATTGTCAAACTGATTGTCCCCTGGGGGATCAATAAGGTCTGGTTGTTTTGATTCTGTGCAGTTTACAATCAGCAGGTTCAAATTTCTGATCTCTTGGTTGGTATTCTAAATTATTGCCAATATGCTGTCATTTAGGTGAGACATGGAGTGATATCCAACTGGGTGGAATAAAATAAATGTAGTTGCTTACAAAACATTTGCCTCCTATTTTTCCACTAACTAATTCTGTAATTGTAGAAGCAGTGCATTATTCTCTGTCGTAACAGTTAAGGGTAAAATGAATACTTGAAAATATGTTAAAATATTTAGCACTTGTTTCTCTGATTGCAAATACTATTTTCTACTTTTGCTTCTACTGGAGAACAGGCTGTCATTTGATTCTCTTGTTCCTTTTGCATTGATATTCTTATAGCTATGCTTGGGTACTGTTCTATAATGTGATATTGGAAAAAAATGGGAAATTACTCTTAGTTCATAACAGGAAAAAGGCTTAAAAGTGCAAGTAGTGGATTAGAAGGAAAAAAACATTTTTTTTTTCACAAGGAAGAGGCTTTTTGAAATCACATCAGCATATGGCACCAGCAGAGTCTCCCCCTAACCACCCTCTTTCGTCTGCCAAAAGTCTCTTTGTCTGAGTCTCATTGTTTCTAGGACTTATTGACAGTTGTAGAATGCAGCCCAGGACATGAGGGACACCCACCACCCCGGGGAGAACCACAAGCGTGGATTATGGAAATATGAATTGATCTTTAAAAGAAGTACTCCCCCCAACATTTCTTCTGCAAAATTACAATGAGAGACTGTGGCATGATGGGAAAACTGAGAATGGGCAGGGAGCTCACCCTTCCCAGCTGTTGGTAAAAATAAAAAAAGAAATTGTAGCGTTTGTACATCACAAGGACCCCTGAAAAGACGGAAGATAATGAAGCTGCTTGTTAGACATATTTTGAAATAATGTATGCGGCACAGTTTAATCCCCTTATATCTAGGAGCTGGTTTAATAATGCAGTAGAAGTTGCCAGCAGGTTTCAAAGATTTAGCTAGTCAGTCAGGATAGAGGAAAAGATCTTCATGTAAATGTATGCCTAGTCTGTGTATGTGTTTGTGTGTGTGTGTAAATGTCTGGATGTTGTCTTTGAATGCACATAAATGTGTATCAATTCTTTACTTTTCAATTCAATATTGCAGACACTGAGGAATAAAACATACAAAACATTTTCCATTGGGCCATTTACGCTTTCTTTATTTATACATTTAAATAATAACTGATTCTTTTGTTTCAGCAATTTAAGTTTGATTCAAATAGGATGGTATATTTATTCAATAATATTGTGTTTTGAAATAAACAACTTTGGAACAAATGTATTATTTATGATGTTATTGTAGTCTTAAATTAGGGCTTTTACATACAGAACATTGACAAAGCACTAAAGAAACATACCAGAAATAATAAAGGTTTGTCTACACAAGATGCATTTGCATTTCTGTGCAGTTCTATGTAGTTTTCTGAATGCGCGCATTTTGAAAAGCACATTTATTTTCCCCTTAGGATTTCTGTATAAATGTTCCCACTTGTATTGTTGTCCAGTCTGTTTTCAAAACTGCCTAGGCCATTTTGCTTTCTTTTTTTCCGTTGTAATGCAATATGATGTTTGCGGCAAGTTGCAGGTGATTGGATTTATTTTAATAAGGTTTTCCTTTTCAGTTGAAAACTTTTTGACTAATATACATCTTCACACATTAAAGGATAACTATTCTCTAAAAATGAACTGTTTAAAAATGGAAAGTATCTGGGGTGGGGTGATAGGATTGATTATTCCTACATCACAATATCGTTTCATTGAAAAGCATGTACAGTTTTCATTTGCCAGGATAGGCCTGGACTAGTCCTGTATTAAAGATAGTGTACCGAAGCAAGGAGGAAGACTGGCAGAATCAGTTTTTATTGGGCTGTTGCTCCTCACAGAAACAATATTGTGAGGTAGGAATTACCAGTCCTATATCCATGTCCCAAGTTCTTTTCATTTTAACTGTTCTTTTAAAAAAAAAAAATGTTGTACACATTATAGTTATCCTTTTAAGGAGAAATGAAGTCTTAGACCACATTCAGGAACAAAGATACAACAAGCTGTTTCTCACCTCTCCCTTTGCTGTGGCTGTTGGTTTATTTCTGAAATTAACCTGTGGGTACAAGGCCTGTGGATACAAGGGTTCAGCCAGCACCCATAAGTATAAGTGTACACATTACACTTCACATGCTCTGTAGTGCTCAATAGATTGAGACAAGGAAGCTGCAGCATTGCTTACCACAGAATCATACTACAGCACCAGGTATCCCACCCCATTGACACTGATATCTAAATAATGTGTGTTTATCTGCTTTTGGGAAATGACGAACAGTGTAGCTCAATCACAACTAAAAATGACAGAATGATACTCTAGACTGTATGTAAACAGGCATGCAGATATTGTAAGTGTGTTAGGATAGGTTCTGCATGTCCTGTTGGTACAGGGAAAATACACATTTACATACAGAATAAAGAAATTCTAAAATATAAAGGAATGTTAAAAATGAAATATACAATTGTTTTTATTTTTCATTACCGGTATTCTATTCCATTATCCATTTTTATCTGGAGGCATTAGTTACACCTGAACAAAATGCATTCCCCTGCTGGTTGCCTGTCAAACCTAGTATTTTGCAATTGAGATAGCACTTGGCAAAAATTTGTCAAAAGTCACATAAGAAAGGAGACAGGGATTTTTCTGTGTGACTGGGAATCTCCTGTGATAACCATATGGCTTTATTAAAAAGGAAGCACAGCAGGAGTGTGAGAAATGCAATGTTCCATAGGAGACCCATTAAACCTTCACCCACATATTACTCTATAGAATCTATAGAGTAAGTTTTTTTTTCTTTTTAAATTAAGGACCACTGCAATCTATGTCTCAGGGATCTATGCTATATGTATATATAAAAAGTGTCTTTGCCTTTTTTCTTACAGAAATGCTACTAGCATGTCACAGATATAAATGTTGGGTATACTAAAAAAAGGTGTCCAGCTTTGAGGTTTTAGAAAGCATATTGAAAAATCATAGAGCAAAGTTGTGCAATTCTTTTTTTTTTTTTTAATTGACAAATGTTTTTTATTGATGATTTGAGTTTTATTGAAAAACTCAATTTAACGATTTCCCTTTTGTAATGTTGCAGGTGATATAACAGTTTTCTCTGTTCACAATTCTTATATATGATCTGTTTAACTTAAGCTGGGTACTCAACATCCAATAATTCAGCCGACTGACTGACATTTCAGTGTATCAGTCGGTCAGGACAAAATATTGGATGGTTTCCTGGGCTGGCCACGTCCAACCATTCATTTGTCTAAATCAGAAGGATGGATGATTGGACGTGTCCAAAAACCACCGCCAGTTGTGCGGTCCTCTACAGACCTTATACGGGCCTTTTACACTGGACAATTTCTCCAATCGTTTTGTCCCAATCAAAAATTTGGTTGGGGAAACATTTCCCACATTGTGCTGTCAATCTTCTGAATATTTCCAGCTTAAAAAAGATACTGCTTGTCCACAGCTGAAAGTTTTACCACTTGTTTCCCCAGTCTGCCTTCCATATTCTGCACATGCAATACTCTGTAAGGGAAGGGAAAAGGGTTACACCTGCTGACACCAGGTGTAGCATTTAAGCTACCTCCATAGTAAATATAGATTTTAGTTTTAAAAAATTACTATAGATGCCTTTTAATTGTTGCTACAGTAATTGTAAGACAATGAATTTGAACCTTATTAAACCTTGGCTTATATATTTTTATAATCATTATAAATACAAAGAGCTCGTTCACACTAGAGTGCATTTTGGTGTGTTTTACATCGCACCAAAACGTAGTGCACATAGAAAGCAATGTCGCTGTTCACATTAAAGTGCTGCGCTGTAGTGCATTGCTTACAACGCACTGCATGCAGCATTTTGGTGCATTAACGCACAGCATTGCCATTGAAAATAATGGCATACATTATGCGTTAACGCAGCGGAACAACAAGCGCAATCACAAACACAATATTCTACTGTACTCTAGAGTGAACGAGCCCTAAATGTTTGTACCTTAGAAGTCATATTTCTGTTTTCCCTTTGTAGGATCTACTGTGTATGGTGCCAAAGTTCTGCTTCCCTTTTGCAATTGAAAGGTAATTTTAAGTGTACTAATACATAGAAAGGAATATTTTCATTTTGAGCTGTATTGTATCTTCTTAAATGTAATTTTTTTTTGTACTCCTTTAAAGGAACACTAAACCCAAAAAAATAAGTATTTGCCATTTGTTTGTATTATTCACAGGGAGGTGAGAACGCTTATTCTCACCTCCCTGTGAATAATATTACACTCGGTGGACCTGGAACTTACCTTACCGCCACTCCACTCGCAGCCACTTCTTCACAGAACAGCTGTTCTCTCCCGATCGTGCGCCCTATCTTTTGTATTGGCGCGCATGCGCCTAAGATAGGGCGTGCAGTCAGAACAGAGCGGCTGTCAGTGAAGAAGCGACTGCGAGTGGATCGCGGTAAGGTAAGTTCCAGGTCCCCCGAGCATACTATTATTCACTGGGAGGTGAGAATAAGCGTTCTCACCTCCCTGTGAATAATACAAACGAATGGCAAATACTTATTTTTTGGGTTTAAGTTCTCAATTGAATGCCATGAAAAAATGCTTCATTCATTTTGCGGGTAAAAACAGTGGGCACTCCCATTAATCCCAGTAAAAATATAGTGGCTGATGCATTAAGGATGAGTACACACAGGTGAATTTTTTGCTCCGACTGACCGTTCACTACAAGCGAGCGGTCAGCCAGGACAAATCACTGTCGGTCGTGGGGAAAATCGGCAACAGATATTTCCGCTGGCGATTTTTCGGCTCACCCGACCGATATACAAAAATATTGGTCAGTTTGGCCAAAAAATCGCCTTGTCTGAACCCATCCTAAAATGTGCACAAGTTTGCCAGTGCAAATCTGCAGCAACCAATCAGATGTTATCTATGTTATCAGCAGTAACCCAGTATATAGAAAAATATCTGATTGGTTGTTGCAAATTATTAGCCAAACTTATTTGTCCTCTTATTGCATCAGCCCCCAGAAAAACGAGTGTCTTGAGAACAAAATATGCAAAACCTCGTAATATCTTTCAGAGAATGTAATTTGTGGTAGACTAAATATGGTATAAAAGTATTAAACCAGCTCTCTTTGTAACAAGAGTTACTAACACTGCACTATAATGGATAATAAAGAACTGTACAATCATTTACCGTATATTTGAGCTCTATAAACAACCATCCAGCATAAGAAACAATTTTTATGCACTATGAGGGAGATACAATAAAAGTTCTTATCGTTTAAAATGGTGCTAATTTTGCCCCAACCAATCAGATCTTATTTAACATTTGAAAGCTTATATCTGATTGGTTGGGGCAAAATTAGCACGGTTTTAAATAAGAACTTTTAGTGAATAACCCTGCATGTTTTTAAGAATAACTCCATTGCCAAATGCCCTCACTTTGTCCCTCCACCCAAATAAGTACCTTAACTGTCAGTCTTACCCCAGGATCTCAATAGTTAAGGAGTAATACATACCTATTGCTTGCTAGGTCCGGTCCTTTAATCTATTCAAAATTTATTACTCCGGTGGTAAAATGCACTTCTTGCAAAGTGTGCCTTCCCATAGGCCATAGGTACAAAGACACTTGCCCAGAGGTGGATCAGACCTGATCTAGTGTGAGCAGAACTTAGGTAGGTCCCAGAGGTTGGGACAGGTCAGGTCGAGATACTTTAAAGTGAGAAACTGTTCAAGCAGTCTATTTTAATTTTGTTTTGCAGGGTGTCTCAAACCCAGATCGGGCAGCATTTTACCTTTGTTCTGACAGATATTGATGGCAAACAGAGATTTGGCTTTTGTCGTCTGACGTCAGGAGGGAAAATCTGCTTATGTATCCTTAGGTAAGTAGGAAAGTTATTAATATGATTACAAACCTCTTTGTAATTAATAGTCTTGCTTTAATATACTCACAAGATGATGCACAAGATGATGTGATCATGACGCAATCTTATATTAACGTACCGTATATACTCGAGTATAAGCCGAGGTACCCATTTTTGCCTCCAAAATTAGAAAAACATGATTGACTCGAGTATAAGCCGAGGGTATACAGTAACCCTAATACCTTTCCACTGTAGATGTTTGGAAACTACAACTCCCAGCATGCTTTAGTAGTTTCCAACCACCTATAGTAGAAAGGTATTGGGGGTTACTGTATGGCATACTGTCCCCCACCCTAATACCTTTCCACTATAGATGTTTGGAAACTACAACTCCCAGCATGCTTTAGTTGCAGAGCCGGCAGTTCCCAGTACTGCTTCGCGGCTGCACGATGACGTCATCCCTACTGGGAACTGCGGGCCTGACTTGCGGCTGCTTCTGGATTGAAGGTAAGTTTACTATTGACTCGAGTATAAGCCGAGGCAAGGTTTTTAGGTTGATTTTTAAACCTAAAAACCTTGGCTTATACTCGAGTATATACGGTAGTCTCTTTTCATGCATTGTATTATTGAGTTTAATCAATGGCATGCCGATATGCGAATATAACATGCTTGTGGTGGCTGCGTGGTTAAATTCCACCTTGTCAATGCAGCCTTTGCGGTCAAAAAGTTAAAGTTGCACTTACCGATATTAAACATGTTGATGTATGTATGTATAATTTTATTTATAAAGCGCCATTTAAAAAAAATATTTTTTATATTTATTATAAAATACAGAGTATTCAAACTCTCTGATAAGTGTAAGCAATTATACAGATAAATACAAATTAAATACAATTTCATACATAGGTTAAAAACACACATATATATATAAATTATGGATAAATTGAAATGAGTGCAGCATGTGTTGTCACATTAGGAATGAGATCCCTGCTCCAAAGAGCTTACAATGTAAGTGGGTGGGACAACAAGTGGGGGGATGGGTACAAAGTGCATGGGGTGGCTAACAATCATTTGTTGTGCTGATGCTCAGAAAGGTAGGATAACAGTCTAGATTTGAAAGTATTAATGGATGTCACCTGGCGAAGCGAGAGAGGGAGAGAGTTCCAAAGGTAGGAAGCAGCAAGAGATAATAGTTTAAGGCGGGAGGAGGCAGTGTTTGTTGGGGGTTTGTGGAGAAGATTTCCTTGTGAGAAACAGGGCACGGCCAGGAACATAAGGGACCAAGAGAGAAGATAAGTAGGGGGGTGCAGTAGAGTGAAGGGATTTAAAGGTTAAAAGAAGGATATTGAATATTTTCTTTGTTTGATGGGAAGCCGCTCTATGGACTGAAGTATCGTGGTTGACGGTTTTCTTTTGGAGGAGAGTAAGATGATCCAAACTGCTGAGTTTAAGATAGACTGGAGAGGAGAGAGATGACAGGCTGAGAATTTCAAGTAGTAGAATGTCACAGTAGTCAAGACGGGATATTATAAGGGTGTGCATGAAGATTTTAGTAGTGGAGCGAGAGGAAAGGGGAGAACCTTGGCAATATTGTGAAGGAGAAAACAACATGTGCTAGTGACATTGTTAATGTGATAATGGAAGGAAAGAGAGGAGTCAAAGATTACTCCCAGATTAAACTGGGTTAATGACCATATTGTCAATAGAGATGGAGAAGGGTGTACTAGGTCCTAGTTTAGGGGGGGAATTAAGATTGAGTTTAAGGCGGCAGTGCGCCATCCAGGAAGAAATAGAGAGCAGACATTTAGAGATTTGAGATTGAACTTCAGGGGTTAGTGCGGGGGTGGACAAGTAGATTGGGGTATCATTAGTGTATACTGTAGGTGATACTTAAAGCCAAAATAACTGATTATTTCTCCCGGGGAGATAGTGTAGAGGGAGAACAGCAAGGGTCCTAATACTGAGCCCTGAGGGACCCCCAAACTCCCATCTTTAGCTCCATTCAGGAGTGCTTCACCTCTCTGTCACAGCCAGTCACAGGCACCGCTGCCAGTCCAGCCCCTTCTGCAGCTTCTGCGCACAGCAAGGGCATGGGAGCTAAGCAGAAGAAGACAGAGAGAACGAAGGCTCGTAAGTTGGTTTACCAGCAGTTTTGAAAGCTAAGAAACTTGCGAAGGTCGAGGTTTTGGGGGGCAATTTGCCTAATACTAAAAGTTTATGTGGAAAGTGGACACTTCTTTTTCAATAGCATCTGAAAACAATAATACTTTAGACTAGTTTTAGTGTGTAAATCATCAACATTTTTGAGTTCAACTTCATGCTCAATATAAACAAAAACAATTAACTTTCTTCTGAAATTTGTTAGTCTATTATTGTTCTGAGTAATGGAGGTTATACTAAGCAATAAAAAATTGCTAAGAAATTGAACATCTCATACAAATAATGAACAAAGACAATGGTCCGAAAAGACGGTTGGGAGGCCCCTGGTGCCTAACTGAGAAAAAGGGTTAATTAATTGTGCCTCAAACAGTACCTGCAAAAGTGCATTCTTGCGACTTCTGGAATGCCTACTCTATAGGTGCAGTTTAAAAAAAATATTAATAAAAAGAAAAATTTGGGATGGGCAAAAGAACAGTTATATGCCCTTTATTTTTTGCTAGTCTTTTTTGCATTTCCACAACGTAAACAATACATTTACAATCTAATTGATTCTATTTTAATAGACAAAACACTTCATTTTCTTTTTTTTTTAAATAAAGGCATTTTAAGTGGCCCTGGACATTTGCAATAACTTTTTTTCTGTTTTTAAACATTTTGTTTAAAAGAATATTCTATGAAGAAGTTTGCCTGTCACATTGGCCATAGCAAATTGAGTCAAGAAAAAAAGTTTTTTTTAATACTAAAAATGAAATATTTTAGACATTGCAAATATGTATAACAGTGCAAGATATATACCACACACATACAGGACTTTCAGTTATATAAATAGATATATATTTAAGCAATTGTCTGCTGTGCGACCATTGTCCGAATTAATTCATTAGAGAGCGGGTGTGTTC
Source organism: Hymenochirus boettgeri (assembly GCA_019447015.1). Classification (NCBI taxonomy): domain Eukaryota; kingdom Metazoa; phylum Chordata; class Amphibia; order Anura; family Pipidae; genus Hymenochirus; species Hymenochirus boettgeri. The sequence continues at coordinate 197,960,481 of CM033472.1, read as the reverse complement.
CATTTATACTGTATTGTGTAAGTGGATTATTGGGAACTGCATTGAGGCGCTTGGACTACATCCAGGGTTCTTACAATTTTCAAGATTTATATATGTATATGCATCAGTAGTCAGATTTGAACTTTTTCTTATTTGTAAGCTATAATCTTGTACTAATATCACTAGTTATTTAGAGCACCTTTATCCTTATCAACTGAAACCCCCATACTACTCTGCAGGAGAGAATGTTCCAATGTAAACACGACATTGAAATGCATGACCTCTTCTGTATAGTTAAAGCAAGAGTATCCCTCTCCAGACGGGACATAAATCTGCCGCACAGAGGTAGGAGCTGCCTGCACATGGGACAGGCTATTTTTCATAAGCTAGTGGAAGGCAATATTCATGCAATAATATGATAAATGGTTTTGTACTGAAGTGAGGAACCCATTGTCTTCATAGGAAGATAAATCAGGGACGGTCCTCTACATTCTTGCAAGATATCGTATGTGGGCTAGTACTGTAATTATATTTGTGTTTGCATGCTATAGCTGTCATTTCTTCTAAGCTATAGTATACATTACTTCTATAAGTCTCTAATATAAAAATTTACAATGACCAGACACCATTTCTGAGATATTTGACAGATTTGTTTTTAACGTTACCTTTAATTTGTCATAGATCAGGGTTTGCTGTAACTGAGATTTTGCTACAAAAGGACATACTTGGGATTGGTAACACCATTTACACTAAAATATAATTAATCCACCCTAATGCTATACATTGCATACAACAGACTGTATGCAGTATTTTTTGATTATAGAAAGTCTCTGACAGGACTAAATGAGTGCTTCAATGTTGTTCATAAAGGTGTTCATGTAGGTGTCTTGTGTTTCATGTAGGTGAGAGCATACCTGTAGAGGTTCCCACACTAAGTACATTTATTGTGACCCTCTCTTAAAGGGAATGCTCACCTCCCCCAAACAAATTTGACATTAAACTAAACACCCCCCAAAACCTAGACCTCGCTAGGTTAAAAGTTCTCCTCGGATCTTAAATGTAATTACCAACCATCGATGCTTGGGCCATCTTCTGCTCTGTGCCTTTTCTGTGCACGGCAGCAGGAGGGGCCAGACCAGCAGTGACGTCTGTGGTTGGCTGAATCAACATTTTTGTTTGCAGTGGACCTACCCTTTAATTGACCACGAACCAGAAGAACAATTATTACACAATACCTGATAAAATAGTAATCATATTATAGGTTTTAAAATAACATGGCCAATTGGTAGGTCTTAGATAACAAAGCGAGTAGTTTAAGGAGCGGTTGTTCCTTTGAGGACAACAAACCAAGTATATTTCCTGGTTTATTACATTTTTCTGGTTGAATAAAAATAAGTGAGAATTTAGATGAAAAGCAAACATTTTTTGGAAATAAGATTTTGTAGAGAAATATATTTGTAAAGATAATAGATTTTCGTGAACTTGTGTTTTGATGAAGAATAAAACAACTGCAGTATGGACAATGGTCATAATAAAATCTGTTAGGTTTGAAGAAGAAGTTTGAAGGAATAAAAATGACTGATTACAATGTCTGAATTACAGAGAGTTCCGAGTTTATTGGTATTTTTTTTTTTTTCATTAGATTTTTTTCTCAGATGTTTAGGTTCAAAGTCAAGGAGAAGGTTACCCTCTGTGTCTATTTTGAAGTGCACATAGATCATTCCAGAAAACTTTCTAGTTGAGCACATCAATCTGCAATTTGTTTCTAGGGAGTTTGAACATTATGCTAAAAATGAATATGTATGTAGAGTCTCTTTAGATATAGACAACAGTACATTATACAATTTGCAATAACAAATGCATAAATGACTATGAAGTTTAACAAAAGATCAGCTTCTTTTAGCGTTTTTTAACTAAATGCTGTACAGCTGCTAAATAACGCAAGTGCGACAAATCTCATCCCTTCCAATTTATATATATATAATCCATTACATAAACGGAGCACTCCACTCTGCGTTGACGACAGCCACCATTGGGCCGAAACGCATAGATACACGGACCTAATAAATACATAATAAAGTGCTCTGTTTATATAATGGATTGGATGTCTTGAACCTTGTGGCAGCACCCAGCATCCGTAGTGGAATGTGGTGTGAGGAGTAAATACAGGCACTCACTCCAAGCTGGGTATTTGCCTGGGTGCCACCCGCTAACAAGATATGTAGAAAAAGTGAATATTCGGGTGGCTTGATAAAGGCCTAAGACAAAGGCCGAAACGTTGCCGTGATATTGCTAAAAATAGATGTTTTCACAAGACCTTGGAGTGCACCTCGAATATTCACTTTATATATATATATATATATATATATATATATATATATATATATATATAAATAATTATGCCTTTTTGCAGTTTAGCTAGTTGTAATGTTGTAATAAATAACAGTAAGTGTACCCCTTGATCACATGTTGTGGGACCAGGAAAGCCCAGGACACAAACCTGGCTGATAATAACTGTAGCTGCTTGCACTCCTCAACTAAATGATATTAGGAGGTAGGAGTATTCAATCCTACCTCCCTGCCCCTGAAACTATTCATTTTTAAAAAAATTATTTTTACAGTGTAATTGTCATTTAAAGATGTACACACACAAAAAAAAAGAATTACAAATCCGTTATAATGATTTAAAAGGCAATCTATGTTTGTTATTCCCTGTTTAATGTGCACCTGATGCATTATATTTAGAACTAGGAAGAGAAGTATAAATTTAGAATTTTGCTTCAAAGGCTGCTCAAAGCTTTCTTTATGTGAGTGTCTGTTTGTGCTGTGAGTTTTAAAACCTGCCTCTGTAACAAAGACAGCTAATCGCCACAGATTATGTTTGCTCATACATGAACGCAATTAAGAGGCAGGTATTTAGTGTTGATCTATGTGCAAAAAAAGTATTTTAAAATTGATAATAACAATTACAATTTTTTACTTTTACTGCTGTCTAATGTTGATGTACACTATGTTATACTTGGGGGCTCATCTCTATTCAAGTTACCAGTAGAGGTGTTCCCACTAGAGATGGCCGAACTTAATAAAGTTTGGTCTGCTTTCGAACTTTAGTAAAATTTAAATTTTTTTAAAAATTAAAGTCAATGGGGGAGCGATAGTTCGAAAAGTCCAGGTGATTTAAAGCTAAACTAACAATGGTAACTTACTGTAAATGGCTGTGGCACCTGGGAAATGGTCTGGGGAACATGTCACTATCACCAAAGCTTGTTAAAACACTTCTTAAACACGAGCCGGCAATTGTCAGGTTTTGAGCAAGATACATTAGAGGGTTACGGCCAATTCGAGGGTTACCGAACTATACTTTCGAGGGTTACCAAAAATAGAACCATAAATATGAGGGTTACCGAAATCTAACGATACTTTCGAGGGTTACCGAAAACAAACGGTACTTTCAAGGGTTAGCAAATGATACATTTGAGGGTTAGCGAAAGCGATCCATACATTTGAGGGTAACTGAAAACGAACTATACTTTGGAGAGTTACCGAAAATCGAAGGTTACATTCGAGGGTTAGTGAATGATACATTCTAAGGTTAGCAAAATAATTATCGAAAATACAGCTGCGAGTCCTGAAACTAGTTTGAGTTTGTCCGTACTTGTAAAGTACGGACAAAGAAAATAAAGAGAAAAAAATCGTTCACGGAGACACAATATTTATTCAAAAAATGTAATCGCCAAAATAGCACTCTTCTTTTTTTCCAACTTAGCTTTCCCTGTTTTTTGCAGCAAAAGAATATGGATGTAGGTAGCCTTATGTGTTAATTGGTATTTTTATTTCTGCACTTGTTCATTTCTATAAGTAGATTTGTTTATGTTTATTTATATCATTTGATTGTTTATTTTTTTCCAGTTATCTGCCTTGGTTTGAAGTTTACTACAAGCTTTTAAACACGTTGGCTGATTATTTAGTGAAGGAACAGGTATTTTATTTGTAATCCTTTTTTCCTCCCTTGGATAATGTTGAGCAGACATTGGGTGCCTTTGTTTAACCAACAATAGGTTTCGTCATTCGCAGTATAGAGTGCTGTAATATTATAAGATAGGCAAAATATTCAAAACACAGTGTAACTGTTAAAGCAGTTGTTGCTCAAGACAGAAACAATACACATTCGTTGCCCTGTCTGAGTATTTAAAAACAATTTTGATGGAATGTAAGGAAAACTAAGAACATAAGAGTCAAAGGTGAAAAAAACATACAGTAATATTGCCCCTTTAAAGGCTATCTCCACCCCTAAAATAAAATTTTTACTATGTGTAGTATATCCCATCCCACCCCCAACCGCCGAGTTATATTTGGAAAATAATCACTGCAAAGTTACTTACAGACCTTAAATCCCCCTGCTGTTCTGCTCTCCCTGAGCCGGAAAGAGCAGAAAGGGGCGAGACCTGCAGCTGCATCTGTAATTGGCTAGCCGGCAAGACGTGGCTGTTGGTATTTCAGAGCACCAAGGGATCGAAGGTCTGTAAGTAACTTTACAGTGTCTTTCTTCCGAATAGAACTCGGCGGTTAGGGTTGGGGTGGGATAGACTACTAATAGTAAAAAGCATTTCGAGCTAGGGGGATCACATCTCTGCAGCATCTGCTTATTTTTAAATGTAATCCCTTTACAGACAGATTTTACTACATTCTGTGGAGATTAGCAGCAAAAGGCTACATGTGCCATAGACTATATTGACAGGTGGAAATTTTTGGTCACATCCAACTGATCCTACAGTAGACAGCAATGGGTCAATGTTTTTGTAGATTTCATGCCATACACACGGTCAATAATCACCAAATCCTCTCAGATTTGGGAGGATTTAACTGTTACTGGCTACCCTAGCTTAAAGGGTATGTATACTGAAAAAACGACTTTGCCTCATCTTAATCTAAAAATGGATAAATGAGTATTTCTCAGGTTCAGTATTCCCCTCCCTCTCTTAACCAACTTCTCCTTTACTCAGGCCTGACTTTTTTAAACTGAGCATGCTCAATAACCACTATCATCTAGCACTGAAAGATTGAATTCCCCAGCTGTCATCCTTCCAGTTACAGCAAAATCCAGTTCTTGCACACAGAAGAGATACAGTAAGGTACTTGATTGACAGCTGAAGCTATTTATGCTTCAGATTAGATATCTAAAGAAATAGGTGGCAGATCAACAAAAAATGTTACAGTAATAGTTTCACATCAGTAAAATGCAATTAAAAAAAAAAAATTCCAGTATACTTACCCTTTAAGTTTATTCTGATATTTAATATTTCATCTTATTCAATAGGATAATTTATCCAGTGTCATCCATGTCCCATTTTCAGTTATTCTGCCCTTCCCTACAAATCATTGCTGTCATCATTGTTGTTGTAAGAGAAGTGAGGATGGGTGCGTAAAGTAACCTTATGAATGAGGGACTCAGAAAGAGCTGCACTAATGTCATTTGTTCCTTCAGACTTCAACAGGCCGAGTCTGATAGAATATTGAAAGTCAAGTGATACACCCTTTAAGCTAAACATGGGCTATACAGAAACAAAAAAAAAATTTTAGTCTTTCATTTTTCTTTACAGTTTTCTTTAAGAAGTACCGTAAACTTTAATTTTGCCATTTTGTTTATATTAGTGTATTGAAGATATGATGGTTTTGCTTAACAATTTGACTTTATTCCAGGAAAATGATTTAAATGATATGTTAAAATGCTGGTACAATCACCCAGTTCCTGAAGCTCACAGTCCTGTCAGCCTAAGCCTGGTAAGTGCATGTCTTTAAGCTCCCACAATCTTGCTGCAAGTGCAACACACACAAAAACACACGCTGAAATATCATAGTTAACTTAATCAAAAATCTGACTTGCTTAGTATGACATAACCCAGAATCCCTATATCTTCCCCAGAATTACTTAATATTATAAAATATTCCTAAAGGGCATTTATAGTAAAAAAAACACATTGCCCCTTTTGCAAAGTTAAATTCATGTACTCTGTGCTGCCTTAATCCTATCTCTGTCCTATCTGTTTAACCATGGTGCCAGATCTGTATGCAGTCCTCCCCCCTTCCCCCTCCCCTCTGTTACCTCCTCCGTGTCTCAACTCCGGCTAACCAACAAGCTTATCATGTGCAGTAGGAGCTAGAAGTTCAACATCCTCAAAAACACACCCACGCACAGTGGCCAATAGAAAGCAAGCTGTCCTGGAGACACAGAAGAAGGAGAACAGTACAGTTTACGATCTATCTCTTTGTGACCCTTTATCAATCAGTGAAGTCTATCAAGAAGGGGGGTCAAGTGCAGCCTTATATCTACCATGAAAGCTACCTCTCTCCCCCTGCTAATGCTGTTATCTCTATGTTTATTACAGAGCAGGGAGGGGGATCACGTCACAGGGATTTGATTGACAGTCCAAGTAGGAGTAGGAGTAGAGGAATGCAATCACGTATTCTTCTAACTGGTGTATCTCAGGACAGAGAGGGAATCTGAACAAAGTGATGACACTCTGGGGGTTGTGGGGAATTATAGAACGCATGGAAAGAAAGGAAAAAAAAGTTCATTTTCCCCACTATAGATGCCCTTTAATATTTCCCAGAGTCAGTGTATAATAATGATAACTATTCAACTTGTTTACGTAAGGTATGGAAATCAGTTGATCTCTGGATATTATTGCATACATTGTATATGCATTACACATACCTCTTTTGTTTTACATTTTCACAATATAGTCTGCAGCTATTAAAGGGCATCTATAGTGAAATTTAATACATTGCTCCAATCCACACATAAAAAAAGGTTAGTGTGTGCGGTCTTATTCCCAGCTTCCTCTGTGGCTCTGTGTTTGCACACACTCTGATTTACTGCAGAGCTGACCCCCTCCCCTCTCTGGCCATTCCCCCATTCACATATTCCAGCTGTGAACCAAGCTGCTCATGCGCATTAATCCTCCTACACATGACTCTAACCTTTGTAAACAAAAAAAACCCTCCGTAAGTAAGCCTTTAGAGAGGAAGTCTCTCTGTTGTTCTGGATATACTTTCAGCATAAGGAGTGGGAGGAGGGTTAGGAGAGTCCCGAGTCCTGCCTTATCACTGCAGCCTGATCTCCCTTTGACAGGCAATACATTGGTGAAAGCTGCTTCATTCTCCTTCCCTTTACTTCTGTTTTTAACCCAGTATTTGCCAAGCATTTTAGTGAGCAGGAAGGAGTCATTGGAACTGCTGTAAAACTAGTATAAGCCTACACACTACACTGGCATGCTGTTAGGGGCTTTGATTGACAGCTCTAGCAGGAGTGGTGCATTGAAATCTTAACCTCTTTTAACTTCTATATCTCGGGATAGGAGGAAACTGATGAAAATAAAGGTATTTTGGGATTTGGGGGAAATTATAGAACACATAGAAAGAAACAAATTTAAATTTTCCCACTATAGATGCCCTTTAAGATCCATGTGTCATGATTGCATTGCACACACTTTCAGAGATCATGTTGCTATAAATACAAATAAGCCATTCTTCTAGTATGCAGTTGTAACAAAGTGCATTGGGGCATTATATTATAATGATTGCCAAAGAATGTTTTCTAATTTGTTTCTGGAAAAGCCACTTGTTATCTTTAGATAGATCAACTGAAAATAAAGAATAGTTTGGTCTGGGAAGGTTGTCTGATTTTACCCATGCTGCCTGATTTAAATGATCATTAGATCTTGTGCACTAATGTGCTAACAGTGACAGGGATGAATGGCAAGTGATGCAGCATGGGCCCTTGGTAAAAGTCCATACTGCATGCTCTTTTCTTCTTAATTCAAGCAAATTTGTAAAGTTCTAGATATTCACATTCTAGGTGGCTGTTGCTTACTACTAAAATGGCACACAATCAATCCTCTGTTTTTCTTTGCTTTGAGTTTACATAAGAACAATTAGTAGATAGGAGTTATCACTCCCAATTGATAATACTTTTTATTATATCTGTTGTATTAAGTTAGGTGAATTGAGAAATCCAGTCGGATGACTAGCGATACGTCTTCAAGAACTAAATTTCAACTGAATACAACAGATATACCATGACCTCAATGAATGAGAAGCAATACTTTTCATTATTTCTCAAGAGAAAAAAAACATCAATTATTCGATCCACACAAAACTATTTAGAGCCTTCTTTTTGTCAATGAAATGGAAACATTTATTAAGTTTTCTCAATAATTTTATTTAAAATTCAAAATATAATGTAAATTTCAATTTACATTCTCATAGGCTGAGAAATGCTGATTTAACGAAAACTACTTTTCATAAAGTGCAAGCTAAGAAACTGCTTATTAAACTATGTATCACTTACTGTACCTTTCTAATGAATCTTTTGCAAAGTCAAATGCTCCTGCAATTTCTTACCCCTCCTCTTCCTAAACCCACTGACTCAGGCATGCTAAGAATGCCTTACCCTGCATGCAAAAGAGGAGCTGTCCAGGAGCTGTGATGAGGAAGGGGGAAGTAACTGCGGGCTGTAGTTGGAGATTTAATTTGTTTTAACGTAATAAATGCTGTTTTAAATTACCGTTTCTGTACTGTAAGTTAGAAGTATATTTTTTTAAGCCAGAACTTACTGTACAGTACATTTAAGTAAATTAAGTGCTTTGCTGATGTACAAGTGGAATTTCTGTTTCTTATTGCAAGAACCAACATCAGTTTATTTCAAGTGAAGCTGTTTTGAAAAAACAGCCCTCTTGTCTGCCGGTGAGTTGCAGGTCGGGGTGAGTTTTAAGAGCTTTAAATAAGAGAAAATTTGTGATACAGATTCTCAGTCTTCTGAATTATGATTTCTCCTTCTAAAATCTATTCTAAAATCTATTAAAAGTAACTTGCTGTTAAATGCCAAAAATCTGCATGCCACCTTTTCTCGATATAATGATCATGATTGATTAATCATTTGTCAATACACAGATGTGTAAACTTGGCACCATATATTTTGCAGACAATGGAGCTGATTTTTTTTTTCAGTCCTAAACTGAGCTTTTACTTTAAAGAAATATTTTCTTTCCTGAATAAAACTATACTGAAGTAGTCCACACAGTTAGCCTGTTCTTCCCAAAACAGACATAGTTTGGCTCACAATATGTCTTTTGTGGCAAGATTGCACGTCTCCTCTATTTTTGTTTTTTCCTTAATATGGCATCTCTTGTAATTACTGCAGTTAGCAAGCCCTGGTATCACTATAAATAAATAGAAGGCATAAAGTACAGCCGGATAACTATGTACATTGCAGTTAATTGTGTAGTTCCCAAAGTAAATGTATGACCTGTATATGTTTGCAGATTAAAAAGTAATACATTGAAAATTGAAACTTTCTTTAAAAGTTCTTAAAAAAATAATAGATTTTGCGACTTCCACTATGCCACATGTGTCAAACTCAAGGCCCGCGGGCCCTTCTGGATGTTGTTTGTGGCCCCCCAGTGACTGTACAGCATCAAAGACTTACTACATTGCTATCCATTTTTGCAGTCCCATGTAGTGGTGTAACTATAGATCTGCCTGCTAGACCGCAATCAGCTCTTTTTTAACAGCTGTTTTTGCGCACTTTTAATAAGATAGCTGCAATCAGTTGTTCAAAAACATCTGGTCGTGGTATCTAGGGGGTAGATCTATAGTTACAACGCTTGGAAGTCTTGGATGCAGTCACCACTGCAACAACTGATCATGCATCTAGCCCGGCACTGGGAAGGGGAAGCAGGTGTGACAAAGGGTATTCCATTGGAGTTGGCTATTTCATTACCTCGCCAGAAGAGTAAGGTGGGTGTTCCGCATTAGCACTTGATCACACCATTGGCCGAGGTTCCAGTCCAAAACAGTGTGCTTCACACTCTTTCTCTGCCGAGACTCAGCATTAGGCACAATCTTGCACCTGCTAAACGTCTTTAAAAAAAATCCGGCCCCACTCTGGATTTTGGCCCCTTATGTGATTGAGTTTGACACCCCTGCACTATGCAGTAGGAGGCACAGAATATTAAAAGAAATACAGAATAAGACAACTGCAGGTTTTTAAAGTAGAATTAATTGTAAAAAAATATCCCACAATTTAGGGATTCCCTCCTCCATAAGATAACTGCAGGCCAAGCAATAAGAAAACACAATCTGCTCAAAGCGTGATTTCCTATTGGCTAAAAGTCAGTAATTTAGGCTGTGCAAACTCCCTCACACCATGGGCATGTAATAAATAAATAAATAAAAGTATGCACAATAGCAGTATACCATAAATATCAATTTAAAACTTAAATATATTAACCATATAAAAATATAAACAATATGTAAAATGACACTTACATAGTCCAGCATTTTCCAAACAGCTTTATTCTTTTTTTAAAAGAATAAAGTTGTTTGGAAACTACTGGACTATGTAAGTGTCATTTTACATATTGTTTATATTTTTATATGGTTAATGTATTTGGGTTTTAAACTGATATTTATGGTATACTACTATTGTGCATACTTTTATTTATTTATTACATGCTCATGGTGTGAGGGAGTTTGCACAGCCTAAATTACTGGCTTTTAAACGTATACTAGTAGACCCCAGGCTCTGCAGCAGACCCCACGCACCTCATCTACACATCCTACCCACTCAATTCTGAAGCGCAGAGGACCCACATTTACTGAAAAGATTTCCTATTGGCTGACTGTCTGTTCTGTTATAGAGGCAGTACCCCTGCACTGGCACTAGCAGAGAGAATAGAGCTCAAACTGTCATTCCTGATCTTAGGGCTGCCAGTCTACATTAAAGGAAAAGTTCAGTGGAAAATATAATTTTTTAAATTATTAGTTTATATTAAGCATACCTAGTTACTCTACAAAGATTGTGGAAGCACTCCAATTAGGTTAATTTACAACTACATTTAGCAGTGTAAATTAACTTAATTGGAGTGCTTCCACAATCTTTTTATTGTATGTATTTATTGGGAAGCCTGGTCAAGCTTCCATGTAGTAATAGCACCCCCAACACGCCCCTTTTATAGGAGGTCCAATGTCTTTAATATAAAGCACTGGATGGATGGCCTTTTTCCTCAATTTAAAAGGCCAAAGGGCTAGGGGGGAGAGAGAAAGCCTGCTGTATGGATCCAGTGCACAACTATGAGAAATGCAAAAGTTTGCTAATGGTAATTCAAGTAAAAAAAGGTTAGAAGTTAGGACCTTCCAGACTGGGATTACCTTGACCTGGTTGGAAGGCTTTTCATTCATGTGATCACAGTAATGTAAACTAAAACCCCTTTGTTTATAAAGTATGCCAGTGTGCAGATAATATGATATTGTATGGGGCCCAGGAATGTGCATTGATTATCTTTTCTATGTTTGTATACCTAGTTACTCTACATATTCTCTTCCATTTTGAAAAATCAGTTGAGTTTATACCCTTTGCTATTCCCTGCTGTTGACATTAGTGAGCTGCCATTTCTGGTTCTAAAAGAGTGCTTCTTTCCAGAATGCACACTACCTTGGAATGTTCCTAACAGTAATTTCTACTGCTTGGCTGTTGGGTGGGTCAAACAGGCTTGGATCTCAACTGAGCAACTGAATCAACTCAGGCGCTGGGTCATGGGCAAGACCATAACGGTCTTTATTAGGGGTCCTGCAAACAGGAAGTCAAGCATTTGTTTATACACAGACACAATTCTAAATGGGCAGGTTAAGGTCATTAGGATGGGAAAAAATAGCTTATTTTTCTTAAATGTATATGTATTTGCACTGAACTTCCCCTTTAATTAAAAGGAAATTGAATGCTTCACACATTTCAGTTCACCTATTTTTGATATATACTGTTTTAAAAGGTTGCAGGAAACAAAGTTATTTAAAGGACATGTCCGCCCCTTTTTACAAATATTTTCTGTAGTGTAGGGCTCCCAACCCCAGCCACTCTATTATTTTGTAAAAAATCTCCCCCGATCTATACTTACATTACCTCTTTCCCGTGGCGTGCAGTCCCAACCCTCTGCTTGCATGAAACTGAGAAGCAGCCAATCACGGATGCGGCTGCCGACAGTAAAGAATGCCAGGGGAAAGAGGTAATGTAAGTACAGATCGGGGGAGGTTTTTTACAAAATAATAGAGCGGTTGGGGCTGGGAGAGGGAGCCCTACACTACACAAAAGGGGTTTGGAGATAGGAGGAGGGAGAGAGAAAAGGGAGGGAGGGGGAGGGCTTCAGTGCGCATTCCAAACTTCTCCCAGAGGAGAGACAGGGGGAAGACACATTATGGGGCAGGGCAGGCTCCTGGTCTTTACTTTTTGCCACTTTACAGGGACATTGCAGGGAAGCCATTTGGAGCAGGGATGTAAGGTAAGGATTTTTCTACACTACACAGTGGGGCCAGTAGTGGGTTGAAATATAATTTTGGAGGTGGACATGCCCTTTAAATACTATCTTAGTACTGCAGTGTAATTTAAAGTATTTATTTTGATCAACATTCGGGACCTACTACATGTTTCGCAAGCAGCCAATGTTGACATTTCTTGTGTTGCCTTTTTTCCAATCATACATTCTTCTATGTGGTAATGTAGTAAGCAGCAAAATTACACAGCAAATTAAATGGAGTATGTAACTGTACATTTTTACTTCTATTTCATATAAGCAAATAAGCATCATATAAGCAAAAAGTAGACTATTACATGTAATTTTTAAAACTTTTTTAGTAATGTTAATTACTAATTTCCAACACCTGTCTTTATTTCTAGTTCTAGTTACTTTCGAAAATGAAAAGGTTTCCTAAAACCTTTTCCTTAACTCAGCTTTTGAATACATTAAAGACAAATTTTTATACAGCAGGTATTGTGAGTCTAGCAGTTTGGTTTTTTCGGGGTTTTTTGAAAATGAAAGAAAATTTTAATTTACAGCCAAGATTTGTACAGTATCACAATGTGTAAATCTGAGGTATATTATTGTGGCTCAGACATTACTGAGCAATGCTTGTTATTCATTGACAAATAAGTATGTATGTATAATTTTATTTATAAACCACCACTTGGGTATGCAGCACTGTACATTATAAAATACACAGGGTTATTCAATAAAAGTTCTTATTGTTTAAAATGGTGCTTATTTTACCCCAACTAATCATATCTTATTTAACATTTGAAAGCTAACATCTGATTGGTTGGGGCAAAATTAGCACCATTTTAAGCGATAAGAACTTTTATTGAATCTCCCTGACAGAGTATACAACCAAGGGGATAAGTGCAAGCAATTATACAGATAAAAAAAATAAATACAATTTCATACATAACTTAATACATATATATAAATTATGGATAAATTGATATAAGTGCAGCCTTGACACATTAGGAATGAGATCCCTGCCCGAAGAACTTCTAAAAAACAATCTAAATGGGTAGGACAACATACAGATACAAGTGTGGGGATGGGTACAAATTGCTTAAGGTGGCTATCTATCATTTTTTGTGCTAGTGCTCAGAAAGGTAGGATAACAGTCTAGAGTTCAAAATATCAAAGCAAAATGGAACATTTTCATTTTATTGGTATTTTTTCGTTTTACTGACCATTTCTTAGTACTAAATATGCTATCTATCTAAACCTATGGGATTCATAATCACATAATCATTCTAAGGCAGGCCATACATGGGTATTTTTTTTTAATTGATTTATTGGTTTAATCATCCTGTGTGCCTTATGTTCAATAGCTTGCCCAGCAATATAGGGCACTTTATCAAACAGTAGCTTATTGGATCTATGGAAAATTTTCCCATGATCTTATCAATGGCCACATTTTCTGGAATGGATTTTCAGAAGTAATCCATTCAAAACGGGTGGGGCAAGGTGGTGCAGTTCAATTGGCACTTTCCAATGGCTGCACCATATTGCAGACATCCAAAGGGTCCCATACAACCGCCCAGTTTTCGGCCTTTTCGGAAGATAGGAAAACATTTTATGGGCACAATCCCGATTGTACGATCTAGATTGGTCCGTGTATGGCCCGCTAAAAAGCCTGTGGGCTGCCGATCATTTATTTATCTCTGTTTTTCTAGCAATCTTTCTTTCTGTTTATCTAATGTAATATATGTAATCTATATAATAATTTTTGTATGTATCTATCTTTTTATCAAAAACAACATTTATTTACTATTCGAAGAACTTTTTTTCAGAGGGATACCACATCTTTATATATCTAAAGGAAAAATAAATGCGCAGAATAGATTGTTTTTGAACATGTTATCATGATTTGTCTTCTAACTTGACTTCATTATACTTTCTCATTCCTGTATTTTGTCACTTATATTAGAATAAAAAATGTTTATTTCTGTCATTCATTGTTGCTATAATTGTACGTACACATACCATAAAACTCATTAATCCTATTATTTTCCCCTCCTAGTAAATTCCCAAAATAAGATCCTTATTAAAACCTAATTAACCTGTGTTATATTCTATTTCCCTACCCTCCTCGTAGCATTCATATTTCATTACTCCTGACGTAACTGGACTGCCGACAATCCCAGAAAGTGTATGTATCTAATTGGGTTTTAACCACTTGTCTGTTTTCCTAAACGAGCCAATTTACTTGTTAACGTAATCACTTTGTGCTATCTGTTTTCTATTAAATTGAAAATCCAATATGTGTTAAAGAGGGCTTCAGTATAGTATAAACTCAGTGGTAGGTGACAGATTATATATATATATTGTTTTATATATGGTTTTATAGAAGTATCTTGATTTTCTTTGTTGCTTTATTCAATTTAACTCATTAAGGGATTTATTTACAAATGCAGTATTCTGCGGCAGAAAATTTTAGTGTTAATTTGCTCCTTAAAAAAAAATAAAAACATATCTGTTAGGCTACACAAACGTTATTCTTTTTTGAGCGTATCCAGATGTTTAGAGGTAGAAAAAAGCTAAATGTAGCGCTTTGTCAATGTTGCCTACTCAAAAAACGCCTGGTAGACGCTACCTGAATGAAAACATGCTGCTCATGTTAAAATATTCTTGAGTCCTATAGCACAGAATTGAACTAAAATTGAAAATTGATAAATGTTTACCCTTTCTATGTCTTGGAACATTTGGTTAAAGTGTTGTAGTGTTTTGGGTAAATTTAGGGTTATTTACTCCAATTCTGTTTAATCAAATGGAAAAAACATTAATTCCAGAAACAACTGAGAATTTTAGACAATGAAACTTAGCAAAAAATGATCAATTTAATTGAATAGTGACAGATACATACTGTACATGAAAATGTAATTCATAGTTTTAATAATAACAGATGTCTAGTGTCAACAATGCATCAATTGCTTTGCAAGCTTGATGCTTCTAGTAATGTATAGTGATATAGAGTAATGATTTCAGTTTTTAAGGAGCAGTAAAACACAAAACTTTTATGTTGCACCTTCATTCTTTCATTTAGGCCTAAATACACAGCTTCCTTTCTTTCCCTCCCTCATTGTCAAAATGAAGCTCACTCTTGGCAAGCATTTCCACCAGCACTTTACATTCAGTTTCCATAAAGCTTGGAAATATTTAAAATTAAACCACCGTGCCTTTGCATTTTAACCCCTTTTTGCGCACATTTGTTCATCTTACACAATATGGTGTAAAACGAGTCCTAAATTATTAAAGGGCATGTCCACCCTTCTAAAAATTTTTTGATATAATATTCTCTCTGCCCCAGCCGCTATAGTGTTAAGTTCAGAAAGTGCCCCAAATATTACTTACCTTCCCTCTTTCCTCCGCCGCACTGCCAGGCCCTCTGCTTGTGAGAAAATGCAAGCAGAGGGGCGGGACCGGCATTCACGTCTGTGATTGGCTGAGCGGCAGCCAATCACAGACGCGGCTGCCGGGAGTTCAGTGCGGTGGAGGAAAGAGGGAAGGTAAGTTATGTTTGGGGCACTTTCTGAACTTAAAACTATAGCGGTTGGGGATGGGGGGACAGGGAGAATATTATATATAAAGGGTTTTTTACGCTAGGGGGAGGGGAAGGGAGGGGGAGAAGGGCTGCAGTGCGCATGCCAAACTTCTCCCGAAGGGGAGACAGGAGGCAGAGTCCTATATGGAATTTGGGGGGGGATAGCAGAAGAACCCTATGGAGCTGGGAAGTAAGGTAAGGATTAAACTACACTAGGTTCCCCTGTATAGATTAGTGAATTAGCTAGCTGCAGACTTTTTCCATTGCATTGTTTTTTTTTCTTTTCTTAGCCAAACTGTTATGCATGCTTTTTTCTGAATATGTAGTATGGTATGAATTGTCATTTTGGAAAAAATGATTTAAAGAAATTACATTTTTCCATGTACTGCAGTTTAATAAACAATCTAAGCATTTTGCCCTTAATATGTTTTTAAAAGAACGTGTTTCCTTGGGGAATAGAAACAGGTGGTGTTACCTAATACATTTAAATATGATGTAACCCCACTAATTTTATTTTCCTTATGAAGTGCCAACACATGTTGAGAGCGAAAAAGTGGTGTTGATTTTCTAAAAATATTTATTTAAAAAAAAATATGTGTGTGTATATATATATATATATATATATATATATATATATACATATGTATATAGTGTACTCCAGGGTCTTGCAAACATTTATTTATTGTGACATACAAAGGCAACATTTCAGCCCTTTGTCTTGGGCTTTTCTCAAGCCAAACATGGCGTTGCCATTTTATGTCACAATAAATTAATATTTGCAAGACCCTGTAATGCACTGCGAATCTATACTTTTTATAAAATGATAAATATACATTGGGTTGAATTAGAGTGTTGCTATAATAGATGGTGAGAGGAAATTGAGCTGACAATCCTGATCACGGCCACAATAATGCCCGAAATGCATTGATCCTAGTTCATACACTTTTTAGATGATGTGGGAAGCCCTGTGAGTGCCCTGATGTGAGGAGAATTGTATATTGGTTTGGACAGGTACAGCACTCAGGTATTTATATTCGGCGTAGGAGTGCAGGAGAAGGACATTATATATCACCCTGTATTTAAGTTTTAAGTTTATTCTAATTTCACTGTAGTAAGCAAAGGATATCAGTTCTCAATGCAGAATCACGGGTGTTTTATTCTTGAGGCTCAGTTCATCTCTCTCTTTTATAAATATTTATAAAGCAACAATATTGCTATATTGTGACCACAATGCCAAATACTTAAGGGATAAGTACACTGTAAGTTGAGTTTAATTGTATGCTGGAGCTTTAAATAATCTTTCTCCCCCCCCCCTTTTTTTTTTTTTCTAGATCCCTCCTGAGCTTACTTGTGCTGCTGAAAAGTTGCTGACATCTTGAATGTGCAGGGAAGACTGTTGAGCTCCTCCCTTCTGAGACTTGGTCGTTTCCCCTTCTTCTGTAACCTCCAAAAGCTGCAATCGTGTGGTGCGTGCTCGCGTGACGTCATTGCGCAATGTTGAGCTTGTACAAGCACAGCGTGACAAGATGACGTCAAGCATGCACGCGTCTGTGCACATGCTGACATCACCTCGTATGCGGACCACACGTCGCAGCTTTTGGAAGGCTACAGAAAAAGGGGAAACGACCAAGTCTCAGAGGGGAGGAGCTCAACAGTCTTTACTACACATCCAAGATGTCAGCAACTTTAAAGGGGAGAAAAGATTTTTTATAGCTGCAGCTTACAATTTAACTTAACTTGCTTTTATAGTGTACTTGTCCTTTAAACCTAGCTTATTCTTGCAATATTTTACAGTGCAGTAGTTGAATACAGATAGCGACCGGTAATTTAAGGCCACATTGGTATTTTGCTTATACTGCTGCATTACAAATAGGCATTTATATATATATATATATATATATGTGTGTATGTATGTATGTATGTACATATTTATATATATATATATATATTTATTTTTTTTAATTAAATACATTTTTAATTAGATTTTCTACTATATGCTAATTAAGGATTTAATCAACCTGGCTACCTTTTTTGTGAATTATCTTTTTCTTTTCTCCTATATGCAGAGGAACTTGACAGAGTATTTTGTGGCAGTGGATATCAATAATATGCTTCAGATCTATGCAGCCATGTTGCACGAGCGAAGGATAATCTTTACCTCCAGAAAATTGAGCACGGTCAGCAGATTATAATTTTTTTCAGTCAAAATAATAGTCTTTCATGTTCAATATATCTTCACCATCGAGAACATGTTAAAGGGCATTTTCTTTTGCTTTCGTCCTTCTTCTCTCCCCTTATCTATTCAATATCATAATTCCTACCTGCTTGCCTTTTCTTAAATAAAAGGAGTTCTAGAATGAAGTTTTTGAATTCATTAAGTAAATTATATTTTTGTTCTTCTGTTCTCCGTTTATCAAGAGTTCTTAAAGCTTTTCATTTCATTGGTTTCAAGAAACTCTTGAGTCTTATAATGAGGTTTTTGATTATTCTCACATGCGTGAGACAGAAAAAATCCCTGCGAAGTGGTACTTACAATTATGTCTGCATCACCTGGGTACAGAAAGATCTTTTTCTGTGAACAAAGAGTTAGTTACTTTAGTCTTACTTTGTTCCTTCGTATCACAAGCTCAATAAGCACTAAATTTCCTTTGAATACAAGTTTTTTTTTTTTAAGATTTTTTTTAAATCTTTCACACACTGTGTGCTTGTTCAAAGTTTTTTTTCATAGATAGCACTCTGTGTGCTTGTTCAAAGTTTTTTTTCATAGATAGCACTTTTAACATTTAAAGGGCATGTCCACCCCAAAATGTAACTTTTGATATGTGGTAGGGCATGCTCCCCCAGCCCCAACCGCATTAATATAATTGTTAGAAAGTCGCCCGATTTTTACTTACCTGCCCTCTCTCCCCTGCTGCAGTGTTCAGGCCCTCTGCTTGCATGGAATTAAAAGCTGGGGGCGGGACCGGCAGCCGCGTCCGTGATTGGCTGAGAGGCAGGGAGGGCTGCGCTGAGCATGCCTCAACCTTGATGAGGTTGAGGAAGTCTCAGGCACAGCATGAGTCACACACTGCTCCTACACAGCAGTTTCCCGGACTTTGGAGGGGCACAGCAGGGGAACTATTTTGAGCAGGAATGTAAGGTAAGGATTGTTTTAAACTACTTGATGTGGCCAGTAAGGGGTTAAATTTTAGTTTTGGGGGTGGACATGCCCTTTAAAATAGTAATATTAGGTAAACAGTAACATACAGGGTAAGATATCACAAATGTTATTATATACATCTTATACTTTCTATATATTTTATCAGTATTTTATAAATTGTGAGCCCCAAAGAGCTTACAATTGAATCACTTTATGTACACATAAGACCTATCAGTATGTCTTTATGATTGTGGGGGAAATAAAAGTACACAGAGGAGAAAAATTCTTGCAGATTTGTGTCCATTCTAACCACTGAGCCATTGTATGTTATAATTCTGTAACAATAGGTAATTGCCCTAGATTACAATGGGAGATGCAAAAATATAGGAAAGGTTTCACTGTTGCTTCCATTACAATGCTAAATGGAAGTGTCTGTCACTGTATCGGCCGTGCACATTGTATGGTAGCAACTTGCTAGTCTTAAGGTGGCCATATGCTATTACGATCGTAATTAAGATCTTAAACCGACCGATACTTTGATAGACCGATGTACAATGTTAACTGTACTAAGATGTACCATAAATATTGTTCGACATTCAATTTGTTTTGTGATTAATTTTGAATGTCGTCTATTGTGAGGTTACATTACATTAACATTTAATCGGAACTTCAGAAAACACTACATTCATTTTACCAATCAACTTAAAGGGCATCTATAGTGAAAAAAAACACATTGCCCCTTTGCAAAGTTAAATTCATGTACTCTGTGCTGCCTTAATCCTATCTCTGTCAGTGACTCTGTTTAACCATGGTGCCAGATCTGTGTGCAGCACTCCCCCTTCCCCCTCCCCTCTGTTACCTCCTCCATATCTCAACTCCAGCTAACCGACAAGCTTATCATGTGCAGTAGGAGTTAAGTTCAACATCCTGAAAAATACACCCATCCACAGTGGCCAATAGAAAGAAAGCTGTCCTGGAGACATGGAAGATGGAGTTCCATACAGTTTACGGTCTCTCACTTTGTGACCCATAATCAATCCGTGAAAGCTATTAAGAAGGGGGGTCAAGTGCAGCCCTATATCTACCATCAAAGCTACCTCTCTCCCCCTGCTAATGCTGTTATCTCTATGTTTATTACAGAGCAGGGAGGGTGGATCACGTCACAGGGATTTTATTGACAGTCCAAGTAGGAGTAGAGGAATGCAATCTCGTATTCTTCTAACTGGTGTATCTCAGGACAGAGAGGGAATCTGAAAAATGTGAAGACACTCTGGGGGTTGTGGGGAATTATAGAGCACATGGAAAGAAAGAAAAAAAAGTTAGTTTTCCCACAATAGATGCCCTTTAAAAAAAGACTTTCCCAATCGTAATTACGATCGATTTTCCAATCAAATGTCGCATGATAAGAACGGGAAAATGTAAGATTTTTCGCCCCCTTCGATGGAAATGTCGGATTGTATGTCGAATTGTACATAAAATCAGCCTAATATATGGTCACCTTTAAAGGCAAACCACATACACAAAGCTTTTAAATCAGACACTGTCTATATGCTACGCAAAACGGGATCGATTTACTGTGATCCTAAGATGGAAGAGAGGAGAACTTGAGCCGTGAAGACTGGCAAGTTGACACCATACAATATGCACAGCCTATACAGTGACAGTAAATTTCTGCCCCATATTTACTTGCTAGAGAAAGCTCTTTAAATGCTTCCAGTGTTCAAAAAAAAAAATGGGGTGAAGATTTCCTTAAAGGGCATGTCTACTCCAAAACTAAAATTTGCCTGTGTATTGTTAAAAAATCCTTACCTTTCCTCTCTGCTCCTTATGGCTGTCCTGCAGTTCCTGATCAAAGTCCAGAAAAGAATAGGAGCTGTCTGTGTGTAATCTAGTGTAATCATCCCTCTGATGAAGTGACTTAGAGACGTCACGAAACGCACCAGGGCGTTTTTTTTGTCAGTCTTCCATGCATCTGCTGTTTTTTTTATTGTGCTAATAAAAGCCCAGAGTCCTCCCTCAGTGTCCCAAGCCCAGAGTCCTCCCTCAGTGTCCCAAGCTCAGAGTCCTCCCTCAGTGTCCCAAGCCCAGAGTCCCTCCTCAGTGTCCCAAGCTCAGAGTCCTCCCTCAGTGTCCCAAGCCCAGAGTCCTCCCTCAGTGTCCCAAGCCCAGAGTCCTCCCTCAGTGTCCCAAGCCCAGAGTCCCCCCTCAGTGTCCCAAGCCCAAAGTCCTCCTCAGTGTCCCAGCCCAGAGTCCCCCCTCAGTGGCCGTGTTTTCAATGAAAGATAGTCTGTCACTAACAGGAAACAATTTTTGTGGGTAAACATTTTTTTAAAGAGACACTATACTGAAAAAAATGGCTTTGCCTCATCTTAATCTATGATTGAATACATGTAAGTAGCACTTACTCTTATTTGTGTGTGTTGCTGCATGCCTTTAATCCAGCACACATTTTGTTTAGGAGCAGTATCCCCCTCCCTCTTTTAACCACTCCCACTTCCATACGACCTGACTTTTCCCACAAACCAACTGTCAAGCCTGCACACAGCATACAGCATTCCAACTGTCAAAACATCACAATTTCTGCTACAGTAAAACTACTCACAGAGAAATAGTTTTTGAGAGCAAGGAACTTGATTGACAGCTGAAATATAATACATTTTAGATTGGATATCTAAAGAAATAGGGGGTAGATCAATGAAAAAATTATACAGTGGTGGCTGGGAAGAATTATAGTTTCCAGTTTTGGTCAATTTAAAATAACCTATTTTTTGGTATAGATGCCCTTTAAAGGACAATTATACTCACCTTCCCTCCGCTCCTCTTCTTTGTGCATTAGCTTTTACCCAGGGTGAGGACCTGAACCGCTAGGTCCTCACCCCTGGGTTCATGTAACTTACAGCAGAGTCTCAGAGCAACGCTGCTCTGGTAGGCTCCGCCCCCTCCTCCCCGTCGGCGACGAGGCCAATAGGAAGGCACGTGCCTTCCTATTGGCCTCGCCGCCGATGGGGTGGAGGGCTCGTGCCTTCCTATTGGCCTCGTCACCGATGGGGTGGAGGGCTCGTGCCTTCCTATTGGCCTCGTCGCCGACGGGGAGGAGGGGACGAGCGTGCCTTCCTATTGGCCTCGTCGCCGATGGGGTGGAGGGCTCGTGCCTTCCTATTGGCTTGAGAAAGGTCCCAACTTGGACTGAAACATTGCCTTGCACTTTGCACTTCATGATATTTTATGATATATATGTTGTTGTTTTACACTAATATGTGAATAAACACTTAAAGAAGACCCAGGAGTGCTCCTTATTTTGTATTTGGATTACATAAAGTAACAATATGGAGGAGCAGCACTCTAACAAACATCAACGTGAGTGCCTCATGAAGGGAAACTATGTAGCTGGTAAGGAAAGAGCACTCCTGGGATTTGAAGCAGTGAATAATTTATTTGTGTCACATCAACGCATTTCAGCCCTGTGCAGGCCATTCTCAAGACAGTGTACACACAGATCAATAGTGTTTAAATACAAACCATACTAGTGCTTCCCCCACCCCCAAGTGACATAATTTCCAGGTACAGTCCAGAGTCCATATTTGAAAAGGGAATCCATTCCTTAGTTGCAACGTATAGTCTCTTTGAAGTTCATCAGCTGGGAGCTGCTACTAGTCTCCTGTTACCATACTGGCAATAAGGTTATATCAATGGAACAACTCAGTGCTAATGGCTGTAGAATAAAAAAGTAAAACAAAAAAGTTGGTCACCTGTATGGTTTTACTTTTGTATTCTACAGTTATTAGCACTGAATTGGACTTATTTAAACACTATTGATCTGTGTGTATACTGTCTTGAGAATGGCCTGCAGGAGCCGAAACACGCTTATGTGACACGAATAAATTAATAAATTGCTTTCTGCTTTAAATCCCAGGAGTGTTCCTTCCTTTCTGCCTGGGTGCAACTGGTCAGGACTCCATACATTCACATATCTTGCAATGAAAGTGCAACAAGCAACCTTTGATCTCTATGTTGCTAATCGCATACAATTTGTCAGTTGATTTAAGTATTTCTAAATCTGCAATAACAGAATAAATACTCTGGAAAAATCAAAGTTAAAGCATCCAACTGCAAAACTGTGATAGAATTTAGAATGGAAGAAAAAAAAAATCTTCATTCGTAAAATAAAATAGTTTTTTTTGGCATATTTAAAAAGCAGAAACTGTTTCATTTTACATTCCTTTGGAAGGAGTGAATTGTGCTTATCTGGAAGTAAGCATGTCTGTGTGGGGTAGGGTTGATATGGTTCATCTTAACAGGCTTTAAACTTACAGTTTTATCTGAGCAAGCAAGAGTGATGCTTTAAATTAAACTGATATTAAGAGCTATTCTATAAACAAACTCAAAAAAAATATTTTTTTAATAGTTGTAAATCATGGCTTACTTAAGAAAACAACCCACACTATAACAGCACTTAAAATATGTCTGAATCATCATGCTGCTAAAATGTTCAGGCAAAGCTTTGTTTAGTCTATATCTGTTGTATTCATTTAGATCAACAGGACTTGAAGTTTAGTTCTTGAAGACGTTTCGCTAGTCATCTGACTGGCTTTCTCAATTCAGAATGACTTGTACAAGAATCTGTTGCCAATATAAGTACCCTTGAAAGTCACAATTAGCATATCACAGCTAGGTGTTAGGGACCTTCTGAATGCAAGGTGTGGATGCATTGAGGCTAAGAAGTGTTATTGAAACTGCCCATTTGTTGTGTAACTGTTTTTAAAGGACAACTACACTGTAAAAGTTAACTTTTAATAAAATAAAAGTACCTGGGGCATGAAGGTATTATTATGATTATTTTACCTCCCAATTTTGTTTGTTTAGGAGCTACAGCACATGCAGTTTTCATCTACCAGGTTAGTGCCTTGGACTTTCCAGTATAAAAGATTGTGCTGAAGCCAGGAGCAAGCCTGGCAGAAGCAGTTTTCTTTGTGCTGGTGCTCCTCATTATTAATGCTCTGCCTCATGTACTTTTCATTTTAACTGCTTTAAAGGAAAAAATAAAGCATTATACACTATAAAAACTTAAGCAAGTATAGAGAATTTATGTGGCATAAAGTCACTGTAAAAGACATACAGGGTTATTCAATAAAAGTTCTTATCATTTAAAATGGTTCTAATTTTGCCCCAACCAATCAGATGTTATTTAACATTTGAAAGCTAACATCTAATTGGTTGGGGCAAAAATAGCACCAGTTTAAACGATAAGAACTTTTATTGAATCTCCCTGATAATTCTTGATGGGGAACTAACGTTTCCAGACAACGTCGCATTCACAAACATACAGCAAGCCGTGTCTCACCTCTCCCTTTGCTGTGGCTGCTGGGTAAGAAATATCTGTGGGTACTAGGGGGTCAGATCCCATAATCCACCTTAGCTGGGTGACACCTCACATGGTCTGTAGTGCTCAACAGACCAAAACATGAAAGGTGCAGCCTTGCTTCCTAGAAGCAGACAAGACAATCAAGTAACAGCACAGATATCCTCCCTCTCCCTGACACAGAATTCAGTGCAGTTTTAGTGTAAACATATTTAAATGCCCTTGTCCCTAATAATAATATATTTCTTTGCTTTTATACAAAAAATAAAAATAATCTTTGCAGTTTATTTCTTAGCTAGTATGGATGTTATAAACAAAATATTAAAGTTTCAGTAAAAAATAAGTTTGGGGAATAGAACTCTGCAACCTCATGTACTTTTTTTTCGTTGTTAAAATCAAAGCTTTATACGCATATCCCAGAAGAGCGTCCATGTGGAATAATAGTAATTGTAGAATCTTTATATTTTGCTGCGATCATAATGGAAACCAAAAAAAGTCTAGGGATTTGAATCCAGAACTTCATGGGCTGTGTGTTTCTAAAACCACCACTTTTTTGGTGAGCGACGACAACAATACTCAACTCCTGGCCCCACCAGCATCTTCATTTTAGCAAAACTGGCAAAATAGAAAATCAGAATAATTTATCCTTTAGTTTTCTTAAAAAAATTATTTTGCCTTTTGTTTTCATAGAAGAAGAAAATGCAACCAGGCTGTACTATACTATAGCACATATGCGCACTATAGTATATTATATACCAGATGCAGTCATAAGCTGTCAGAGGATGCAGTGGAAAAGCGTGATCACGGGTACGTTTAATGGTTCCACTGCTGGCTCATGTTAGATTAATTAAAGAATGGGAGGTAAGATAATACTGCTTTTCCTCCCGTTCCTAAATGAATGGAAAAAAGATATGTTCATTTTAGTGAACATTTTAGTGAACAAATTTGATTGAACAAATCCTTTTAAGAATTATCTCTTCTACAACGACTTTATGCCACATTAAGTTGCTACACTTAAAAAGTAACTTTTCAAGCTTTTTCCTTAGACCTGGAACTTCAGAGTATAATCATTTATTTACCTTTCATCCAAAAATGCAGTAATCAGCATTACGAATATTATGCTTAATGCAAAGCAATGCAAATTTAGTCCTTTCTTCCATTAAAAGGAAGTTAAAAGAAATAGAGTGTAGCCATTTAGTATTCTGTGTCTATGTCATGGTTTATGCTCCAGCATCATCACACAAGGGCACACACACAACACAGGAATAAATCATGGTTGTACAACAAGGCATCAGTTGCCCTTCCTCTGTCTCAGAGCCGTCAATGAGCCGGATCCCTGTTTTAAAGTTGTGTTGGAGCCTCTCTTGCTCACCCAGGCGTAGGCAGTCCTGTCATATGCTTGTACGATTGCTCCCCCTCAGCTTGCATCCCATAACCAGCCAAACGAGGCCTTACATGACTGTCTTGCACCTGACACAGGACTCGGTCCAGTGCTGCTTGTGATATGTTAACTAGAGTGTGTCTGATAATGCAGGATTTTGCTGGATTCTCTAGCTTCCTAGGGAGTCTTTAAATGAAGGAGTTAAGGCAGAAGTTTAGATGCTAGTGGTTCTGTATGTGACCATTTATTGTAAAGAAGATCCTTTTAAAAGACATATAACTAAGTTCAATCTTTCTCTTCAAATGGGTGGCCTGGCAGCCAAATCTTTAAACCTTTTACTTAAGTGGCATAGTAACTGTTGCATATTACATTATTTTGTTATTAATTATTCTTTTAGTTTTTTTTTATTATTTTGCCAGTTTCGTAGAGCTGAGATCATGCTGTGCTCTTTGCAATGAACCTAATATCTTGATTTTAGTCTTAATTGATGTTAATTTTCATTTTAAAGGCTATGTCCACCCCGAAAATACATTTTTAATATGATGTTCCCCCAAGTCCCCCAGCCCCAAAAGCACATTTTTTTTTTCAGAAAGCCCCCCAAACTCTTACTTACCTCCCCTCGATCCTCCGCCGCACTGCCGGCATTCTCGCAAGCAGAGGGGCAGGACCGGCAGTCGCGTCTGTGATTGGCTGAGCGGCAGCCAATCACGGACGCGGCTGCCGGTCATTCGTGCAGCGGAGGAAAGCGGAGAGGTAAGTAGAGTTTGGGGAGCTTTTTAAAAAAAAAAAACATGCGGTTGGGGCGGGGGACATGGGGGAGCACAATATTAAGGGGGATTTGAGCTAGGGGGAGGGATAGTAGAACGGAGGGAGAGGGAGGGGGAGGGAGGGGGGAGAAGGGCTGCAGCACGCATGGCAGGAATCTCCGGGAGGCCAGGTAGCAGGCAGTGTCCTATATGGACCTGCTGGCCTCCTGGTGGGCAGTTTTTGGAACTTTGGGGGGGGACTACAGGAGAACCAGATGGAGTTGGGATGTGAGGTAAGGATTAAACTACACTACATGGTGGGGCCAGTAGTTGGGGGGATTATAGTTTGGGGGTGGACATGCCCTTTAACATGTAATTCTATAATTTCCCATAAGCTGCCGTGAATGCAGTGTTTGTGAAACTATAAAAAAGGGCACAATTTCCTGGCATTGACACATTATTTGTTAGAAAGCCCCAGTTCACCATTGAACACTTTGTTCAGTGCACATATGTGCAATAACAAATGCTCTTACACTAGATACTGTAGTGTACATAAGCACCATGATGCAACCCACTTAATGTCTAAACCGCTGGCAACATAAGTGAGTACACCCCTAAGTGAAAATGGCCATATAGCCATTATCTGTGTTAAATGTGTGATGTTATCACTCTCACACTCTCTCATGCTGGTAAGTGGAATTTGAACATGGCACCTCAATGGTTAAAAAACTGAGGATCTATAAAAAAAGAATTGTTGCTGTACATATAGCGTAGGCTATTAGAAGATTGCCAACACCCTGAAGCTGAGCTGCAGCATGGTGGCCAAGACCATACAGCGGTTTAAAAAGACTGGTTCCACTCAGAACAGGCCTCACCATGGACTACCAAATAAGTTGTGTGCATGTTCTCAGCATCATATCCTGAGGTTGTCTTTTGCAAATAGATGTATAATTGCTGCAGAGGTACACTGCATCAAATTGATCTGCATGGCTGTTGTCTCAGAAGGAAGCTTCTTCTAAATATAATGCCCAAGAAAGCCAGCAAACAGTTTGCTGAAGACAAGCAAACTAAGGAGATGGATTACTAGAAACATGACCTATGGTCTGATGAGACCAAGATAAACTTATTCGGTTCAGATGGTGTTAAGTGTGTGTGGCACAACTAGGTGAGGAGTACAATGGCAAGTGTGTTTTGCCTACAGTCAAGCATGGTGGAAGTGTTATATTTTAGGGCTGCATAAGTACTTCTGACCCTGCAAAGCTAGAGTTAATTGAGGGAACCATGAATGCCAACATGTTCTGAAGCAAAGCATCCCCCTACGCAGGGTAGTATTCCAACATAACCCCAAACTCACCAAGATGAACACTGCCTTGTTAAAGAAACTGAGGATAAAGGTGCTGGACTGGCCAAGCATGTCTCCAGATCCAAAACCCTAAGGTATCTTAACTTTGTGATGTTGTCATGGAGGAGTGGAAAAGGATTCCAGTGGAAACATGTGAAGCTCTGGTGAACACCGGTTAAGCTTCATACACACATGCGATTGCAAGGGACGATCCACAACACACAATGTGTATGCGCGGCCATTTGGAGTGATAATTGTGCCGTGTGTGAGCACATTGCCGGCTGAAACGGCCGATCAGTCTGGGATTGGTACCTCGCACGTGTGTATGAACCTTTATGGTATTGCTGGAAAATAATGGTAAAATTATTAACACTTTTTTGGGACATTTTGCACTTGGTGAGGGTTTTACTTTAAAGGGACTGTCCACCCCTCTTTTCAAAAACTGATATAATGTAGATAACCCCCCAAAACCTTAACTTTGTTTTAGTCACAATTTACAAATCAGCTCCCACACAGAGCTATTATACTTACATGCTCCTCCTCGCTCCACCGCCGCGGCTCTGCACTTCTGGGTAAGGCAGTCAGTGTCAGCTGTGACTGTGACGTCACGGCCAATCACTGACTGCCATTCCCGGAGCAGTCTCCCCTGCAGCTGCTCAAGAACACGAAAAGAACAGAGCAGCCACAGTGGAGACTGGGAGAAAAACCCGGAAGCAGCGGTGGAACGAGGAGCTTGTGAGTATAATAACTCTGTGTGGGAGCTGATTTCTAAATTTTTACTAAAACGAAGTTAAGGTTTTGGGGGGTTATCTACATTATATCAATTTTTGAAAAGAGGGGTGGACAGTCCCTTTAATGGCTTGTGTGTTGAGTTATTTTGAGGGGACTGCAAATTTACACTGCTATACAAGCTGTACACTGACTGTTTACATTGTATCAGAGTGTCATATCTTCGGTCCCATTAAAAGATAAACAGGGCTATGTACCGAGAGTCGCTATCGCTCTCTATTGCACTTAAGGCAATGCACTGAGCTGATAGTGGCTCTCGGTGCATTGCAAATGGAGTTTGCCTTATGCGAATCTTTAACGCTACCTTCTGGCGATAGAGATTATGTCTTAAAGAGTCCTTAACGGCTCAGTACATTTGTTGCGGCAGTTGCGCAACACAAATTTTGCATAACGTCGCAACTGCTATTAGTTGTGTCTTGAAGGGCAAGTCCAGCCCTAAAATGAAACTTACATACCGGTAAAAGGTAATAGTTTGAAATATGAAATATAGAAGTCTAACCTGAAATCCTGCACAATGTTGCCCCTGTTTCTGCTTCCTGGTTCTTCCAGTTAGCAACTGTCCATTATGGATTTGTCAGTTGACATCACAGCCAATGACTGAATGTTAATCCCCTCTCTGCCTCTTCTGAGCATGCCCAGGCTCAGTACAGGCTCAGTACAAATTTCTAAATTGCTCAGTTTCCATGAGGCACTCAGGAGCATAGCAGGCATACAGTAATGAATTCATAGGACAAAGTATGATATATCAACATATTTTAAAGAGGCCATTCACTTTAAACACTCTTTATTGCAGGGAATGTGTGAGGTACATTGAAATTGTATTTTAGTGTGATTACTGTGGAGTGTGAAGCTGTCTTACTTTACAATTTATCTGTGGCTGAAAAATTATTTTAAGATCTAGGGGTATAAGTCCTGCTACACACAGGATGATATTTCTGCCCAATCGACCTGTCCTTGCCATATTTTCGTCGATCTGGTTAAAATATTGGCAAATATTTTAGCGTGACTGAGCTATTTTATCCAATATTTCAACCAAATCGGTCAAAAATTTGACCAGACATTTGAGTAAATTGATCAGTTTGTTGGTTGGTAATTTGTCTGTTAGGAAGATTGACCTGTGTGTTAGAAAAACTATCTATTTCTTCTGGATGTTCACATATATTTCCTATTAAGACATGCCTATTGTTACTTTTACAGTTAGTATTGCAGTGCAATTACTATGATGTTAACAATCCTTAAATGTACCTATAGCGTCCCAAAAAAGTAAGAAGGATCCTAATTTATATTGCCTTATTTTGCACAGGATCCCTCTTTGCACAACATATTTATACACATGTTTACATTTTGTATATGTGTTGTTTAAACATTAATAGTGGAAAATAACTGACTGATCTGGCACTGTCATCACAAGACAGCTGGTCAGGCATTGGGGAGAGTGTGTGACTGAGAGCAGGCTCATCCCAAGAGAATTTGTTCTGCAGGATAAGTTCACCTCCAGCTATCACAACCCCTTCCAGATGCTCCTGTAGCCTATTGGTTGTCCCTTGTTTGCCAGTCAGCCCTAACGAGTTCTCAGGGGAGCTCTTAGGCCTTACTGCTAGTCATATTTAGTAGGCTTAAATGAACTTCCACTACAGGATCAATTATCCCTATTCTGTAGCTAGTGAAGTTCACAAACCAGTTTATTAAAATAACACAGTGCTGTATGGTTTTTATCCCATCATCTGGCATGTTCTATATACACATCTTTTAGTCAGTTTGAACAATTACAAAAAGCATATTTGTGTTCAATGAATGTCAATGTTCCTTTAACCATGTCTTAATACCATGTCATGCTTAAGGGTAAAGCTCATTACATCCAAATTGTTCCCTGACTACAATATAAGACTGCATACTGTACAGGCTTGTTAAGCACTTAATGTGTATTCTACTTTATGTTCACCTGTCGCACACAGAAATATAATATTTGTTGTGTTTTGTGTCATGAAGCTGACAGCCTGTGTTCATGCCTCAGCCTCTCTCCTATATCCCATGTACTGGCAGCACATATACATCCCGGTACTACCCTCTCATCTACTGGATTATTGCTGGTGAGTATTACTTATGTTTGTGTGAATTATACCATGTATGCATCCTGATTGCTAATCAAAACCCCATTTCTTAATTGAATCTTTGTGTATAATGTTTTAATAACAATGCGTATCATTTACCCAAAGAGGGTGGGCTAAAAAAATTCACTGAGCATGTGCAACTATGGGGTTTATTTGCTAGAAAGCTACAGAATGATCAAGGGCATATGTGCAATAATAATGAGTATACAATTCCAATGTTATATAGTCATTTTTTTGTCCTGACCAAAATTTCATGCATGCCCGAAGAAAAAAATTTGACAGATTTTGCTGGCAGTTACCACAGACAATGCGATTATTATATGATATTGGAATATCTTTGTAACAGATGATTTCACCTCAATTTTTCTGATTACATCAGAGATATATATGTAATAGCTATATACAGATTTTTTTGCCTTAGTTATCTTTTAATGCAAATTCAATTACAAAAATGAAAACATTTATTATTTCAGGGTAATGTACTTATTATACACATCATTTCTGTGTCTTAGCTAGAAATATCCCTATAGAACTTCATATTTCAAGCATGTAAATCTGCAAATAAATTCATGTTTCATGAAAGGCCTAGAGCTGCCCTAATACAGTATACTGTATATCACAGTTCTTTACTGTTTGCTGTAATGTCATGGATGATGTCTGTCTTTCAGGTCCTGATAACAGAAATGTCTTAATGAACAAAATTTTATTGTTGATGATGTTCAGGTCTTCCATTCATACACAGGCATATTTAATTCACTTTATTTAATATAAAAATCTAATCTGGATTCTCTAAATACAAGCTCTCTGTTCAGTATAGTACTGTCCTAAAGAAGAGAATTTTCATAATTGTAGGGAGGCCTGTGATCCTGGGTGGCCAACTTTTTTTTCATCATGGAAATGAAATTGGGAAGCTGCTGATGTGCTAATTATAGCTGCAAACAGACAAATTGTTCTTAAAACAGAGAAAGATGCAGTTTTACACAGAGCTGTCTTATATCTTGTTAAAAAGCATTAATACATACTAACCAGCCGCACAGGGAGTTTAAATCTGCTCCTTTTCTGTGACTTATTATCCCTCTAATTAAGTTTGTGACATTCCAGTGACATTCAGAATAAGATTCTGCCTTTGCTGTATATAGACAAAAAATTGCCTGTCTTTGGTCACTTAAAATGGCATTTCATAGTTAACCCTGCATTGTCAACAAAGATTATCAATTATAAGTAAAAATAATCATAATCTAGAAGGCCAGGGACATGCCACTCAGATCAAAGCTTAGTCAATTCTTTAAAAAGTAAAAAACACGTTATTTTTTTGGCAAGCCAATAAACGAGAATGCATTGGGCGGCAACATTAACAGTTATGTAAATTGCACGAGTAGCATTACTATAGCCATTGCGCTTAAATATTAACAATTTAAAAAAGCTATTGAAACTATTGTTTGTCGAAGTACAAAAATATCCTATGCCGTAAAATAGCAAGGTAGGAAAAATGTCCACCAAAAGGTTTTTACATAAAAAAAAACCCAAGTGTATACCATATTTTAAACAACAGTCACAGTTAATGAAAAGTTAGGATTCTTCCATTTAAATCAGAAATGGACTTGAACTCGAACCCAAGTTCGGATCCGATTTTACGAGTTCGAAACAAACTCAGACTTTCCTAACTTTCGAGAATTTTTGAAATGCTTAGAATTTGGAGAAAAGATATTTCCAAATTCACCAATGGCCATTATTTTTAGCAGTGCCAATCCCCTGGTTATAAACAGGTGCTTTGTGATTGTACCCTTTCACCCACTTTCCCTTGCACGGTGCATATTTCGTATTATCATCTGGACAGAATAACATTTCCTAAATAAATAGTAACCTGGCCTGCATTTGTATAATAACTTTGGTCTGCATTTGTTTTTTTATTAATATTAAGACCTAGATATGTTAAGCATTGCTTATATTTTTATATGCTTCAAGATTTAATTATCTGTTTTACTCTCACAGTGCCCCAATGCCTTACCTTATCGGAGTTCACCAAAGTCTTATAGAGGTAGGTCATGTTTAGAGTAATAGGAAAATTAACAGGCTCCGCACTCTACAAAGGTCACAGGCTAAAGGAACCACGCTGCAATCTTATCACAAAATCATTTTATTCAGTCCACGCCTGACGCGTTTCGCATCCGATAGTCCTTAATCATAGGCCATGTGACAATCCCTTTTCCCTGTGTCTCCTCCTCCTTTAAAAAAAAAGGGCAACACACCTTACATACTCCCTGCTGTGGGCTGTGCTGTACCCCCCCACCCCCTCCTCCCCTTCAGTCCTCATTCAGTCACTGTAACTTGATCTCTTCCTGTTTTCTCCTGCACTGAGCATGTGCCAACCACAGATTAGAAGGAGGAACTAGTATTTGTGACCACAGATTTAGAACCTCCCACCCCCTATATTTCTGATCAGTGATTTCTTCATATCTTGGGTTGTACAGTACATAGAGAGGTGGTTGATGGCTCATTTTCAATGTAGGAACCACAGTTCCCCTTTAAAGAAGAGTATGAATCTAAAACATGTCTCCTGACTTGCTGGTTACAATGATTAATTACTTCCCATTCTAAACTAATATTGTATAAGATGGCACGCACTCATTTTAAACTAAATTTTATTTATCATGACTTGCTCGTATGTTTTAGGTTAATAAATCTTAGTCGGGTGCATTTACCAAAGCTTTTTGCACTTATCATGTCACAATCAGTAGCATTTATTTTAGTGAGTGCATGCCTGCATGTATATTCGGTTTACATGTTGTTAGTGGTTATCAGCCTCTTGGCAGTAGAACAGAATAAGGAGAAACAGGTGTGCAAGAAATTCTTTGATTTTGACTTCATTCTAAAACTAAGGCTGGGTACACACCATAAAATGTTTGTCCTGACTGACTATATGCCACTAGTGTGCGGTGGGCCGGGATTTTCCAACATAACGTTTAGGACAAACGGGCAACGGAGATTTGAAGCCACCCGCAAATACACCATCTAATTTGTCCGGCTGACTGACTGAGACACAGTAATATTGGATGGCCTAACCATACCATACATACACAATTACGAAATTCATGGTTACTGCTTGAAAATATTTAGTGATCGATTTGCTAAATACTACTGACACTGTGTCACTAAATATGTGCTGTTTCTTAAGCTTAACTAATTTGATCATCTTCCTGCAATTTGTGCTTGGCCCATATAGAAAGATCATCTATTAAAGTTGTTATTGACAAATATCACACACTGTTGCACTTTAATATAAACTTTATTTCCTTGTCAGAGATTAAAAAGTCGTTTGCTGGATGATGTTGTCATGTTAAATGTGGATACCAACTCATTAGAAACACCTTTCAGTGATATTTCTGCTCTTCCAAGTGAAGTGGTAAGTTAAAGCAATCCAAGTGATTTATAAACCATCCTAAATATAAGCCGAATATAAGTTACTTTTAACTGTTAAACTTGGAAAACTGCTTGACTCGAGTATAAACCGAGTGTTGACTTTCTCCCATAGGAAGCCCCATAGATAGTTCCACAGACAGTCCCATAGAAAGTCCAATACACAGCCCCATAGAAATTCCCATACACAGCCCCATAGAAAGTCCCATACACAGCCTCATAGAAAGTCCCATACACAGCCCCATAGAAAGTCCAATACACAGCCCCATAGAAAGTCCAATACACAGCCCCATAGAAAATCCCATACACAGCCCCATAGAAAGACCATTACACAGCCCCTTAGAAAGTCCCATACACAGCCCCATAGAAAGTCCCATGCACAGCCCCATAGAAAGTCCCATACACAGCCCCATAGAAAGTCCCATACACAGCCCCATAGAAAATCCAATACACAGCCCCATAGAAAGTCCCATACATAGCCCCATAGAAAGTCCCATACACAGCCCCATAGAAAGTCCCATACAGGCCCCATAGAAAGTCCATACACAGCCCCATAGAAAGTCCCATACACAGCCCCATAGAAAGTCCCATACACAGCCCCATAGAGTCCAATACACAGCCCCATAGGAAGTCCCATACACCGTCCCATAGAAAGTCCCATACACAGATGTGCCCGGCATACCTTTCTGTGCAGCCTGAACAGTTCACAAAATCACTGACAGAGATAGGATTAAGGCAGCATAGAGTACATGAATTTAACTTTGCAAAGGGGCAATGTGTTTTTTTCACTATAGATGCCCTTTAAATGCTTAGATACTGGGAGAGCTTAGTACATCCATTAGAGCATGTGGGCTTATATCTATAGCATGATGGCCAATTTTTTCCTTTGTACAATGTTCTTATTGCAGATATTGCCAGGTAATATATGGCTAGTCCATAGCCTCTCAAAAAAGCGGACCACTTCATTATTATATATATGTGAAATTTGTGTCACCCCCTTATTTAGCAGAATGTCCCAGGATTGCTGCTTACTCTTTTCATATTTTACCAGTATGGCTGTCTCAGCTTTGTGGGTGTAATTAGATGCGGAGTGTTAGAATGGCAGGACAGATATAGGCCAAGCATATGTTCAAATAGTGTCAGTGGCTGTCCCACTAATACCTAATTCCTGATTTACCAGAACTGGCCCACCAGACAATACATCCTTGCATATAGAAGGTGTACAAAGATTTGGCAATTTAGATACCTAGATATTTAAATGTATGACTTCCGATCAATTTACTAGGTATATGAGTATTAATTGACGTGCTTCTGTCCAGAGGACACAGGATAGACGTATACCAGTTGATATGGAGGCCTAAATATGGTCCAAATTGTTCAGTAGTATGCAATGCAGAGTTAACAGTTGTGGTATTTTAGTCTAAATGCAAAATATAATCAGCATATAGACTTATATTTGAAATTATCTAATTCCTGAGTTTTTTTTTTTTTCCAGCCAAAACTGTTCTATTGTCAGCGCAAATAGGTATGGTGACCATGGGCATCCCTGCCTAGTACCTCTATGGTTTAAGAACCTAGGAGACAATATGTTGTTTGTCAGCACTTGAGCTTCAGGGTGGGCATATAGTAGCTGAACCTATTGTATATATTTTTGGCCTGGACCATATTTACGTAGTACGGCTCACATAAATTCCCATTCCAGTGAGTCTAAGGAAAGCTTAGTGTTAAGAGAAAGCACAATCATATGACCAGAATTGTCATGGTTAAGCTGAGTGTGTATAATAGTTTTTCTAATATTGATAGAGGTAGATTTTCCCAACATAAAGTGTGTTTGATCCTCTGCTACCAATTTTAAAAAAAAATTGTAGCTTGTTTAGAAGCGAATTAGGGTGACCTGAAGCATGATCTAATGGATTTTTCCCTGATTTACAATAATTGTGGCTAAGTTAAACATTTGTTAATTTAGGTGCCAATTGAACAATGTATATAGTATCTATTTCCAGAGGGAGGCCATCTGGCCCAGGAGCTTTACCTTTGGCTAGATGTGATATAGATTCACATACCTCTGTTTCAGTAACTAAATCACCCATTTGGGTGCATTGGGCTGCTTCTTCTCTAGGCAGCATTATGTCATGTAAATATGTTTCTATTTCAGACACCTGAAGTTCTAATTGTGATAAGTATAGGGCTTCATAACATTTATTAAAGCTGTCAGCTATATCTGTCCCGTCTGAGGACTTTCCCATCCAGGGTTTGAACTTCAAGTCTAATTTTAGAGTTAGTTTGGGCATAACTGATTATTTCCTTGTTTAAAATGTTTACGCAAGGCCTTTTCATGTATATGTTGATTAAATTGTTTACTGGCTAGTAGCCAGTTCCGCTCTCTCCCACTAGTAAAATTAGCAATGTAGTCAGATAACATTAGGACATTTACTGCCTACTTTGAATCTTTATCACGTTGCTGCTGGTAATGCCCATTTTATGCCTACTCCAACCTCATCATGCTCAATGGATGAAAAAAAAAAATCTGTGTTTATTGCCTTTAAAAGTTTAGCTTAGCAAATTAATGGGCAACAGGTATGTTGCATCCAAAAATTGTGGTTTTTCACCCTTTGCAGTGAATCAGCTTTTGATTCTCCTGGGACATTGACTAAATGAATGAAAAATAATTTCACAGTGTACAACAAAGTGCCAACATTTTAATGTATAGTTAATTTTTTTTAAACCAATGCTATATCCTATCCATTGATTTTAGTTTACCAAGTAGTTCTGGTTGTGCCTCATTATAACGTGTGGCTCTATTCTAAAGGCGTGATCCTTATAGAAGGCTTCATTAGAGTCACTTTCAATGTGTCTGTATCACATTATACTTATTGCTGCATGCAGTAGATTTTTTTTTCCCCCTTCAATCTAGCTGATTTTCAAGGAGATACTAATTAAGAGAGGCCAGTTCCATCTCTACTGCCAGATATGTTATAAACAAAACAAGATCCGTTGTAATAATTAGTAACTGCAGTCGTGCTGGTCAATGACAGAACTGTCATGCAGAAGTCTAACACTATCATGCGTCTGCTGTTTCCTGCAGAAAATGAGTTAACCCTCAGATGTTTGGTTGTTGCATTTTCCAAAGAAGATATACTATAACAAATATGTAGCACTGCAGTTTTTAGAGGACATATAACTATGCATAAAGCTGGGTTAATAAGCAAATCTTGCCAAATATACCACTTCATTTTTCAGCTATTTAAGGGCTTGTTAAACTGACAGGCTATATAAAATTAGAAGAAGCAAACATATATAACGTTGAAACCAGTAGAAGGAAAAAAATAAATAAATAAACAGGGCCTATTGCAAAATGTTCTAAAATGATCCAGACATTAACTGGCTGGAAATGTACATTTTTATCAGTTTATGCAACTTAAAACTCACATATAAAGCAGCATAATGGAGATATGTCGTATGTGTCCATATAAATTCCTATGTATTAACCGCTATGGTGTATATGTAATGTACCAGATGTAAGGACCTAAAATGCTAGATCCTTACCACTGGTTAGTTTAGGATTTACACCAACCTTTCATAAGCAGGTGGGTCAACTTATGGGGAGTCATGCACTACAGCACGTGCACCCTCTCATAGGTTGGGTAATTTTCTCCCAAACTATCTCCAGTGTTGCAGAAAACAAACAAAAGAAAAGGGGTGAATTGAGACTTCCCTTTTAACAATCATCTTGCAGCATGTATAAACATAAATAGTAAAAGCAACCTTGTACATAAAGTTTTTGGATAATAGTTCAAATTAGTTGAGTGAATGTGCCCAGATTTACTTAGGAATGTTAGAAGAAACCTGAGTTACAATATGTGCTTTTTTTTTAACTAATAGTAAGGTTGTAGCCTGTTATAAGTGACTGCCAGTGTGAAATTGGTAGTTGCAAAACCTCTTGGCAAGGATAGTTGTGAATAATTGGTTACCCTGCTGACATTACTGCACAGGTCTTTGAAAAAAGAAGATAAAAGACAACTTGAGAAATTATTATTCAGCAGCAGAGATTTTCTCTCCTCTAGTTTGAATGTTCTCCTTAGTGTTGGATTGCAGACATCCTTTTTCCACATTCACATAGCTACATAGACTGTAAAAAATTTTAAATATTTATTTTATTTTTTATTCTTGTTGAAAAAAAAATCTTTCTAAAATGTAGAAACAAGTTTTACTTTTATCAATTATCTGGTGAAAAAATAACATGTAGAGTGTATTTTTAACTGCTCATCTAATTTTTTATGTTCGAGTTGTATCAGTCACCCCCGCTGAGCCTATTAAACTTGTCGCTGCCGTTACCTGCCTCTGGTCTTAGGAAGGGCTTCAGGCTGGGAGCATGTGATGCTGATTACTATTCTAGATAGTGCTGATCCCTGTGGAGGTTAAAGGTCACACTTGTCCCCCATTACAAGTCCCTTCTCCACGGGGATGCCCCCGCTGCGTCCCTTACCATAATCTTCCTAATGGCTGCCTTCCAAGGTTCGCACGTAATATTTCAGATTTACTGGCTGTTACAGATGCTGTCAGCCAGTAGCATTTCCTCTCCCACTAAAGTATTTCAGATTGCAAATATAAATCAGGCTGTTAAGAAAAAAAATCAAAATAACAATAAAGTGCACTTCCTGTCTTACATCTATATCATGATTTTTGTTATTGATAATTCAATTATTTTCATGATATTTACACTTTTTTAAAAAATAAAATAAATTGTAATTGGAACTTGAAATATTAGAATGTAGGTAGATCTTATTTAAAATGGAATTAAGTATCTTGTATTTAACTGTCTATACTCAAGTTTTCACACTTTAACTTGAGCTGTTGTATTCCTTGTGTGCCTTATTCTTTTGCAATTTGT
The DNA here is from genome assembly GCA_019447015.1 of Hymenochirus boettgeri. Classification (NCBI taxonomy): domain Eukaryota; kingdom Metazoa; phylum Chordata; class Amphibia; order Anura; family Pipidae; genus Hymenochirus; species Hymenochirus boettgeri. Next base: position 197,921,421 of record CM033472.1, on the reverse strand, counting down.
ACAAGGATCTTTTCCATTCAACCGCATTCTGAAAAGTAGAACCTTTACCTGTGCCAAGCTGATACAGCTTTTAGGAAAACAAATTAAAGGGAATCTTTATAGTAATACTCCCTTGCGCTGTGAACTGGGCTGAGTAGTACGGAGAGTGCTGCAAAAAGTCCCTTTTCCACTGTATCCTAGACTCTTCCACCCTTTATTAAAAAAAATGTATACCTTATGCAGGACCACCGCCACCGCTTCCTGTCTCTCCGCTCCACTGCGCCTGCTCTTTTCTTTTTGTGTTCCCGAGCAGCCGCAGTGGAGGCTTATCCAGGAATGGCAGTCAGTGATTGGTCATGACATCACTGCCATGGCCGACACTGACTGCCTTACTCAGAAGTGCCAGAGAGCTGCGGCAGTGGATCGAGGAGCTGGTAAAGTACGATTTATTTTACTGGGAGCAGAATTATTATATTTTAACAAAACGTAAACTAGGTTTTGGGGGGGTCCTGTGTAATATATCTTTTTTTTTTTTAAGGGGTGGACATTTCCTTTAAAGGGCATGTCCACCCCCAAAACTATAATCCCCCCCACTTCTGGCCCCATTGTGTAGTGTAGTGTAATCCTTACCTTACATCCCAGCTCCATATGGTTCTCCTGTAGTCCCCCACCCCCCCCCCCAAAGTCCCAAAAACTGCCCACCAGGAGGATAGCAGAGTCCATATAGGACTTTGCCTCATATCTGGCCTCCGGGAGAAGTTTGACATGTGTACTGCAGCCCTTCTAAGAAGGGGTCAGCTCCAATAATCCACCTTAGCAGGGTAAACCCCCAGCTAAATTTCTGTGTAGAGGCACATGCTCAACAGTGCTTAACAGATGAAAACAAGGAAGTTGCAGCCTTGCTTCTGAGAAGCTGACAGACAATCACATAACGATCCTCCCTCTTCCTGACACAGAACAGGGATTTCATTTTTCTGTTTTAAAACACATTCAATGCTCCTGTCCTAACAATGGTATAATACTTTCATACAAAAAGAAAAGTTACCTTTGCAGTGTATTTCTTAGCGACCATTCATCTAAGAAACATAATATTAACATTTCAGTAAAAAATAAAAGTAAGTCCACGGAATTGAACCTGCAATATTTACTCTGTTTTGCTAAAAGTGGAGCTTTTACAGTACCTCTAACCTAACATAATGGGAACGAACAAAAAAAAAAGTGTGTGTGGGGTGGGGATTAAGTCTGGAGATTAGAACTTGTGACCTTCTGGACTCTGTATTTCTAAAATTGCCACGCCACCAAAATATGAAAGTCCCTGATAAGACTTTAAAAGCTGCTTGTTACCCTGCAGTTTATTTTCCAGCAACTCACACTGACTGGTTAATAAACTGCAGGGTAACAGGCAGCTTTCAAAGTCTTATCAGGGACTTCCATATTGGTGTTGAGACATCTGTATAGTAATTACTGCATAGAGACAGTGAATACTGGGGTCAGGGGGCGTGGTTCCTTGATGACTTCATGGGTTGTGGGTTGTACTAGAAACAACATGGAAGCCTTCTTACTTACAGAATCTATTACATATATTATCTTACATTTACTAAATGCAACTTACTAGAGAAGAATCCTACAATGTATAGGTGTTCTAGAGAGAAAAGCTTTCACATTAGGATTTTAAAAAATTAGGTTTAGTATTCCTTTAAAGATTGGTTGGGTGTGTTCCTAGCCTAAGTTATTAAGCATTTAAAATAAAGGTTAAATAGTAACATACTAATTGAGGTTGAATAAAGACATATGTGCTTTAAGTCCAACCTTTTCACCCTCCTTTTTAACCCTACCTAACAGTTGATCCAGAGGAAGGCAAGAAAAAGGGCGGGGGGGGGGATTCCTTCATGAGAATGTGAACTGGTGGAATCCAAATAGATAAAATCTTTATCAGAACCCCATTTTCTCTTTTCTTCCCCTAATTGTTCTCAACTTTAACTATTAGAGCTGGTACACATAGGCAAATCCTGGTTCAAAATTCCTGACTGAATATCAGTCTGTTAGTAGAGAAGTGGTACCGGTAATATTTTGTTGCACACAGCCATTTGAAGATCTTACCATTGGCTAAAACTTTTCACCATCTTTCTTTTTTCCAACTATTGCCTAAGAGCCAGTACACATTGCCCAATCCTGGCTCAAAATTCCTGACTGAATAACAGTCTGTCAGTAGAGAAGTAGTGCTGGTAATTTTTTGGTGCACACAGCCTTTTGATGGTCTTGTCTTTGGATAACATTTTTTAACCATGTTTCTTTTTTCAAACTGATTTCATTGAAATATTGGTTGAAAATGACGATTCACTTGGTAAATTTCAGCCATATTGACAAAAACGTAGACCATGAGGTCTATGATTACCATCCCCAACTCTATACTGTTAAAATGACTTTGAATCAAATCTATTAATAAATACATATAAGTAGCCCTTACTCTGAGGTGTGTGTGTTTTGCTGCACGTCTTCAATCAGTACTTGTCTTGCTCAGCCTAAGTTCTACTCTTCCACTCACCCTAAGTACTCAGAATTGGGAGGGGGATTACAAACCCAGGCAATTCACACATTCCAACTGCCACTATTTCAGGTACAGTGAAAAATTCCACAGCAATTGAGTTTATGAAAACAAGGCAGTAGATTGATAGCTGAAATGTAAGATGTTTTTAAAGCTATCTAAAGAAATAGGGACAGATCTATAAAGAACTGGTAGTGATAGTTGGGGGTAATTATAGCGTCCAGTAATTGGGCAATTTTAAAAAACAAACAAATATTTTTTCAGTATAGATGCCCTTTAATTGGATAAACTCTTCCAGACACACTTTTAAACTACGGAAAGCTAGCCATATAGAAGTTAATTCTTGTTCATTCATTTTATATTTTAAATTTTTCCAACCTAACTGATCAAAATTCTATCATTTCAACACTAAATATTTAAGTAACTGAATAACTTAGTATAACTTTTGGTCAATTGAATGCAAAAAAGAAATTCATTTTTAAAAGTAATGGTTTTATAGAATTGAATACATTGATCAATTGAAAAGAAAAATGTAGCTAGCTTTAGTGTGTTAAAAGTTACCTATACTTTACTATTTTACCTAAAATGACCTTAGAAAACCGTTTTGATCCCTTGTTCTGGCTATATCTCATGGAAATTGAATTTCTCTGCAATTTTAGTTCTTACCGATTCAAAACTAAATCAGAAAGGATCTTGGACCTAAACCTGGTGTATACTGCTTGTTAATAAGAGGACTCCTTTAGTACCTCTAAAATATTTATTCTGAGCCACCTATCCTTTTTGGTCTTGGTTTTGCACACATAATCAAGAGTACTGTTTGATCTTGGAATTTAGACTATGCTGCTTGATGTAAGTAATTATAAACCTGACCAAGTAATGAGGATTAAGGGGGAAATGTAGGGCCTCTGGTCCTATTTTTCGTCTCCTAGCATGCAAAAACAGGGAGAGAGAGAGAAAATTAAACAGTTTTGATTGTAAAACACATCTGTTCATGTTCCATTCAGCTTATTTAAATAATTATGCAGCTAAATAGTTCAGCCCTTTAAAGTCTTAAGTCTCAGACCGCTGTACACAATTTTTTTTCCCCCGAATGTGCCAAAAATTCATTACTTCCAATTTGCCATAACCAGCACAAAGCATCTTCAGTTCTTTTATTTCAGTTTTGCCATGTTATGTGTATTTTCAGAAAGATTACCAAAAACAGGCAGTGTTAGGACAGAAAAACATCTGTCATGGACGTCAAACAAAAGAGGTTTCATCTAGGAACAAAATGACAAAGATGTCATTATTTATCTATGGTTAGATTTTGCTTTGTTATTTATCTGTCCTCTTAAGATTTATGTAGATTTGTTTAAAATTGGAGTCAGTCACTATGTTCTTCTAGGATACAAAATGCCAAAAGGAATTTACAAATATAAAAAGGGTTGATGTCTTTATTCACCCTCCAATACTATGTAAAATTCTAGAAATATCAGTAATTCACAAATCAGTCTAGCAGGGAGATTCAATAAAAGATCTTTTCGTTTAAAATGGTGCTAATTTTGCCCCAGCCAATTAGATCTTATTTAACATTTGAAAGATAACATCTGATTGGTTGGGGCAAAATTACCACCATTTTTAACAATAAGAACTTTTATTGAATAACCCTGTAGGTGTCTGATTTTGTATTTTTTATTGCACTTTAAATATTTAATCAGTTGTACAGTAATTACTGTAAATGCACAAATAGCACAGCTGTAGTATTCCATGTACTTATTTAGCAATAAAATCTTTCATTTCATTGTATATTGTAAAAAGTGATTAAAATTGCATTCAAAGTTTTGTAATGTTTTCAAAGTTGTCAGCAAAACACCATATGTGGGGGTTTTGCCGTCTATGAAAGAGTTAACTGCCTAATTACACCCAGTGGGGCGTTTTATTCTATTTGATATATTCATGTACATGTACTGAGCACAACAGAATGTCATCAGTTCTGATGCCCTTGTCACCTACTATTATGTCCTATTTTTTTATTTCTTTTTTTTACCGTATTACACTCTTTTAAACCGTTCTTGGCCCTCATTAGTAGCCTTGCAGGATTACATGCTAATTAATTTAACTTTTCCATTTTAATCATTAAGTCCTTTAGTTTGATAGGAAGTAAACCCTTTTTAACCAAGGTAATATGGAGCCTTTTAAATATATATTTTCGATTATATGCTGTTATAGATTATAATACATATCCTATGGTTGGTTAGCATCCACACTCATGTTGTTTTCTTTAAAGCCATAACATCTTGTTGCTTTTTGTTCTGATATTTTTGTGTATTGTATGACTAAAATGAAAATGGATTATTTATCTAGTTGGGAGTTGTTGGAAGATAGCAATTCTGATGGTCTCTGCAACCTTTCACATTGCATGAGGGTATGTGTGTAAACATGCCTATGGGGAAGGGTGCATGCCGGAAATGCGTCCGTCACTTCTTGCCTGATTTGTTTTTTAACAATGTTCCAGTAAAGTTGAATATTTTATCTGCCTGAAAGGTGCAGAACTTTTTTGCTTCTTTCTTTGCTATTTTTGTAAACACAAAATTTTAGATGTATTTTTAACATTTATACTACAATGCACCAATTTTAACTACTGTGTGAAAGGCCCAGAGAGAGACAAGTGAGAGAGATTGTATTCTCACATTGGGATGCCCCCACCTTGCTTTCCATTAACAGTTCAGCAGGTACAACATCTGCTTTTTACCAAGTGTGCAGAGATTTGGACAAACCCTGTGAATTTGAGGTCAGAGACAGGTGGATGTGTTTCACCCCACACAGGGTCAATTACTCAGGTGTTAATTCATTCTGTCTGCCTGTCATTCTTCTTGTCTGCACTATTTTGTACATTCACCGTTTTCTTGTTTCTTTGTTTTTTCATTCCTACTCTATAGTACTGTTGTTTTTTCTCTCCCTTGGGAGTGGCCCTTTGTCACTTGTAAGGTTCCACCTTTTTCCTTTCTGCATTTGCCCATTTTCAGAACTTGCTGTATCTACACAACTGATGGATGGACTTAAATTTCAGAATGTGGACACAGGCCTAGTCAAATATCCTCAGATATCTGTTTAATCATACTGCAGTTACAGATTGCTTTTTAAGGAGAAATTTGTGTCTACCCTGTTGATATTGTTTTTTTCTAAAATTCTTGTGCACTACTACTCTTTTTAATTTTTCTTTGCCTTTTTCCCTTTGTCTTGCTGTATATTTTATTGTCAGTTGTATACCACACATACCGTATGTTCCAAATTTCTTCCTTTTTTTGTGTCTTTCACTAAACTTTCCTAGGTTGCTAGCTTAAAAAGCAAGCTGAAGAAGCAATCCACATCAACTGGAGATGGGGTTCCTAGAGCCTTCCTCAGAGCTCAAGCATCTTTGTTTGGGTCATATAAAGATGCTCTCAGATACAAACCTGTAAGATTCCTCTTCTTGCTGCTTTTTTATATATGTTGTTAATGATATTTCATAATATATTCTAAGATAAAATCCTTCAGAGAAAAGGGATACCAAATGGGTGGATGCCTTGTTCTCTATATGAATGTATGTCGGGTTTGCCTGTGTCTGTCCTGTTGGATGCTTGATAATTGTTAACCCTTGCTGTCTTCCCTAGGGCGAGCCTGTCACATTTTGTGAGGAAAGCTTTGTATCCCACCGTTCCCACACCATGAAACAGTTTTTAGAGACAGCTGTCAACCTACAGCTTTTTAAACAGGTATTTGATGTTAAATAGAGGAGGATATGGTATTTGTATCTTTAATTTATAATGCACAGGCTTATTTTTACAGTGGTGTAAAGCAAAGATGAAGTATTAATAATGAAGGTACTAATTCAAAATGGCTGGGGTGTCCTGCTTGCAAGAAATAGTTTGTATTGTTTATTTAATTATCAGGAGTTGCCATCCAGGTATCCAGACTAGAACAACAGTGGACAGTTAACATGTCTTTGTGTTGTTAACATTCCTGAATTTTTATATCTTGTAGCTACAATTACACTTAACTCAAATTCACATAATAAACCTAAACTGGCCACATTCCAGTTTCATTATAGATGCAGTATCTCACAAAAGTGAGTAACTCCTCACATTTTTGGCAATATTTTAATATATTTTTCATGGAACAATACTGAAGATATGACATTTGATACAATGTAAATTAGTCAGTGTACAGCTTGTATAACAGACATAGAAAAGATAATCAATGCACATTCCTAGGCCCCATACAATATCATATTATCTGCACAGTGGTATACATTATAAACAAAGGGGTTTTAGTATACATCACTGTATAACTGTACATTTGCTTTCTCATCAAAAGAACTCATCACACAGCTATTAATGTCTACACCCCTAAGTAATAAAGTTCCACATTGTGCCCAAATAGCCATTTTCACTACCCTGTGTTATGTGATCGTAAAGAAAACTGAGGACTCTGAGGATCTGAGAAAAAAAATTGGACATAAAGATGGCCTAGGCTATAAAAAGATTGCCAACACCCTGAAACTGATCTTCAGCACAGTGGCCCAGACCATACAGCAGTTTAACAGGACAGGTTTATTCTCAGAACAGGCCTCGCCATGGACTACGAAAGATGTTGAGTGCATGTGCTCAGCGTCATATCCATAGGTTATCTTTTGCAAATAGATGTTTGAGTTCTGCCACCATTGCTAAAGTGGGTAAAGGGGTGCGAGGTCATTCTGTCAGTGCCCAAACCATACTCCGCACACTGCATCAAATTAGTCTGCATGGCTGTTGTCCCAGAAGGAAACCTCTTCTAAAAATGATTCGCAAGAAACAGTTTGCAGAAGGCAAGCAGACTAATGACTTGATTGCTGAAACCATGTCCTGTGTTGTAATTAGACAAGAATTTATTTGGTTCAGATAGTGTCAAGCGTGTGTCGCAGCAACCAGGTGAGAAATACAAAGACTGGGTAACAGCGTGGGTTTCCAACATGATAACGAACTCCAAAGACTCCTCCAAGATAACCACTGCCTTGAAAAAAAGGTGCTAGACTGGTCAAGCATGTCTCTAGCACAATATGGACATTTTTCACTTAAAGGATAAGTGCACTGTAAAATCAAGTTTAGTTTAATAGATGCCCCTTTAAAAAATCTTTTCCCCCTTTTTAGGTCCCCCCTGAGCCTCCCTGTGTGGCTGTAAAGTTGGTGACATTTTGGATGTGAAGATAAGGCTGGTGAGCTCCTCCCTCTGAGAGTTGCTTGCTTCCCCTCTTCCCTTCGCCTCCAAATACGTGCTTGTGATGTCTGTGCGCGAGTGACGTCAAGGCGCGTTCACGGATGCGCGCGCACTTGACGTCATTGCGCTGGCGCGGCGCATCCGTTAACACACGTGACGTCGAAACGCGGGCGCCATGATCTAGGGGGAAATAAAAAGGGGGGAATGATTTTTGAAAGCGGCATCTTACTATTAAACTAAACTTGATTTTACAGTGCACTTATCTTTTAAGGGTGTACCATATATACTCGAATATAAGCAGAGGCTTAAACCTAACCTCATCTTATACTTGGGTCAAAGCTGCGGGCCGCAACTCTAAAGACTGGGGCAGTCAGGAGTGCAGGTTGGAGCAGGAACACAGTCGCGCCTGCATTTAAAACAGTTATGCACCTAATCTCTGCGTACGGTAACAATGGAGGAGCAAGTAAGGAGCTCTGACTCTCCTGCTGGTAAGAGCTACCAGTAGTTTTAAATGCTTCTGTGGGGTCTATGGGTTTAGAGGTAGGCAGGAGCATTTTTGACCTACAGTAATAAGTTTATTTAAAGGGTATCTTTACGTTAAAATTTTCAAAAATTTTACCTTTATATATAACAAGATCCGACTGCTCCAAAACTTTTTTCAGATTTTAAATCTGAGCTGTAGATTCTGATTCTGAGAAATCATCATTTGAAGTAACAGCATTTACAGGGAAAGACCTGTCACTCCAGAAGCAGAAAAAATACTTTGTGACCCATACCTGGCCTCTTTGCCTGCTTGCCAGCACACTTTCTGCAACATTTAAAAGAATCAGCAGAAAAAAGACGACCACTGCGTGGGCTTGGAAAGGGGCACTCTGGGGGTGGGTCAGGGGTGGAGCTACCCCACGGCCTGCTTACAGTGCTCAGTGCCGCTAGTGCAGCCCCTTGCGTCGGCTGGGTTGAACACCCCTGCTGTATGGGAATTTTGTTTATTATAAAATGGTCAATTTAAAGGGCAAGTAAAGCCTCATAACAATACTGAATCAGAAGGCAGTAGTGGTCATAATTTCTACCTTCGGCTTATACTTAAGTCAATCAATTTTACTCATTTTTCAGGTAAAAATAGGTATCTCGGCATATTTTTAAGTATATATGGTACTCACTTTTGTTGTTAGCAGTTTAAACAGTAATGGCTGTGTTGAGTTATTTTGAGGGGACTGCAAATTTACACTGTACACTGACTACTTACATTGTATCAGTGTTATATCTTCTGTATTGTCCCATGAAAGTTATAATAAAATATTTACAAAAATCTAAGGAGTCTACTAACATTTGTGAAATAGTGTTTACCATCTTTTCTGCAGGAAGATTCAGAAAACAATTCTCAGATATTAGCACTATAATTGGTAATTGTTGGAAGAAATATAACCATGTGTAAAGCTAATGACACCCGAACGCATCCATCGCATGAGCAATGACACACCTTTTACTAGCTTAAGGAAAACACTGTATGCAGATACCTTTTGCATTTGCAGATAACAGTATTTGTTTGGGTATGGTAGTTGTTAAGCAATTTGTCTTTTACATCAAAGATAAGAAGCGTATATTTTTAATCCTTTATCAGGAATATGTAGGGCTGACCCATATATTATCTGTGATAGCTGCAAGCACAATAATTGAATTACCCCCCAACAACGCTCTGAATCCTAATGTTCTTTTCGAAGACAGACTCCTAGACCTTATACACTTTTATCTATGTGCCCTCACCATGAACCAAACTCATATGAACAGCAGCCAAAACCAATATATAATAAAGAAATATATGAAACTTAGCATCTTTCAAGGCAATGCAAGAAGAGTTCTAAATGTAGTTTAAGTTGCGCTCACCAATGTAATACTGGTTAGTGTGACTTTAACTACTTGCTTGTGGATAACACGAAAGTTAACCATGCAGCTGCCGCAAGAGATGTTATATCCACATAGTGGTTAACTATTGAGGCACATTTTAATGCCAGCTAATGGCTGGCTTTAAAAATATCTCAATGATTTAACAAATGGCAGTGCACAGGGTACCACCGTGTATAAGATTGCTGGTGAAGTTGCAACAGCGAGCCGTTAGCAGCTCTCCATGCATCATCCTGTTGGTTTATTTGCTGTGTGCCATTGTAAAATAGCATTGTGGATAATGTACAAAGTTGCGCTCATAACTTTAAGGGGTTGCACCACATAAGCAAAAATCTTTGGGGTGATAATATATATCTCTATGGCGACCCACTCCTTCCCTCTGTTATTAAGCTATAAGTATTTATTTAACTTGTGGTTCTGACCATACTGTACACATGTGCGATAATAATAAGTAAATTCAATCAGATGTGATGGGATTTGCCGATTATCTGCCATGTGTTAACAGCTGCCCATACTAAAGGTTCGTACTCACGTGCAATCGCGGGTGCCGACCCACGACGCTTGATGTGTATGAACGGCCGTTTCGGTCGATAATCGTGCTTTGTATGGGCACTTTCTCGCCTGAAATAGCCGTTCGTTCGGGGATAGGTGCCCGGCCAGCCGGGCGCATCTTTGAACGAGCGGCAACGTGTTTACGAACCTTAAAGTATAGGGGACTGATAAACTTTGTAATGTGTGTGTTAATGACTGAACCCGTATACACAAAATTTACAAGTGTATGGCCATGTTTGGATTTGCCACAATGTACGTCTTTATTTTAGTCATTTCCTGGATCACAGTTTCAAGCATCCCCCTGCATGTAATAGTCTTAAAGCATGCACAATATTGTCGAAAAAAAAGCGTTTTTTTTTCTGGAAAAAAACATTACCATAATTCAATATGACATTCAACATTTTTTTTGTCTTCCTATTCATTCAGTTTATCGATGGACGGCTGGAGAAACTTAATTCTGGGCGGGGGTTTACAGACCTATTTGAGGAAGAAATTAACTCAGGTGAATTTTTTGGTAATATTATATTTTTTTCTGCTGATATAAAGAATCCCTATAACAATGCTATTGCTTGTTTTGCTCATTTCAGGGTATTCCAGTTCCTACCAGCAGTGGGTACACACAGTGAAGGTAACAAAAGGAAATATTTACGAAATGTTTCACCATTCTTTCCCCTTTCTTTTCTCTGAACTCACATTGTGCAAAGTATTACACAGAAGACATACATGTATCTTCTGGGTCTCATCTCTATTTGTTTGCAAGTGTACTGTTCAGACATTTGTATGTAGTATATAGCCTGCTGTTGTTGATTTCTTTTGTACAGATTATGGTTTTCCTATTAGGGACACTGATTTTTTCTTCTTTAGTAATAATCTGCTCCTTTGCCCCTTTTTTTCATTGATTTCATTGATATGGTGAAATGTATTTTGTCAGTACAAAATAAATATTTTTTTTGTATATTTTTTGTTTCATTTTGGGAACAAAATAGATTGGAGTTGTTGAGGTTTTCATTATCTAATTTATCTAATCATGTTTGTTTCCTTGTGCTAATGAGGTCTCATTTTACAGAAAGGAGGCACCCTAATTAACACAGCAGTTGTTAAAGCCAGCCCGGCTATGAAGAGTGCCTATAAGTTTGTAAGTGTTTCAAAAATGCTTCCCTTAATTATTTTGACATAGTGGATATATGGCTTGCTTATTAAACCAATGTCTTGGTTAATTTATTGGCTTTGCAGCTTCAAGAATCAATTGTAATTTTTGATTCTACCTTTGAAAACACAGTGTGGTCATGGAGACCACCCCTATTCTTCTAGAACATCCCACTGGCTGGTATCCTAGGGATCTTGGGATTTTCAGGGTAAAATCCAGAATCACCATTTATCCGTAATAAATATTTGAACTGACTGATTTGTGAATTTTCATGTGTGTGAATATAAAACATAACACTTTCTATCAATGTTTCAATATCATACAGGATCTCTTCTTCAGAAATAAAAATAGTATATACTGTAGGCCTTTGAAGTGTTTTTAAGTTATCCTTTAATCTTTTCTGTTATCTGTCTTTATAACCTCAGGCTAAAAATCAGGCAAAGCAAGGAATCAAGGAGGTGAAGAGCAAACTTAAGCACAAGGTGAAATGCTTGTTATTACTGTTAGTAAAATGTATAACATTTATTACTTATCAAAATAATATATGCCGATATATCTGTTATCTGGATGGCAGCTTTCTTACTGATGGTCTGTGCTCTGAATTTCTTTTGTTATCAGACTGAATTAGAATGTAAATCTTGAGCAAAACATTAAGTATTGCTTATTAAAGGGCATCTCCATTCTCCATGGACACTTTTATCCATATTCCTCTCTTGCCTCTCTTCACCTAGCCTTAAAACCTTTATCTATATTGTAAGGCATACCCTCTCACCCCCAACCACTAAGTTAGAAATTAAAAAATCGACCCCAAACTCTACTAACAACTCTCGGACATGAAACCAAGGCTGTGATTGGCTGAGAGGCAGCCAGTCACAGCCGGGGCTGCCAGCAATGGAGAAGACACTGGAACTAGGAGCTGTAAGTACAGTTTGGAATCGATTTTTAAATTTCTACCGTAGCGGTTGGGGGTGGGAGGGTGTGCCTTACAATATAGATAAAGGTGTTAAGGCTAGGTGAAGAGAGGCAAGAGAGGAATAGGGAGGGAGGGGGGGGCTTCCCTGAGCATGTCACCATCCCTCCCAGAGGCAACACAGAAGGCAGCAACATTTGAACAGGAAGACGGCCGCTACTCTTCTGTGGGGCCAGTAGTGGATTAAATTTTAGTTTTGGGGGTGGACATGCCCTTTAATTAAATACTACTTTTTCAGTGAAAATATACTCATATTTCCAACTTATCAAAAAGAAATGTGTTGTTAAGTAAGCTAATTTGGGAAACTTAAAGGGCCGTCCAACCTTAAAACAAAAAACGGTGACTATAAAATTACATGGATATAACACGTTTTCTGTAGTATTCGGTTAGATCAACTGGGCTTGAAGTTTAGTTTTTGAAGATATTTTATTAGTCATCTAAATGGCTTTCTCAATTCAGAATGACTTGTACCATAATCTGTTGGAAATTAAGCACCCTGGTATATGTCCCAAACACCATATAACAGGAAGGTGTTGGTTGCATTGTGGCTAAGAGGAGTCATCTAAACTGCCCAGGGTAAGGCTACAAAACAGTATTGTACATGGAAGACAATTGGTGTCGAACCCCCCCATATTTATTCAGGTTCGGGTTTTTTTTCATTCTGACATGAAAGGTCTCCCTGACACCTCTTCTAAACTTATCATTGGCCAAGATGTTGACATTACAATCTTTAAATGTATGTCCCTTTTCCTTAAGATGCAGGTATATGGCTGAGTCCTGACCCAAGGAATTCACTTTTATTTGCTGGGCCATACATTGATCCAGCTGCTGTTTGGCCTCCCCCACATACAAATCAGTACGCTGTATTGTACTGCTTATATGATGTTGCTCTTCTTGTGTTCAGGTATTAGGTCTTTTGGATGCACCAGTTGCTGCCTCAATGAGATGTTTGGTTTAAAGCAGACAGGAATATGGTGTCTCTTGAAAATTCTTCATAATTTCTTTGACACCCACGCTTACATATGCGATGACCATGTTCTTTGGGGAATTTATTGCCAACAGATTTCTCTAAAAGTCATTCTGAATTAAGAAAGAAAGTCAGATAACTAGCGAAATGTCTTTAAGAACTAAACTTCAAGGCCAGTTGATCTAACTGAATTCCACAGAATAACCATGACCTGGATGAATGAGAACCTCCCAAGCTTATAAAGTTTTATTCCTTTCTGGCAAAGGTATCTGGTTAGCAATACATCTAATAATGTGCTGAATTTGTCAGTTGGGGCTGTAGACAAGTAACTACAAGTCATTAATTTTTTGTTTTATGAGTGGACATGCCCTTTAATGTAAATATACCTGACTGATATAGTGACTCTGACTCTGAGGGAATGTCTCACCTTTTTTTATGGATAACATTTTTAATGCTAACGTATAGGAGAATTGTTGTAATTTGGGGATATGTTTCTTTTACAGGATATTGAGGAATATTCAGATTATAGTTTAGAGTCTGCGCACTCTAACACATTCCCCTTAAACCATTCAGATCGGCCTAACTCTCAAAGGAGAAAACTCTCACAGGTAATTAAAGAATATCTGTTAATACCCAAGCAAAACAGGATTAGCTATATTCCAGACATGTATTGTTATTGAATATACAGATTTTTAAATGTATTTAATGGAGTTATTAGGTTAGTTATTGAATTTTTAGGGAGAAATGTAATATGTGGTGGAGTGCAAAAAGTACCAATGCAGTAATTGGTTTGTTGCGGGATACTGCAACTTCCCTGTTCGCTGGAGCAGGGAATGGAAGGTGTGCTTTGTTGTGGGAGTTTTGAGCCCAGATTCTCTTAAACGGTGTAGCTTTAAATTGATGATCTCACCGATTTACCTTATTGACATTTTGTAAATAAAACTCTAAACTGCACATACATGAATGTTTCATACAGCTTTAAGAGGAGGAAGGGAAGGTTAATGCATCTGTCTGCTAATTATTATGATTTTGGTGTTGGGTGGGTAATTAACAAATTTTATAATTGAGGGGTGTACTTGCTCTCTTACTCCTGTAAAATATATACATACCAAAATGTGTCTGCATAGGGAGGGAGATTTTGTACAATATCTGATGTGAAGCTGCACATTCCTCAAAATGGTACATTTTAAATTCATTCGCAATCAGATTATTAATATACCCTCAAAAATTCCACAAAATGCAGTACTGGTTAGAAAAACATGCTTGGAGCTTTTGATGTTTCACCTAAGATGTCTTCAGTACAACAGAGTTCTTTTAGGTTACAGCACAGGAAATGTTATTGCCATTATAGTGTTTTAACATAAAGTTTGAAATGCTAGTTTAATATACATCTGAATTCTTGCTTTGTCTAATATGTTGCCCACGAATTCTAAGGTAGTAATTAGGTAGGTAAAGTAAGCATGCCTACGACCACCTGTTTTGGAATTTCTGCAAGTAATAGATGAATGTTGGAATGAAAGAGTTTGACTGGCTTGTTCTCAGCGGAGTGATTTTCTTAAAAAAACAGGTTTAAAAAAATGAATTGTGTTTTTATATGACTATGAAAGTGTAATATAAAGCAAACTTCTAAAATGTATCCCCCTCCACACAATATTCCCAGTAGAAAATGAATTCTACCATCTTCCATCCTGGTGTAATTTTAGTCAGTCTTCAGCATTTTCTTAGAGTTGCTTATACCAATGATGCAAGTATATATGCATAGTATGTGCCTTATCTGTGCATGAAAACACATTTAGGCTGAGGCCTCACTGAAACGCACAAGAAACTTGAATTGCATGACATCTGCTCCGAAAATGGTGATTGCATGCATTGGAATATCATAGCGCAACACATTGGGGCCAGCTACATTGCCCGCCATTGGCATGTAGAGTGCACATTGTGATCAAAATTGCTATAGTGTGACTTTTGGTGTTGCCTGCACTGATGTTGTACAGTTCATGCCATTGATATGCGTGTCATATGTAGACTGTAGGCCTTGTGAATATATGGTGAGAAATCACCTCACAGTGACAAGAGAAATGAGGATATATGGCGAATAGGCTTAAAACATAAGGGCACGGCCACGCTGCAACGCAATCGCACACAGAATCGCTCGCAAAAAAAGCGCGGTAGTCTGTGTAAGGGCACGGCCACACTGCGCACACGGAATCACATGCAATTTCATGTGCGATTTTGTTGCGTTTGTGCATGCATTTTTAAAATATCTAATGAAAAACGCATGCGCAAATGCAACAAAATCGTAGATGAAATTGAGATAAAAAATGCGGAATGCAAATCACAATCCCATGCGCAATCGCATCTCATCCGAAAACGCATGTTTTCGGTGTGTTTCCGCGATTTCAATGATCGCAAAAACGCGCATGTGCAGACGCAAAAAAGCCTGATAGTGTGGCCTAGCCCTAAAACTGTTGAATTTTTGCTTTTACAAATGACATGTTTTTTTTTTTTTGCGTAGTATTGAGAGCTTTATTTGTCTTATAAGCCAAATTAAAAATGTTCAGGACATTATATGTAGAATAGTATAGTGATGATAGTGTCCAATTAATAAAATAATTTTTGCTGTTCTACTTGCATTCAATTTTTATTACCTAAGTTGCTATATAAAATATAAATAGCAATTGTGGCTAAATGCTGTTTCAGGTGTCCTGTGTCCTGGATGCTACTTCGCCAACCCTCTCTTCATCGTATAATTTCCCAGCAACTTGCTTTAATTTCACTTAATCTAATCACTTTCTATGTGCTTCACTAATTAGTTACAGTGACTTCCTCGTTAGCCTTGCAGTGCTTGTGAAAATGTCAACGTTTTGCTCAAAGAAATTCCCCAATTAAACGTGGAAGAAAAAAACAGCATTCATTCCCCATACTTTCTGGCAGCCAACAGGGAAATAGATTTTAGGGATAGAAACCAGTTTTAACTATGCTATTGCATTGAAAAGATTATGCTTAAACGTGGACAAACAGTCTTAGCAATAACATAGTGGCCTGCGCTGTACTTCTCATCAATAAAATGTATTTGGTAATAAGTACAAACGTAATTTCTGTGGAAAGAGACGGCATTTACCCCCATGCCCAAACTTTTAATCTACTGGTCATGTAATTAATTCTTTTATTGGTAATTTTATAGTTTACCTCAAGTACAGGTAATTAATTAGTATTGCTATGTAATATGCATAGTTGTGTGCAGTGTTAATGCTTGTTGTACAATATTGCACCTTTGTTACTGAAACTGGGGCTGCCAGAACCTGTGTTGGCAGTGTTACTTTCTGTTGATTATTCTAGTTTTATATATAGTTCTTATTATAAGCAAAGTGGATTTTATCATGACTATGGTACCATCTCAATGCATTAGGAATATAATAGCTGGAGCAGATTGTGTTTTTATTGTAATATACATGGAAAACGGAATATTACTATTACATGGGTATGGCCTATAATTTATGTTGTGAAGAATGACTAGCTTTAACATGAGAGAGCTATTTATAACTTGGGACTGTTAGCTAATTACCTGTATAAACTCACTTTTTGGATATTGTTTTCTTTTTTCAATAAATGAAGACTGCAATGGATGACGAGTATAACAATCTTTCTGTTCATGGTTGCAGCAGTATCATTAGTGGGCTGTCTGACATAACTCCCTTTATTAAATGGACATTATCAAATGTATCTTATATTTGTTTCCTAGATAATACCTGCCAACGTTCCCTTGCCTGGACATTTCATTTCGTAAATACATGCCAATCACAAAATGAATGGCCCAGACGATTGCCAGAATGATGCGGGAAGTCGCTAGTGTATGGCATGAACACGTCCTTGTAGTGAATTGTTTGAAATTATATATACCTACATAGTAAGGGCCCAGACAGTGTATTATGGGATTTGTGAACACATCATGTTAGTTAAAGGAGAACTAAAGTGCGTCTAAACTATTTTAAAATACAGTTAAAATGAAAAGTACCTGGGGCAGGGAGGTAGGATTGGCACTTTCTATATCTCAATATAATTTCTATGAGGAGCGGCGGCACAAAGAAAACTGCTTCTGCCAGGCTTCCTGAGTGCTTCAGCTCTATCTTTAATACAAAAAGGCCCAGGGCCTAACCTGGCAGTTGAAATCAATCCTACCACCCTACCCCAGATAATTTTCATTTTGAAAAAGTTAATTTTTACAGTATAGTTGTCCTTTAAAATGCAACCCCTCACTTGGCTCTATTGTTTGAAATATATCTATGTCTTACCTTCCAAATCTTTCAAATCAATTTGATTTACTATGTCCTTACTATGCACTTTGCACTACAAATCTATACTTCCTACTCTCTTTCCCCAAATCAGCACAATTTCTCAAAGTCATTACTGAGCTAAAGATGTGCTGTGATGGGTGCCTATGCCCCCTCAACATTGGCACCTATAGGGAAGGATATAAAGTTTCTTGCAGATTAAGTTTAAATATCTGAAAGGTAATGGTGGTCATACAGTTATTAGACATTATATAATGTCTAAGAAGAAACTGTGGTTTTACCTCTCAATA
This sequence comes from Hymenochirus boettgeri, assembly GCA_019447015.1. Lineage (NCBI taxonomy): Eukaryota > Metazoa > Chordata > Amphibia > Anura > Pipidae > Hymenochirus > Hymenochirus boettgeri. The sequence goes on along the minus strand of CM033472.1, from coordinate 197,903,563 downwards.
TTCCTGTGATGTTCCTTGTCCTGGATCTTGTCCAAATGTTGTGTTGTGTATGGCCAGGATAGGAGAAACAGCCTCCCTCACACTAGACGCGTTTTATTGCATTTTTATGCGTTTTAACTCATGCCTTAGGTAAAAAGGTAATGAGTATCACATAGGGGTGTCATAATAACGTTTACACTACTGCATTTTCGTAATGCATGGCTTTCAGCAGTTTAGTGCGATCACGCCTTTTAATGATTTTTTTTGCATTGCAAATGCATCACTATGCAATTTATTGTGGGGTTTTTTCATGCGTTGTGTAGTGTTAACGTAGTCTAAAAGGGATCTTTTATAGAATTTTCTTTCAAATATTGGCTGATACATGTGGTGATATTGATGAATGAAAGCACATTTATGCAGAGGTGGTGAATTTAAAATTGTAATTTGTTTGCTCTCCAAAAATAAGTTTAACATATGAATAATAAAGCAATCTTATGTTATTTAGGAAAGACACAAGTATTCCATTACCTGTATGTAAACCCATTCATTTTGAATGTAAAGCATAATATTGCCATGTGCTATGGTTTACTTCTTTTAGACTAAACTGACCAGTGTAGCAAGGAATAAAGCTGGAGGTGCACTCTTGTCCAATTCTGGGTGCAGATACCTCAAATGGTTCTCCCTTCAACCACAATAGTTTCAGCAAACTTAAGGAAGTAGAGGATCGCACTCCAATCAATTTTATATTTTTATACCACACATCACACACAAACACAACGTTTTGGGGGAATAACGTGCCCCCGAAGACGTTGTGTTTGTGTGTGATGTGTGGTATAATATAAAAATATAAAATTGATTGGAGTGCGATCCTCTACTTCCTTAAGTTTGCTGAAACTGACCAGTATACCTGAGCATGTAGTCTGCAAAACAAGCTTCTCAAACATATTGTGAAAAGTGTTGAATGCATAATATTGGTGGAATTGTGCTACTGTACTTAAATACATTCTAGTAATTCTAAACAGAACCTTAAGTTAATGTATGTATTATGTACTTTATATTATGCTGTATCAAAAGATCTATCTCTAATATATTTGTGCCACTGCCTGAACAATTATTGCCTTGAAATACTGTACATAGTTCTGGGCCATGCTGAAATAAAAATAAACATGCTCTTGGGTGTATTTTATAAAACATCTATGATTACTTAGCATCAACAATGTTTTACTATAACCTAGGAAAATAATCCAATTAACAGGGTTGGTTTACTGAACCAGAACTACAAGGTAGCCTGTAGGAGGCTTGTCCCCAGCTAAAGGGAAGCCTAGTTGCTAAATTAATCACAAAAATATCAAGTGTATTTTATTTAGATCCATTCAGATTCCATTCAGTAGACACCTTCCTGCTGTGACTGTGAAAAGGAAAATATCAGCAAAGCCTTAAAGAAAGCTAAATGGCAACAACAATGACCTTCCTGTCTACTTTTTTAATTAATTATATTTAAAGGTACAGTTTTTATTGTGGGGGGGGGGGGTTCTGGTACTTTTGAGAAATTAAAAATATTCTTTAGACCATTTTTTGGAGAGTAAAATTCTTATAAACGTATTAAGATAGTGTTTAATATATGTCTACAATATAAAAGAGAAAACAACATATGAGGTTTTTCTAATTTAAAATGCTTGTATGTTGCATATAATAATAAAAAAAATAGAAATATTTTGCTTCTCACAACAAAAGTATTATATTGCCCTCTGGTGGCATAATTCTAAATCCCTTTGAAAATGTTTAAACACAATCATAGGAGGATAAGATATATTCTTATACAAACATAATTTAAAGCAGGTGACTGTGTCTATGTGTGATTGATTGTGTGCTAGTTTAGTATGGTATTCTTGGGGGTAGGGACCAGGTGTACCAGGTGTACTTTTTGTTGGCTGTGGATGCTGAGGTTTTCATGGAAGGGTTGTACTCTAAGGACTTTTTTTAATCCACAATAACTATGTATTTTGAACTCCTGTATTTCCTTCTATCTGATTTTATAATTACTGATATACCAACCTTTTTTGTTGTATTTGTTTATTTTGTTTATTAGATCAAGCTTTCTTTGCCACCAGTTGTATTTGTTTATGTCTGTCGAACCCTTTTCTACCGGAGCATAAGCCGAAGGTGCTTCCATAGCTTATCTTGTTGATATATTTGTTCCCTTCTCTTTAGACACGAATGAACAGACCACAGACTCTTATGGGCAGCAACTGCTCAGGTCTGGAAGATTCTGATATTGGTGATAGTTCCAGCAAGTGAGTATAATAGCCACATCAAGAGTTTCAAGGTTCACCCTAGGGTGATTCACTTATAAGTAAAAAAAAAAAAGTTGCCTGTGCTATTAATTTGCAGCAATCGATAAGATGTTTTAATATGTTATTGCAGTTAGAAAATATCTGATTAGTTTCTGCAGATTAATAGTATGGGCAGATGTTAACTCCTTTTATTGCATCAGCCCATATGCATGTATACATATATCACCTCCGAACCCCCACCCTGTGCAAAGTGAATCAATTTGAATACGGTGGGGGTTCAGATGTGTTATAGGGAATTGTTACATGTGACACAGTTTGTTCTGAAAGTTTAGGGAAAATGGGGCATTGTTAAAATGTCTCCTCTGGGCATGATTCTAAGAGGGTATTACTCATACCCAGTTATTTTCAGCACTTACCTTTCAAGGGAATAGAATGCAGTCTTTTATGGGTTTTTTCTCCCACCAGGAATGCTAGCATGCAAAAAGCTGCGTCTTATGTAACTCATATATAATATTTGTTTCTTTTTTGTCATTTTCATTCTAAATTATATAAAAATCGAATTCCCTAATTTATTTTTCCTAAGGAGATATTCAGCCTTATTATTGTCCTTGCTTAGTTAGGAGACTGCTGGTCAAGTGCAAGTAATCTGTTTTCTTTCTAAATAGTTCCTAACCAGTGATAATCCAGTGTATAGACAAACCATTCAGTTACTGGTAACCCCTTTACCCCCCAGGTCATTGTCTCAGGGATGCTTAAAGGGTATGTCCACCCAAAAATAAACTTTTTATATGTTCTTTATATAATAGCACCAACCTCAAACGCCATGTTCATTTTTCTAAAAATCATTTGCCTTGCCCGATATTTAATGAGATATATATCAGGCTGCACTTCCTCTCCACTTCCTCTTTAGATGACCCCGAGCTGCAGCTTAGGAAAAAAAAAAATTCTTGCCTGTGTGTGTGTGTGTATCTCTCTCTCTATCTCTCTCTCTGGGCTGACTGGCTGCAGCTGTTGATCCTGGATTTCTTCAGTACACATAACTTTACAGCTGTGATTGGTTGAGAGGGAAAAGAGGGAGGGATCCAGGGGTCAGACCATTACTGATGCAACTTCCTCTGTTCTCACTGCTGGATGTTAACAGACATGCTCAAGAACATGAAAAGAACAGAGGCAAGGTAATGTAACCTGTCTCTGTTCATCACTGTATTGGTCCGTGCTGCAGGATTAAGCCAGCTACAAAGGTCTGTAACTTTTTAACCACTGGACCGATTTACATGCTGTAAAGTTTGTTTTGGAGCACTTATTTGGGCCAAATAAATATAAAAAGTTAGTTTTGGGGGCGGACATGCCCTTTAATGAGCTTTAGCCAGGAAGCTCATTTAGTAGTGACTGTGGAGATATACAATGAGTATATATTTCCCTGTGCTGTGGATGAGTGAGGTGGAGTGATAGTGAAGGGCTTTTAGAGAAATATTTGACTTGTTTCACACAAATATAAATTTAGGGAGATAAAGTCACCAGACAACATTGTCCCAATAGATAGAGCACATTCACAAAGATACAACAAGCAGTGTCTCACCCCCCTTTGCTGTAGCTGTTTATTTATGAAATTAATCTATGGGTACTAGGTGTCAGCTCCCAAAATCCACCTCTTTGTTTTGGTGGAAGTGGTTACAGTACACTTCACATGCTTTCTTGTGCACAGCAGAAACAAGGAAGCTTCAGCCTTGGCCCTCTAGTATCTCAAAGTCAAGCATATTACAGCACACATCATGTTACTTCAACTACATAATAGGGGAAAAAAAGACCCCTGACTTAGCACCCACCGCTAGGTACACCCACTTAATCAATAATCCTAACCGGCAATAAATAGCACAGTTTTAATTATCAAAGTCAATGTTAAACTTTACTAGAATCCACACAAACAATGATAAAGTGCACATCGTGAATAAAAAAGGTTAAAAACACATAAATACAAGTCCTCCAGTGGGAGAAGATAGCTGCACTGGAATAAATATAGTCAAAAGCCCCAAATGTCCGGTATATAAACTTGTGGTGTATAAACTATAGGAGCTGTCATGAATCCAAGTATCAAAAGGTGAAGCATTCAATGACAATCAACCATCTGGAATTAGTTCCACACTAATAGGTCATCATGTTACTGCAGATCCTGCTTCCTCAGGCACAGAAGAGAGATTTCACATGTTTACATTGTTTTTAAAAACACACCACAAAAAGTAATATTTGCAGTTTTATTTCCTGTCAGGCATTGGAGAACAAACATTGCAGAAGTAAGTCTGGGAATTTTAATCTGTAACCTCCTCGGCTGGGTGTTTCTAAAAGTGGAACATGTGTTTACTAAGCCACAAGTGGTAACACTAAAAAACAGGTATAATAGAAACATTATCTTTTGCTAGGAACAAAATGGGGGCAAAAAATAAATAAAAACAGCAGTAAAATATTCTGACTATTTTGTATTGTTCCTTGTAGGCTGTTTGCAATTCACTCTGACTGAAAAATAATCAGCAAGCCGCTTTCAAAGTCAATAGGTGCACATTCTCACAAGGAAGATTAAATGGCATGTGATTTGTACTGGCAGCAACACGGAAACCTTCTTAGTTACATTAAATATGTTCCTCCTTGGAGGAAAGGTTTCACGACAGTTTTTACATTAGGATTGAAAAAATTAAGTTTAGTCCTCCTTTGTGAATAAACTAGGAAACTAGTTTGTACACTGAATTTTTACTTCCTTATAACTTATCCAGGTTGTCTTCAGAGGACAGTGAAGAAGCCTCTGGATATTTTGATGATAGTGATACATCGTTTGATGATGTCAGTTTGTCCTCCCGACCAGGGGGAGAGATGGATCTTCTAGGGGAAATTTTGGACTCATTAAGTACCCACAGCTCAGATACTGGAGCAGGACGTTTAACAGCAGCTAAGAGCCTAGATTTCTTTCGCTCTACAGAAGATATGGACTATAAAGTTCTGGTATGATATAACTGCTTTTTTTAACTCTCTACACCAGACCCCAAAACATTTATTTCCTAGCAGTCAATCCATCCATGATATTATGTTTTCATCACAATAAAATCTGACCAATTAACTTTAGTAAATGTTGATGGTTTGCTTTTGTGTAATGGAGGAGAGAACCGCGCTAGTTATTTTTTTGATTTATAGAAAAACAGCTAAATCAAATTGTGACATATGGGGTACATATATTACATAGGCCTTCCAACAGTTTAGTAATATGACAGGCATTATTTTAGACTAGGGACAGAAAAGTCCAATAAAGTACTTTACAGGTCTGAAAAAGAAGAAAATGCAGGATTAAAATTGCCTTTTAAGCTTTTAAGGATAATTGTATTGCCTAATTCCTTAAAATTCCTTAAAATTAAAGGTATGCAGCCCTCCCCATACTTTTTTTTCCTGATTTCAAGTCTCTCTCTGCCTTCAATTACCGTAGCCATGCTGTGAAGGGGGCGTAACGATTCTGTCTGCCTCTAACTGTCACTCAAAGCTAGATGCAGAGAAAACACTCCCCCCCCACCTTGATCAGCTTGATATGTAGGCTGTATCCTAGCAACAGGCATTTCAAGTTTGTTTAACTGGCAGAGAGGAGGAGAGAGGGTGTAACAGACATTCCCACCAGCCAATGACAAGTGGTATGTTAACCATGGCCCTGGGCCATCTAGAAGGCGGGCTTTTAGCAGTCCTCTTTGCTGTGTGATATCTAAGGGAGGGCAGCATGGATGTAAATGTGAGTAAGTTAATTTAGCTTCGGAAGTGGGAACATGTAATGGGGGTGATGATGGGTTTTTTTGATATTGTTGTCCTCAACAATCTTTTTCTGTAAGATCAAAGTATGTGCACCTCTGCATATGATAATTTGAAGCCATCCTTTATTATTTTATATTGATTATATAGCGCCAAACATCTTCCGTGGCGCTTTACAATTACATAGTCATACATTACATACAGGGTAATACATGTTATATAAAGTCATACATATTACATACACAGGTAATACATAATTAAGAAACAGTGAGGAGTTTCTACAGCAATACCGTGATACAATAGGAGAGGGACCCTGCCCAAGAAGCTTACAGACTAGAGGATATGGGGGTGAGAAATAAGATGAACGGATCGGTAGACTGTAAATAGATTGGCAGTGGAGCGTGAAAGGCGGGTTGGATCAAATTGGGTAGTAAGGGGGTAATGTTTAGGCCAGGTTATATGCTTGCCTAAAGAGGGGGGTTTTAAGGTGTTAAGGGATGGTGAGTGACAGACAGACAGAGGAAGGGAGTTCCAGTGCAGAGGGGCAGCACGAGTAAGTCCTGAATGCGAGCATGGGAAGAGGTGACAGAGTGATGAGAGGAGGGTATCATTTGCAGAGCGGAGGTTGCGCCTGGGATGGTATCGCTGGATCAGCTCTGAGATATATGAGGGGCTGAGTTGGATAGTGCTTTATAGGATAAGGTAAGCAGTTTGAACAGGATCCTTTGCGTGATTGGCAACCAGTGGAGGCACTGGCAGAGAGGAGAGGCATTAGAGAAGCAAGAAGAGAAATGAATGAGCCGGGCAGCAGAGTTGAGAATGGATTGACGGTGCCAGGCGGTTGTTTGGTAAACCACACAGGAGTGTGTTGCAGTAGTATAGCCGGGATATGATTAGGGCATGGACTAGGAGCGGACATGAGGAGATGGGGATATGGGTGTGTTGTTAATACCCTTCAAACCAACCCTTCCTCAAACTGATGTTCCCAGGGTAAGGGCCTAAACTGCTAGTTCCTCGCCCCTAGGTTTTTCTTAGATCCCAGCAGTTCTAACCAAAGGGGAAGACGTGTTTCTTGATGGCCCGGACTGAAAAAGCAAAACTTTCCAGCGATCAAAGGTAAACCCAGAGGTAGGGGAAATTTGGACTCATTAAGTACCCACAGCTCAGATACTGGACAGGACGTTTAACAGCAGCTAAGAGCCTAGATTTCTTTCGCTCTACAGAAGATATGGACTATAAAGTTCTGGTATGATATAACTGCTTTTTTTTTAACTCTCTACACCAGACCCCAAAACATTTATTTCCTAGCAGTCAATCCATCCATGATATTATGTTTTCATCACAATAAAATCTGACCAATATACTCTTAGTAAATGTTGATGGTTTGCTTTTGTGTAATGGAGTAGAGAACGCTAGCTAGTTATTTTTTTGATTTATAGAAAAACAGCTAAATCAAATTGTGACATATGGGGTACATATATTACATAGGCCTTCCAACAGTTTAGTAATATGACAGGCATATATTTTAGACTAGGGACAGAAAAGTCCAATAAAGTACTTTACAGGTCTGAAAAAGAAGAAAATGCAGGATTTAAATATTGCCTTTTAAGCTTTTAAAGGATAATTGTATTGCCTCAATTCCTTAAAATTCCTTAAAATTAAAGGTATGCAGCCCTCCCCATACTTTTTTTTCCTGATTTCAAGTCTCTCTCTGCCTTCAATTACCGTAGCCATGCTGTGAAGGGGGCGTAACGATTCTGTCTGCCTCTAACTGTCACTCAAAGCTAGCATGCGAGAAAACACTCCTCCACCCACCCTTGATCAGCTTGATTATGTAGGCTGTATCCTAGCAACAGGGCATTTCAAGTTTGTTTAACTGGCAGAGGAGGAGGAGAGAGGCTGTAACAGACATTCCCACCAGCCAATGACAAGTGGTATGTTAACCATGGCCCTGGGCCATCTAGAAGGCGGGCTTTTAGCAGTCCTCTTTGCTGTGTGATATCTAAGGGAGGGCAGCATGGATGTAAATGTGAGTAAGTTAATTTAGCTTCCGGAAGTGGGAACATGTAATGGGGGTGATGATGGGTTTTTTTGATATTGTTGTCCTTCAACAATCTTTTTCTGTAAGATCAAAGTATGTGCACCTCTGCATATGATAATTTGAAGCCATCCTTTATTATTATTATTATTGATTTATATAGCGCCAACATCTTCCGTGGCGCTTTACAATTACATAGTCATACATTACATACAGGGTAATACATGTTATATAAAGTCATACATATTACATACACAGGTAATACATAATATAAGTAAACAGTGAGGAGTTTCTTACAGCAATACCGTGATACAATAGGAGAGAGGACCCTGCCCAAAGAGCTTACAGACTAGAGGATATGGGGGTGAGACATAAGATGACAGGAATCGGTAGACTGTAAATAGATTGGCAGTGGAGCGTGAAAGGCGGGTTGGATCAAATTGGGTAGTAAGGGGGTAATGTTTAGGCCAGGTTATATGCTTGCCTAAAGAGGTGGGTTTTAAGGTGTTAAGGGATGGTGAGTGACAGACAGACAGAGGAAGGGAGTTCCAGTGCAGAGGGGCAGCACGAGTAAAGTCCTGAATGCGAGCATGGGAAGAGGTGACCAGAGTGGATGAGAGGAGGGTATCATTTGCAGAGCGGAGGTTGCGCCTGGGATGGTATCGCTGGATCAGCTCTGAGATATATGGAGGGGCTGAGTTGGATAGTGCTTTATAGGATAAGGTAAGCAGTTTGAACAGGATCCTTTGCGTGATTGGCAACCAGTGGAGGCACTGGCAGAGAGGAGAGGCATTAGAGAAGCAAGAAGAGAAATGAATGAGCCGGGCAGCAGAGTTGAGAATGGATTGAATCGGTGCCAGGCGGTTGTTTGGTAAACCACACAGGAGTGTGTTGCAGTAGTATAGCCGGGATATGATTAGGGCATGGACTAGGAGCGGACATGAGGAGATGGGGATATGGGTGTGTTGTTAATACCCTTCAAACCAACCCTTCCTCAAACTGATGTTCCCAGGGTAAGGGCCTAAACTGCTAGTTCCTCGCCCCTAGGTTTTTCTTAGATCCCAGCAGTTCTAACCAAAGGGGAAGACGTGTTTCTTGATGGCCCCGGACTGAAAAAGCAAAACTTTCCAGCGATCAAAGGTAAACCCAGAGGTAGGGGAAATTTTGGACTCATTAAGTACCCACAGCTCAGATACTGGAGCAGGACGTTTAACAGCAGCTAAGAGCCTAGATTTCTTTCGCTCTACAGAAGATATGGACTATAAAGTTCTGGTATGATATAACTGCTTTTTTTTAACTCTCTACACCAGACCCCAAAACATTTATTTCCTAGCAGTCAATCCATCCATGATATTATGTTTTCATCACAATAAAATCTGACCAATATACTCTTAGTAATGTTGATGGTTTGCTTTTGTGTAATGGAGTAGAGAACGCTAGCTAGTTATTTTTTTGATTTATAGAAAAACAGCTAAATCAAATTGTGACATATGGGGTACATATATTACATAGGCTTCCAACAGTTTAGTAATATGACAGGCATATATTTTAGACTAGGGACAGAAAAGTCCAATAAAGTACTTACAGGTCTGAAAAAGAGAAAATGCAGGATTTAAATATTGCCTTTTAAGCTTTAAAGGATAATTGTATGCCTCAATTCCTTAAAATTCCTTAAAATTAAAGGTATGCAGCCCTCCCCATACTTTTTTTTTCCTGATTTCAGTCTCTCTCTGCCTTCAATTACCGTAGCCATGTTGAAGGGGGCGTAACGATTCTGTCTGCCTCTAACTGTCACTCAAAGCTAGCATGCGAGAAAACACTCCTCCACCCACCCTTGATCAGCTTGATTATGTAGGCTGTATCCTAGCAACAGGGCATTTCAAGTTTGTTTAACTGGCAGAGGAGGAGGAGAGAGGCTGTAACGACATTCCCACCAGCCAATGACAAGTGGTATGTTAACCATGGCCCTGGGCCATCTAGAAGGCGGGCTTTTAGCAGTCCTCTTTGCTGTGTGATATCTAAGGGAGGGCAGCATGGATGTAAATGTGAGTAGTTAATTTAGCTTCCGAAGTGGGAACATGTAATGGGGGTGATGATGGGTTTTTTGATATTGTGTCCTTCAACAATCTTTTTCTGTAAGATCAAAGATGTGCACCTCTGCATATGATAATTTGAAGCCATCCTATATTATTATTATTGATTATATAGCGCCAAACATCTTCCGTGGCGCTTTACAATTACATAGTCATACATTACATACAGGGTAAACATGTTATATAAAGTCATACATATTACATACACAGGTAATACATAATATAAGTAAACAGTGAGGAGTTTCTTACAGCAATACCGTGATACAATAGGAGAGAGGACCCGCCCAAAGAGCTTACAGACTAGAGGATATGGGGGTGAGACATAAGATGACAGGAATCGGTAGACTGTAAATAGATTGGCAGTGGAGCGTGAAAGGCGGGTTGGATCAAATTGGGTAGTAAGGGGGTAGTTTTAGGCCAGGTATATGCTTGCCTAAAGAGGTGGGTTTAAGGTGTTAAGGGATGGTGAGTGACAGACAGACAGAGGAAGGGAGTTCCAGTGCAGAGGGGCAGCACGAGTAAAGTCCTGAATGCGAGCATGGGAAGAGGTGACCAGAGTGGATGAGAGGAGGGTATCATGCAGAGCGGAGGTTGCGCCTGGGATGGTATCGCTGGATCAGCTCTGAGATATATGGAGGGGCTGAGTTGGATAGTGCTTATAGGATAAGGTAAGCAGTTTGAACAGGACCTTTGCGTGATTGGCAACCAGTGGAGGCACTGGCAGAGAGGAGAGGCATTAGAGAAGCAAGAAGAGAAATGAATGAGCCGGGAGCAGAGTTGAGAATGGATTGAATGGTGCCAGGCGGTTGTTTTGGTAAACCACACAGGAGTGTGTTGCAGTAGTATAGCCGGGTATGATTAGGGCATGGACTAGGAGCGGACATGAGGAGATGGGGATATGGGTGTGTTGTTAATACCCTTCAAACCAACCCTTCCTCAAACTGATGTTCCCAGGGTAAGGGCCTAAACTGCTAGTTCCTCGCCCCTAGGTTTTTCTTAGATCCCAGCAGTTCTAACCAAAGGGGAAGACGTGTTTCTTGATGGCCCCGGACTGAAAAAGCAAAACTTTCCAGCGATCAAAGGTAAACCCAGAGGTAAGGAACTAGCAATTTATGTCTTCATTTTAGGCGCATCTAGGTTTTCGTGGCTTTATGGCTCAGAAATTGCTGATTAAAATAAGGATCTCTTTCTTAAGATTTCATGATAAAGACAAAACAAGTTATTGTTAAAAATATTAGTACTGTTTCAGATTAAGATTTATGTGATGTTTATGTGCTTCATCTAGAACAAACCAAATCCCCCCAGTCAACATTCAATGTATTGGATTCCTTGGATGACTGGAATCTGGGGCAAGATGACAGTGTTCTGCACAGGCGACATCTCCCACCCTCTTCCGCAAGCGAAGTCAAAAGGAACATCTCAGTCAGGCAGCAATGAACATAAGTCAGAATTTCCAGCAATCATTTTTACTGATCCCACTGCAGTTGAGTGCACCAACCGTCCCACATCAGTATTTATTACAAGTGACACAGCAATAGCAACTAGAAGTAGAAACAGTTGCAGGGATCTATTATCAACACAAGTGCCATGGGAAAAGGAGGAAATTGAAGTTAAAGGCCCACGGATTATCAATAGTCCTCCTTGATATTTTCAAGTATCTTTGGACCTAATGCTCAAACATTCTGTAAGCCTCTAGGAGGAATTCTGTTTCCATTATTACAATGTATGGAAAGTTTTATTGCCTGGATTTATTCTACTGAATATAATGTTTGATTTTACTATAGTGTACCGTCACGTGAGAATTTCACTAAAAACACCCGTCTGGAGACAAACAAGGTTATTTTAACAAAGACTAAATAAAATTCTTTCCAAGGTACAGGATTCATATCCTACATGCATTGTTGTGTAGTGCCACAGCAAAACATCCCATTTCTTGGGAGAAGCAAACAGATATTGCAAAAGATTAAATTAACCATTCATTAGTTTTGGGCATTATAGGGCCAATATTATATTTTATGTCACCTAACAAAAATCATTGGATGAAGTATTTTAAATATTGAAAATAGTGAGAAACAAAGTTCAAAGTATTGTTAGGCTACAAATATTTGATAAACTTTGTGTTGCTACAGCAGAATATTAGATAATATAAATGTCTTCATGTATTGCAATTTCACCTTAATTTGCTTAGTATTAGAAATGTCATTATGAATGGTTACTGTGATTTTTTAAAGTATAGGGCACCAAAGCCTAAAGTTAACATTTAATTTGGTTGATTTCCCATATGCCGTCTTGAATTGCTACATGAAAAAAGTTACTTCAACAATGGTCCTTTCTGGATGCGTTATAAAGTTTGACTACAGTGAGCTGTGTCTGTAACAGATGCATTGTGTTAACTACTGCATCCACGACCATGAGAAGAACCTGAAGGAAAAAAAATTCCGCCTGTCAAAATTTTAAAATGAGAACTTTAGTGTACCTATAACTCGAGTATAACTCAAGTCCCTATTTTTACCTGAAAAATTAGTAAAAGTTTACTCCAGTATAAGACGAGGGTAGAAATTGTGACCACTACTGCCTTCTGATTTAGTATTGTTTTGTTGCTTAAGTGCCCTTTAATGGACAGCGAATTCCCATACAGTAGTCCCATACAGTAATAGCCAAATCCAGTACCAGTAACCCCCAATTTTGCACCTCAGATGTTTGGAAACTACAACTCCAGCATGCTTTGGTTGCATGGGAATTGTAGTTTCTAAAACATGTGTAGTGGCAAGGTTCAATAAACTTTTTATTAAGCTACTATCATTTACAATCTCCTGACCCCCTTATAGTAAGAGCACTCTGGCCCCCATATAATAAAGGGCACTCTGACCCTATAGTAAAAGTGTCACCTGAGAGTTGTAGTTTCAAGCTGTCACTTGCATGAACTAGCAGCCATTTTGCCCCAAACTGAGAAGACCCATCAGATTTACAGCATCCAGATGAGCAGTGGGACAGTGCTGGTGAGTCCAGCAGCCTGACTACAGGAAGCAGGAAGGAGTGTAAAGGCAGATCAGCTCCTGTAACTTTCTATGCAGATGAAGGATTTTTTAAACACAGCCACCTACTGGTTACTTGCGCAATTGGGACTTGACCCGAGTAAAGCTGAGGTTAGGTTTTCAGGCTAATTTTAAAGCCTGAAAATCTGACTTATATTCGAGTATATACTGTATATGTTGGGGAGTTTTTGGTTTTTTTTTTAAACAGTTCAATAAAAATAAAAAAGAAATGGGGGAGGGAGGTATGGTTGATAATACCTACCTCCCAATTTTGTTCTGTGAGGAGAACCAGCAGTGAAAAACTCTGCCGAGTTCCTGCTGGCTTTAATACTATCTTTAATATAGGAATGGCCAATCACCAACCTGGCATGTCTTCAAATAGCCACAGGCATTTTGGTAGTGGAAATATTTTTTATGATTATAACTTACATATTTGTTGTATTCTAAAAAATCCACAGTAGTGTCTAACATGTTCAATACAGTTAATGTAATGAACGTCACTTCATTGATATAATCAACTAATAAATAGAAATCATTGAAATCAGAGTATTTACAGGAAAGAACGTCATGCCAGAAGCAGAAATTATTAATATTGTCCCCTAATGACCTCTTAATGGAATCTTTGGCTGCCTGCCAGTACAGTTTTTCAACAATTAATAGATCTGCAAACAAAAGAAAAAAGGGGGAGGGCGGGGGTGATGTGAAGCAGAGCAGTGTCTATGGTGAGGCTGTGCAGAACTTATAAGTGACAGAAATACGAGAAGGCAGTTTGGGGGGGTATTAGGTGTACTCACTAAGCATTAATAATTTAAGACAAAGCAAAAGCAAAGATAAATATGTGAGTACCACCATGTTTTTTTCTCTAATTGTAGTTTCAAGTAATGTAAAGTTGTCAGAGTGAGTATAGTGACCCTTTAAGTAACAAGTTTTACCGAAATGCACTTTGTGCAACTGAAATATGCCTACCCACAGTTTGAAAGGCCCATGTGTGCACAGTAATATGAGTCCTAGGAGGGGAGACTGATAATTCTTTCTCTTGTACTTTGGGAAATAACTGAATTTAAGTGCAATTATATCCTCAAAAACATTGTCCTGTTTGCTTCCCATCAAAAGTACCTAGGGTGAGTTTGGACTATTCATCATGAAAGATGAAACATTAGTTGAATAATGATTTGAGATCCGTTACACGTTATGATCTTCAATGAAGTTTTATTTATAATGTAATTGCGGGAAGTAGGCCACGCTGGAATCATTGAGATTTACTATGCATGTGATCACCATTTTGGTCTGTACAAAATCGCATTTAATACAAGTCTATGGAGCACATAAAAAAGCAAACACCAATCAATAGGATGCGCAATTTTTCTTTTACCCATTAATCCTCTAAGATACACAAGTGCAAAGGCACGTAAAAGTTGATACAAGCAGACAATCAAAGGCACACAGAAACATACCGGTACATCGTTTTTCCTGTGCATTGCAGAGGGGCTTCAGCCTCGGCCTACCTATAAAAAAGGACTTTCACAACACACATATCACATCCATACATATTGCAAACTAAAAACAACAGCTCAGTACAAGACATATCTATTCACACATGTGGTTGCATTGAACTAACTTTAAACTATTTTTATTTTTTTAGGTGTTAGGATACTTTTAACCACAACATGATCACTATTAAGAACAATGCAATATTTTTCTAAAATAAGGTTCTAAATTTCATCATGTGTGGCAAACATCCCCTGCTAATTGCCTGTAATATCCTTTAAAATATTAAAGGGTTTCATATCCTATTACAAGTACCATTCAGAGAAAACCAGCCCGCATAGTCAGTACTTATAACTCAGTTACTTCATTCATCTTACATGTTTAGTTGCATATCTATGTCCCTTGTCTATTTATTGATATCACAGTGAGGCCTTGTAAGGTATCATACAGAATTAAAATGTTGCTTTCCTCCCTAAATATATGTTATAAGAGTAACTTTAGTTTAAACAACCCAGTTATACTTTAATAGCCGCCTCCAGCAAATATGGCGGTCTATCATAAAGATACTCAGACCTTTCAGGAATCCTAAAACTAACCAAGAGGTGTAAATATGCATGAATAGGGAACGCATTTCTTCCCTAATTTATGTAAGTGAAAAGGTTTATTGTAAAGTGAAGGTGTTTGTTATCTCACCTGTTCATTAATTTATTCCATGTCATTAATTGTTCCAATATTTAAGGGGAGTATCCCTCGATGAAGTGATGTGCGAGCGTTACGAAATGCGTCAGGGTCACGTGATGGTCTCGCTCTTTGGAGCATGCTATTTGATAAATAAAAGTAGTTTCAACCTATGCTGGTTGTAGTACATCGATCCTTTCCTTGTTTGTTTGCCTTGTTGCTGTGTGAAGTTCCAGATTCTCACCGACTGGACTCCCGCGAGGTGTTTGGGAGCGCAGCTATCATGCTGGTATTCTCTCTATTATCATGGACGCATTAGCTCGAGCGCCAAATCATCAACCCTCCTCCTACTGTAGTGTGCCACTGCCATTGGAAGAAGCCGACCCCTTCTTGTGCGCGCATGAGAGAGACCTCAATGCCGTTCAGGATGGGGCAGAGAGAGGAAGAGAGAGAGTGAGAGAGAGAAAAAGTGAAGGGGGAGAGAGTGAGAGAAGGAAAGAGGGAGGGGGAGAGAAGGAAAGAGAAAGTGGGGGTTTTTAAATGCAGGGTTTAACGATTCTTTAAAGTTGCTAGTATTTCTAACAATCCCATCAGTTGCCACATTATGGTGTATGGTGGTGCCATCTATTGTGCATGGCATCTATAGACTGCTACCATTATTTACACAACATTACGGTACATATCCATTATATTTTACCATTATGCTTATTTGATGTGTCATGGTTTTTGATTGTTGGAAGATTTGTGGTGCACACCTTTAAAACTTTACCAGAATTCTATGACTGGTACAGTTGTGGATAGTAACAAAGATATTTTATTTCACTATTTCCACTTTACTAAAGTATTTCCAATTGTCTGAACATTTTACTTTTGCTACATTTCAAAGTAAATATATTTTTACTCCACTATGTTTTGTGAAACCTGTTGTTTCTTTTTATTTATGAGCGGGATAGATGAAAAGCCTTTTTATTTTATTGCGGACTTTTGGTATATTTTAATATACATTTTAACTTATTTTTCTGCGGGAATGAAGCACCTTGCACGCACGTTTGCATGAGGCCGATCAAAATACGTTGGTTTTTCTCTGCAATAGGTATATGTTTTTTGTCTCTTGGATACCTGGGAATCACGATTGCATGTTAAAAAGTGCAGACTAGTGTTGGGCAATTGGGGGTTACAGTAGGTGAGTGCTGGGGCCCGCTGCGATGTGATCTATTATCTGAGCATGTACTCCGATCCCTGAAAATAACAGGGATCGAAGCATAAGAGGCACATGCGAAGATGTGTGTGCTCAGTGTGGCCTCTGCCTCAAATAATGTTAATGTTATATTAGGTCAAACATATGTTATAGTAGGTACTGTATATACGTAAACCTCTAGTTGTGTGTTTGCGACCCAGTCTTTTCCTCATCTTATTATCCTAGTGCCATGTGAGCAGTAAAATTATATTTGTGTTATATTCTTAGCCTCATATACACGTGTGATGTGTCCGACATTGTTTCGCCATGTATGGGACCTTTATCGGGCAAACTGGCCTGTCGTTCGGAGATCAGCCCGGTCGGGCAATGATCCCCGACTGAACGTCGTTTCACCTGATAAAGTGCCCATACACAGGAAGATTTTCAGCCAAAACGAATGTTCGGACACATCGTGCGTCATGGGTCGGGACCCGCGATCGCACGTGTGTACGAACCTTAGCCTTCTTTGTTCCTATTCTTTAAAATTAACACAGACTGTGAGTGAAGTACAACAATCGAGTCAAAACATTTCTAACTTGAAAAAGGCGTAGTGTTAGTGTATATCTAGGAATGTATAAAGCTCCATAAATAAGGGATAATGCGCCCTTACAGTGTAATATCCTCATATTATAATGAAATTGATGCATGTTACTTATAATAAATAAGTATCTGATTCCTTCACATCATTTGCATTTTACTTTTAGCCTATTCCCACCTTAATTTAACCCCCCAAGCTAGCTGCCGTAACTTAAACCCAGTAGAAAGAAGCATCCAACCAGCATCTATGCGGGTTGGGATGCTTTTTCATTATAGCAAAAAATAGGCTCTAAGTCAAAATGATAAACTACAACTGTAAAACAGCACAAACTTATTTCAGATAGATATCCTTCCCTTTGATATATACCCATATCTTAGGGTAGTGCTTAGGATTGTGCCTTCAAACCTATTGGCACCAATTATTATTCTGACATGATACTTTTACCAGAAATCACCCTAGTATATCAAAATACCTCATAAAGGGGAACTGTGGTCCAAAAATGACTTTAGGTAATTAATAGAAATTGCTCTCCTGAGAATTTTGCAATTTATTTTCATTGTTTATTTTACATGGTTTTGAAGATATTTACATTTTTGTGTGTGATATGGAGCAGAATCACCAGGTCCCTGCACTTCCTGCTTCTTGCTCTGAAACCTGTCAGTCAATCTGCCCTGTGTCTCCTCCCCTTTGCAGCCCCCCTGGTTCCTCCCACTCATGGACCCCATGGTCCCTCCAGTTGCAGGCCCCCCTTGGCCCATTCCCTTACAGCCCCATGTGGCCCAGCCCACTCGCGGGTGCCTTGGCCCCGCCCACTCATGGATGCCTAAGCCCGCCTACTCGTGGATGCCTAAGCCCCGCCCACTCAGGGTGGCCTAAGCTCTGCCCACTCGGGGTGCCTAAGCCCCACCCACTCACAGGTGCTGTGGGCCACTCTGACACCCCCTACCACCACCACCACACCCACCCTACCCACCACCACCCCCTGAAAATTCGTGGAAACAGCCTTTTCAGGCAGAGTGAGAACTCTGCCTGAAAAGGCTGTTTTCACATGTGAGAGAGACGGACTGTAGATTCCCTTACCTTCTCTGCAGCTGCAGGTCCTTCACACAGCAGATAGGAGGAGGGACTTCCGGTCTTCCTCACACACGGAGGGAGTTTGAGGCTGTGCTCGCCAGTGGCCCTGTGCAGGAGAAGCCTTAGGAATCTCACATGTCAGCCTCCCACCCATTAACTTCTGGTCAGCCATTCTTTATATCTTGGGCTGTGGAGCACGTAGAGAGGTGGTTGATGGCTCGTTTTAAAGGTAGGAAACGTGGCCTTTCATTTAAACTCACTTGTTTGGAGACCACAGTTCCCCTTTAACCTTTAAAGGAATAGTTCATTGCAATAGTGAACTATTCCTTTCTACATTGATGGCATACGCTATTACGCGCATGCCCGATAATGCGCGCTATAGCAGAACAGAAGACAGGTCGGTAACTGTCAGAGCCGCCCCGCTGAATCGTGCGAAAGGTAAGATTTCCTGAGCTTCGTTCCTGGCTATCCAAACATTAATTGAGAACAGGAGGTATGGCATAGCTCCTTAACCTCCTGGGCTTTAATCAGTATAGAAAAGGAATAGTTCACTATTGCAGTGAACTATTCCTTTAAAAACCAAAGTGTACAGATAAGTATGCCTAGATACATATAAAAGACACAAAAACAAAAAATAGAAAGGCATTCACGTGATCATGGATTATGATCTAGCTTAACCATTGCAACTATATTGTTTCCCTCTTAGCGGCAGTTTTTTTACACGGAGTGAGAGCATAGGATTCAAAACGCAAGTCACGCATGTTATCATCCAACCCGGGAGCGCTCCCCCCTACCCTGCATGATACAATACCGTCTTATGTCCATTGATCCACTGAATTAAGAAGCGACCCAGTAGCGTCCTCTAATTTGGAATAGTGAACCGGTGCAAACAGTCCAAGCCACACTATTGCATCACGTGATGTCTTTCTACAGAGCCGACGCACGTTTTGTCACATGATGTGACTTTGTCAAGGCGTTACATTGGACTGCTAGCGTACCTTTTTATGTGCAAAAACAGACATTGGTTACGAAGTGACAGGAAGCAGCTTCAGCTGCTCTGTTAGTGAAGTTAAACACGACACAAAACCGCTGTCATTGTTCAGGCATGAACACTGGAATGGGAGGGGCCGTGGGATATAAGAATATAAGAAATGAGTCACTAAGTGACATAGCTGAGTGCTTTTTATAAGGATATATACCACTGCAGCTCCCATTTAAAATATCACACTTGTGTATTATATAGAGTAGCTACCTGATTTCACCTCCCAAATTTACTGTTTTAAAAATAGTAAGAGCCCAAATGTCTGTTTTCAGTATACATAGTAAGGATGTTTTTACTGGGGTAGAATTTTGACTGGGTGGACTCGAAAAATTGGTTGCTTATGGAATTGGCCAATACATCTTATTCGTATAAAGCCTTGTACACATGTGAATAATTTACGTACGATGCAGCCGACGAAGGTTTAACAACATTATCGTTAATCCTCACAATTGAAACGACATCTGTACACATAGCAACAATAGTCACCACGATAATCGTTAGATATAGACGTAATGTAACGTTCGTATCTTCGCGCAATTACCAAAGCAGAGCATGTGCCCTTTATATATTTTTTCGGGAGAACGTCAACAATAATCTGCCGACCATGTACAAATATACGATAATCGGCAGAACAAAACTGCCAGGCTGATCGTCGGAAAAAAAACGACAATATTCGGGGTGATATTATGAATATGTGCGATGCTCGTTCGTCGGCTGCATCGTACGACAATTATCCAATGTGTGTACAAGGCTTAAGAGGTATCTGCAGCAACCAATCGGATGTTATCACATGTTTTTCAAACTTAGTAGACCAGTTAAAGGGTAACATCTGATTGGTTACACCAAATTAAGCTCAGGAGCCGTTTAAAATAATCCTAATAGTATATTTGCAGCTCTTGTAATTAAATAGTAATAGTTATTTAGACTTCAAAGTGACGCAAGCCATAAGGTTAAATGCTAACTATACAGGAGTGGGTTTTGCAATAACCCAGGACATGCTCTCTCAGATGATTACTTGAGGTATCTTAATATATTTGGTAGTGGAGGAGTTTTGTCTAATATGTGTCCTCTTTGAATAGACCATTGACATTGTCTGGGTGTTTGTCTGTTTATAAGATGAACTTAATAAAATAGGATCACCATTTTATTCCTGTTTGCTTTTAAAGTGTTTGATTTTCCCTTGAAGGATCCATTTCACTTTCATTCACCCCCATTACCTGAACTTTTTATATCAAGATTAGAAAAGCTTTTCCTTCATTAACTAAAGATAAAGATGTTGCTCTTTGCAGCAGATGGCAGTTTTTTATATATAGTTTTTATATATAGTTAGTATTTTGTGCCAATTTTTCCTTTTGTTGTAGTTTTTGCAGGAGAAGATCCTGCTACATCTTCTAGGTGTAGTATGAGAAGTAAGACATGCTAGGCACACACAGTCTTAAAGGACAAGTATACTCACCTCACCCTCGCTCCTCTTCCTCCATAGCTGCATAGTACCCAGGGTGAGGACAAAATCGCTAAGTCCTCACCCTGGGTTCTTTCTTAACTCCTGCACTACTTACCCCAAATCTGCTTCGCCGATCGCTTCGTTTCCTCCGCCTCTTCCTGCTTCAATGACAGATCGCGAGGCAGCAATAGGAAGATACGCTCTGCAAGGAGGCGTGTCTTCAATTGGCTGCCTCGCGACTGTCACTGACAGTAGGAGAGAGGTGGAACAGCTCTGGATGCCGAAGCAGATTTGCGGTAAGTAGTGCAGAGTTAGAGAAAGAACCCAGGGTGAGGACTTAGCGATTTTAGGTCCTCACCCTGGGTACTATGCTGCAGTGGATCGGGGAAAAGGTGAGTATAATTGTCCTTTAATGGTGGAAAGTGTCCTTTTTACTAGTGACGTTTCGGAACCTCAGCTGTTCTTCCTCAGACCTTCCTTGTTTGGTCTGAGGAAGGAACCGCTGAGGTTCCGAAACGTCACTATTAAAAGACACTTTCCACCATTAAGACTAGCATGTCTTACTTCTCATAATACGGTCTGTTGGCTACAGAGCTTAGAGCACCCAGCATGGAATAATTGTTTATGTACCTGATGTTTAGGTGTGCAGGATCCTACCCTTCTCTCGTTTCTTCTAGGTAGGTGCAGCTATATTGTTATGTCTCAACACTCTTACCAGCAGATTTGACATTGGAATAACAGTTGTTAAGGTATAGTTTTCCTATTGTCTGAATTGGTACTCTACCTCTAAGGCTGAACATACAGTAGATGCTTCCGGGAGTTAAAGAAAGTCAATGCCTGGTCTTGCAAATTTTCTTAATGATTGCTTTTTGAAATGTGAATAACAAATTTACCATCAAAATTGACTTTTTTAGTCTAAGAATTTTATTTAGAATCTTTACCAAATGCAGGTTTTAGCCAGTCTCCTTGTCTTTCAGATTGCTATTCAGAAGGGTTTTCTGTTTGTACTATTCCAACCTATTTATTGTGAGTGTGCCACATCTCTGCCTTAACTTTTTACATGAACCATTGTAGACATGGTGCTACTTGATAGAGTTTTTGATGGTTTGATAGTCAAGTGTTTCTTTTGTCTTCCTATTGTTAAAAAACAAGCATCTGACACTGAACATTTTTCTATTTTTGTGAGGACCAGCACTTGCATGCAGATGTCTATTTCTTATTAGTCTTCTGTGTTTTGATGTCCTCTTAGCAGGGCGTAGGGTTACTATAGCAACCATAGCAGTTGCTATGGGGCCCAATCCAAAGGGGCCCCATCCAGTTTCCCTGCAGGCATGTCCACCCTCCTAAGATTTTACCATATGTAGTTCAGCCCCACAATCCCCATTTTGCTTTTTCTTAAACATTTCAAAGATGCTCTCAGGTTAAAATTCAGTTAAAACTGGGTTTGTGAGGCTGAACTATGTAAGGCAAAATTTCCTTGCTGCAGTTTTTGGTGGTTGGGTTTAAACTGCACCAAACTGTTTTTTATGTGGGGGCCCCATGTAAATCTTGCTATGGGGCCCTCTGATATCTGAGACTACACCCCTGCTCTTAAGTTGTTTTTTTTAATCTGATTAGTTTGTAGGGATTTCTTGTTTTGTTTGTATAAAAAAAAATACAATATATCACTTGAATTGTTGTACCTGAGCAAATATATTGTCTGATATATTATCTCTGACAACAAGAGGACAATGAATGCTGTGAGGGTTCGAATGATAACACCAAGGACACAGGACAGTTATCATTTCTGTTTTTTTTAGCATAATGTTAACATATATTCTCTATTAAAAACTAAAGCTAGGATCTGATCTCTGTTTATTGTATATTGTCACTTAAATAAATGCACAAAATTAAAATGTTATTGAGTTTATGCAACAGCACTGTTACTGTGAGAAAGTCATGTAAAAAGGTTTAATAATAAGGGCCCACACTGGAATTTAAATAAAAATTTACCTCAAACAGTTGTCTTTGTCTCATTGCTACCTTCTCATTCCAAGTACGTACGTTCAACTACATTGTTTACATCGGAGTTTTACATTTGAAGATTGCTTGTATATCTCTAGAAAAATGTTTTATAGAAAAAAAATCTTAGTCTAAGCTCTCATGACAATATCATTCCTTTCTAATGATGCCATTTGTGTTCAAGCATTTGGTAATGTTTTTTTTATCTATTTTCATTATTGTTTTCCTCTTAGGGCTAGGAGCCACTACTGCGCATCTGAGTCCATTTGCTCTCCATTCACACTTCCGTTTCGCATTGCCGCATGCAATGCTACGGGTAGTTTCCCACGTTAGGGTTAACCAGATAGTTAAGTTTATATCCAAGTTAAATAATAATGTAAACAGTGGAATATGCAAGGAGTTAGGTAAGATATACAGTCTCAGGGAGATTCAATAAAGTTCTTATCGTTAAAAATGGTGCTAATTTTGCCCCAACCAATCAGATCTTATTAACATTTGAAAGCTAACATCTGATGGTTGGGTGCAAAATTAGCACCATTTTTAATGTTAAGAACTTTTATTGAATCTCCGTGATACTGTATATCTTACCTAACTCCTTTGCTATATTCCACTGTTTACATTTTATTTAATTTGATTGTAACTTAACTATCTTGGTTAACCTGGGTTGCAAATATTATTTGAATACCATTCAATATGATAACCCCAAGATAACATTGTAATGTGGAGTGTTAAGGTGGCCATACACTGCGATTTCCATCGCAATGGGCCGACATATCACATTGTTTATCTGTCGGCACATTGCGAAGGGAACCTGCACACACGGAACGGTCGTCTGGCCATACACGGTACTAAAATAAGGGAGCGTGCCGATAGCGGTCGATGAAATTTTCTTCTCTTTCCCGTCCGATTTTTCTCTTTCTAAAGGTGGCCATACTATATGAACAATAATGGGTAAATCCCGTCCTTCCAGGAGGGATTTGCCCTGTATCGTTCAAGTGTATGGCTTTTCCCGACAGTCGTAGTGCCGAACATTCTAGTCACCACTACATTGGTCGGAAAAAAGCCCATATCGTTCATATGTTGGCCACCTTTAGAAGAGAAAAATAATGTTCTGTTAGGGAAAATGGCACCAGGTGACAATATTTCCCACCTTAGAGAGAATTGTTTAAGGTATGTAATGTACTATAAATGTTGATTCAGGTGGTACTATAGAACTGCAGGTCATTAGTGTAGAAGACAAATCGAATTCAACACTGCTGTTATTAGTAAGACAAGAAGCCTAAAACCAAGTATGGACACAACATTTTTTTATGTATCCATATCTTTTATACAACTATACCTTTCTGTAACATCTGACAGCTAGAGCCGTCAGAGGAATTCTAGGAGATGTCATTGACTATCTGTTTTTCATCAGGAACAGTGACTATAGGCAGAAATGATATATAGTAATAGAATATATAAGATTATTCTAACATTAGAAAAGGTGAAACATGAAGATGAAAAGGTGCTGCTTGGAAAAGGGAATTAAAAGTACATGCTTGTAAACCAAGTAGATGGTGTCAGATGAAAAGAATATATATATAAAACGAAACCTGTAATATACTAGAAGTTTATAAAGAAATAATTAAAGGGCATGTCCACAAAAAACTCTATGAAGATGTTCATAAGGGCAGACATTGAAATTTAATGATCAGTAAGGAATCATTGTTTTTAAAGGGCATGTCCAGCCCTTTTTGAACTTTTATTATATCAAACATATTGATCCCCCAGCCCCAAACCGCTGTAATAAAATTCTTAGAAAGTGCCCCGATAGTTACTTTACCTTCCCTCTATCCTCTGCAGCAGTCTCCAGGCGCCTCTGCTTGCACGGAAATGCACGCAGGGGTTGGGACTGGCAGCCGCACCCCTAATTGGCTGAGAGGCAGACTAATCAGGGCGCGGCTGCCGGCTGCTCAGAACGCCGGAGGATAGAGGGAAGGTAGTAACTATCTGGGCACTTTCTATGACTCCTGTTACGGCGGTTGGGGCTGGGGGATCAATATCTATAATATATACTGGGGATTTTACACTAGGGGAGGGAGAAGAAAAACGGGAGGGAGATGGAGGGGAGAGGAATTTCCTGCGCTTGCCTCAGAGCTTGTTGAGGCTGAGACAGGCGCAGGATGAGTCACACAGACCTTCTACACTACACTTTTCCTGGACTTTGGAGGGGCACAGCATGGCAACTATAAGGAGCTGGGATGTAAGGTTAGGATTTTTGTACACTACAAAGTGGGCCGTATGGGCGTTGTTAAATTTGAGTTTTGGGGGTTGGACATGCCCTTTAAAGAACGAAAAGTCAAAGACATGAAAAAGGGCATGTCAGAGATACAGTATTAGCTTCAAGTCTGTTGTCCCTCTTCTAAATGTTTCTGCCTTCCTCTAACAGTGAAAGAAGTAGCAAAATAGGGTAAGTAAGTGAGGTAAAGTGAGTTTTCCATTTGATCATACATTGGGCAATATTCCACCAGATTCCTATCACTTTGTGGCTGGACCACTATTTGGGCCTAATCACCACACAAACCATGGCTATAGCATAGGGAAAGCTGTGGTACACATAATTTGGCTACCTATAGAATAGGGTAAGGCTGTGACACACATACCTTGGCTACCTATTAGAATAGGGTAAGGCTGTGGCACCAAACCTTGGCTACGAAAGAAGAGGGTAAAGCTGCGGCCCAAACTAACACTTTTAAAAACACGCGAACACAATGTAGTACGTTTGCACCACAATTCTGCTAATGTTCCGTTTTCGGAGCACATGTAATTCTCAAAAAAAGTGATGATTGCATGGCTCATTAAATGGATTGCAGCACAGTGCACACAATTTGGCAACATTCAACAATGTGGTGTTATCATGGAAAATTCATTGTGGGAAACACGCTAGTGTGGCCAAGCCCTTAGTCATTAAGGTACACCTACACGCAAATACCATAAATGTTTCCCTGTAAGTTTAAGCAGGAACATAAGGCAATGGATGACACCAAGATCAGATCACGTAGGTTAATTATAGTGTCAATATTGCGCTGTATCCATTTGGCAGAGATATAAATATAATGTTATTTATGAACAATGGATAAAACATAATTTTCATTTAGTTGTTGATGGGAGAACATGTATTCTTTATTCCCATAATTCTAAGTTATTTTTTTAAAAACATTTTTACAGATAATATTTCGTAGTTTAGAATGTTCATTCTTTTTTAGATGATCAAGACCAACGATTGAATGATTTCATTCGAGATACAGGTGTCAAACGTTTAAAATTCCATCTTGTGTTTTCTCTACCGGTAGTTATTAACGAGTAGTAAAAATTGAGAAGCTGTACGTGTAACTTTCCCTAAAATAAAACCTGGTTATTCTTTCTAATTGATAGAAAAACATGATGTTGTATGTAGAGAAACAGGAGTGTATTTATGCGCATTAAAACGCATAATCTCTCCTCCTGTTACAAAGTCATTAATGTAGCAGAATTCTAAATTTCATCACAGATGTGGTTGTGATTGTTAATCAGAGTGTGATGTGGGCATTAAAAAAGCAAGATTATTACTGGTGTGGAGGAATCCGAGTCTAATTTGATGTGACTGGTCTTAACAAATGTGAAATGAAGCCATGCCAGAAGTTATGATGTTGCTTTCTCAACTGAAAGATCTGTTTTATTGGCTAGGTCTAGTGACCATTTCACATCATTTGGAAAATGATGCCTTAGAATTTCACGAAGGCCCTAAATCCTAATGGCAATGCCTGCAAAAATAAACAATGTGGCACACCGTATGTATGCAGATAGTGTGACCAGTACATAGTATGTTAAAGGGTATGTCCACCCCCAAAACTAAAATTTAACCCCACTACTGGCCCCACTCAGTAGTTTACCTTAAATGTCTGCTCCAAATGGTTCTCCTTTTATGCCCTCCAAAGTCCAGGAAACTGCAGTGTAGGAGCTCTGCGTTGACTCATCCTGCTCTGTG
Source organism: Hymenochirus boettgeri (assembly GCA_019447015.1). Classification (NCBI taxonomy): domain Eukaryota; kingdom Metazoa; phylum Chordata; class Amphibia; order Anura; family Pipidae; genus Hymenochirus; species Hymenochirus boettgeri. Next base: position 197,876,839 of record CM033472.1, on the reverse strand, counting down.
TCTGCCTCAACCTCGAAAAGTTTGGTCGGCATGTGCAAGGAGTCCTCCCCCTCTCCCTGTCCCTCCCCCTAGCTCAAAATCCTTTGGGTATAAATATAGGTATAGGTCCCCCAGCCCCAACCGCCATAATAGTTTTTAAGAAAGTGCACAGATCTTTACTTACTTACCACTCTCCCCATGCGTTTTGAGCATCGGCAGCCGCGTTCCCTGATTGGCTGCCTCTCAGAGGAGAGTGGTAAGGTAAGTAAAGGTCTGTGCACTTTCTGAAAAAACTATTATGGTGGTTGGGACTGGGGGACCTATACCTATGTTATAGCAAAAGGACCCAAAGGAGTGGACATACCCTTTAATGTTTCCTAGCATGTTCCTCTGCTACAACTAGTTTTTTTAGTTTTCTCTTTGCTATATATGTTACTGCTATAAAGGAGACCCTCTATTTGTTTACACAGTAAATCTATTTAAAGGGCATGTCCACCCCCAAAACTATCATTTCCCCCACTCTGCAATAAAATCCTTACCTTACATCAAAGCTCCAATGGTTTCCTTGTCATGTTCCCCCCAAAGTCCCAAATAAATAACTGGCCACCTGGAGCCTAGCAGAGTTCATAAGCCCTCCCCCCCCCCCCCCCCCCCCCCTCCCTCTCCCCATCCCTCTCCTCTCCCCCTCCCCCTCTAACTCTCCCACACGTTTTGCTCTCCCTCCCCAAGTGTAAAACCCATTTGTCATATTGTAGGCTTCCCCCGATGTAAAACTCCCCCGACCTTTACTTACCTTCCCACCCCAGCGTTCTGAACTATCGGCAGCCGCGTCCGTGATTGGCTGCCTCTCAGCCAATCACAGATGCTGCTTCTGGTCCTGCCCCCTGCTTGCGTTTTCATGCAAGCAGAAGCCCGGGCTGTATGGCGGAGGATAGAGGGAAGGTAGTAAAGATCGGGGGAGTTCTGGAGATTATAATAATGCGGTTGGGGCTGGGGGAGGAAGCCTTACAATATGACAAAAAAATTTAAAAGGGGGACATGCCCTTTAACATTAAGGCTGGAAAACACTGTCCAATATTTGACTCTATCCAGGCGCCGTGATAGTTTGGTCAATAGTGTTAAAATATAGGTGGTCAATATTTAGATACAACCGAATGTTTTGGCCACTGAAGGTGCACAATTGCCCAAAATATACTAACCTGTCAATACAAACTATTGTCCAGTTTAGCACATATTTTCACAATAAAAGTTGTGTTATGCTAAAAAATGGTTGTATCTGTACTTTAAAAAAAAAAATCACAATATCCATTATTAGAATTAATTATGCAATTAGAATAAATTAATGAAATTAAATCAACTTGGTAAAAGGGCCTGAATTCTTGTTGCACAGCTTTACTAATGGATTAAAGTTTTTTTTTCTTATACTCAAGAAATAACTTAAAATAACCTAAACAAGCTGAAAAATGGATGAAGAATGGAAAATTGCCTTAAAGGGACAGTTCAGTGGAAATATCAATATTGGAAAACTGCTAGCTTGTGTAATGTCGCGCGTAGTTATTCTAAATATTCTCTCCAGTTTCAAAAATCAGTTGATTCATTTTACCCTTTGCTGTTCCCTGCTGTTGACATTAGTGAGCTGAACATTTCAGGTTCTAATGGTCCTTCTTCCCAGGATGCACCACATCCTTGAAATGTCATAAAGAATTTCTCCTGATTGGGCTGTTCGGATGGGTCAAAGATGCTCAGATATCTACATGAGCCCCAAAGAAGACAACCCAGGCAATGGGTCAAGGGCAAGACATAACGAGTCCTATAGGGGTCCTGGCAAACAGGAAAGTCAGTATGGTGCATGTAGTTAATACACAGACAAATGCTGAACTGAAAAAGCAAAACTTTCCAGCGATCAAAGGTAAACCCAGAGGTAGGGGAAATTTTGGACTCATTAAGTACCCACAGCTCAGATACTGGAGCAGGACTTTTAACAGCACTAAGAGACTAGATTTTTTCGCTCTACAGAAATATGGACTATAAAGTTCTGGTATGATATAACTGCTTTTTTTTTAACTCTCTACACCAGACCCCAAAACATTTATTTCCTAGCAGTCAATCCACATGATATTATGTTTTCATCACAATAAAATCTGACCAATATACTCTTAGTAAATGTTGATGGTTTGCTTTTGTAATGGAGTAGAGAACGCTAGCTAGTTATTTTTTTGATTTATAGAAAAACAGCTAAATCAAATTGTGACATATGGGTACATATATTACATAGGCCTTCCAACAGTTTAGTAATATGACAGGCATATATTTTAGACTAGGGACAGAAAAGTCCAAAAAGTACTTTACAGGTCTGAAAAAGAAGAAAATGCGGATTTAAATATTGCCTTTTAAGCTTTAAAGGATAATTGTATTGCCTCAATTCCTTAAAATTCCTTAAAATTAAAGGTATGCAGCCCTCCCCATACTTTTTTTTCCTGATTTCAAGTCTCTCTCTGCTTTCAATTACCGTACCATGCTGTGAAGGGGGCTGTAACGATTCTGTCTGCCTCTAACTGTCACTCAAAGCAGCATGCGAGAAAACACTCCTCCACCCACCCTTGATCGCCTTGATTATGTAGGCTGTATCCTAGCAACAGGGCATTTCAAGTTGTTTTAACTGGCAGAGGAGGAGGAGAGAGGCTGTACAAGACATTCCCACCAGCCAATGACAAGTGGTATGTAACCATGGCCCTGGCCATCTAGAAGGCGGGCTTTTAGCAGTCCTCTTTGCTGTGTGATATCTAAGGAGGGCAGCATGGATGTAAATGTGAGTAAGTTAATTTAGCTTCCGGAAGTGGGAACATGTAATGGGGGTGATGATGGGTTTTTTTGATATTGTTGTCCTTCAACAATCTTTTTCTGTAAGATCAAAGTATGTGCACCTCTGCATATGATAATTTGAAGCCATCCTTTATTATTATTATTATTGTTTATATACGCATAGCCCAACATCTTCCGTGCGCTTTACAATTACATAGTCATACATTACATACAGGTTAATACATGTTATATAAGTCATACATATTACATACACAGGTAATACATAATAAAGTAAACAGTGAGGAGTTTCTTACAGCAATACCGTGATACAAATGAGAGAGGACCCTGCCCAAGAGCTTACAGACTAGAGGATATGGGGGTGAGACATAAGATGACAGGAATCGGTAGACTGTAAATAGATTGGCAGTGGAGCGTGAAAGGCGGGTTGGATCAAATTGGGTAGTAAGGGGGTAATGTTTAGCCAGGTTATATGCTTGCCTAAAGAGGTGGGTTTTAGGTGTTAAGGGATGGTGAGTGACAGACAGACAGAGGAAGGGAGTTCCAGTGCAGAGGGGCAGCACGAGTAAAGTCCTGAATGCAGCATGGGAAGAGGTGACCAGTATGAAGGAGGGTATCATTTGCGAGCGAAGGTTGCGCCTGGGATGGTATCGCTGGATCAGCTCTGAGATATATGGAGGGGCTGATTTTGGATAGTGCTTTATAGGATAAGTTAAGCAGTTTGAACAGGATCCTTTGCGTGATTGGCAACCAGTGGAGGCACTGGCAGAGAGGAAGGCATTAGAGAAGCAAGAAGAGAAATGAATGAGCCGGGCAGCAGAGTTGAGAATGGATTGAATCGTTGCCAGGCGGTTGTTTTGGTAACCACACAGGAGTGTGTTGCAGTAGTATAGCCGGGATATGATTAGGGCATGGACTAGGAGCGGACATGAGGAGATGGGGATATGGGTGTGTTGTTAATACCCTTCAAACCAACCCTTCCTCAACTGATGTTCCCAGGTAAGGGCCTAAACTGCTAGTTCCTCGCCCCTAGGTTTTTCTTAGATCCCAGCAGTTCTAACCAAAGGGGAAGACGTGTTTCTTGATGGCCCCGGCCGGAAAAGCAAAACTTTCCAGCGATCAAAGGTAAACCCAGAGGTAAGGAACTAGCAATTTATGTCTTCATTTTAGGCGCATCTAGGTTTTCGTGGCTTTATGGCTCAGAAATTGCTGATTAAAATAATGGATCTCTTTCTTAAGATTTCATGATAAAGACAAAACAAGTTATTGTTAAAAATATTAGTACTGTTTCAGATTAAGATTTATGTGATGTTTATGTGCTTCATCTAGAACAAACCAAATCCCCCCAGTCAACATTCAATGTATCTGGATTCCTTGGATGACTGGAATCTGGGGCAAGATGACAGTGTTCTGCACAGGCGACATCTCCCACCCTCTCTCCGCAAGCGAAGTCAAAAGGAACATCTCAGTCAGGACAGCAATGAACATAAGTCAGAATTTCCAGCAATCATTTTTACTGATCCCACTGCAGTTGAGTGCACCAACCGTCCCACATCAGTATTTATTACAAGTGACACAGCAATAGCAACTAGAAGTAGAAACAGTTGCAGGGATCTATTATCAACACAAGTGCCATGGGAAAAGGAGGAAATTGAAGTTAAAGGCCCACGGATTATCAATAGTCCTCCTTGATATTTTCAAGTATTCTTTGGACCTAATTGCTCAAACATTCCTGTAAGCCTCTAGGAAGGAATTCTGTTTCCATTATTACAATGTATGGAAAGTTTTATTTGCCTGGATTTATTCTACTGAATATAATGTTTGTATTTACTATACGTGTACCGTCACGTGAGAATTTCACTAAAAACACCCGTCTGGAGACAAACAAGGTCTATTTTAACAAAGACTAAATAAAATTCTTTCCAAGGTACAGGATTCATATCCTACATGCATTGTTGTGTAGTGCCACAGCAAAACATCCCAATTTCTTGGGAGAAGCAAACAGATATATGCAAAAGATTAAATTAACCATTCATTAGTTTTGGGCATTATAGGGCCAATATTATATTTTATTGTCACCTTAACAAAAATCATTGGATGAAGTATTTTTAAATATTGAAAATAGTGATAAACAAAGTTCAAAGTATTGTTTAGGCTACAAATATTTGATAAACTTTGTGTTGCTACAGCAGAAATATAGATAATATAAAATGTCTTCATGTATTGCAATTTTCACCTTAATTTGCTTAGTATTAGAAATGTCATTATGAATGGTTACTGTGATTTTTTAAAGTATAGGACACCAAAGCCTAAATGTTAACATTTAATTTGGTTGATTCCCCATATGCCGTCTTGAATTGCTACATGAAAAAAAGTTACTTCAACAATGGTCCTTTCTTGGATGCTGTTATAAAGTTTGACTACAGTGAGCTGTGTCTGTAACCAGATGCATTGGTGTAACTACTGCATCCACGACCATGAGAAGAACCTGAAGGAAAAAAAATTCCGCCTGTCAAAATTTTAAAATGAGAACTTTAGTGTACCATATATACTCGAGTATAACTCAAGGTCCCTATTTTTACCTGAAAAATTAGTAAAAGTTTACTCCAGTATAAGACGAGGGTAGAAATTGTGACCACTACTGCCTTCTGATTTAGTATTGTTTTGTTGCTTAAGTTGCCCTTTAAATGGACAGCAGAATTCCCATACAGTAGTCCCATACAGTAATAGCCAAATCCAGTACCAGTAACCCCCAATTCCTTGGCACTCCAGATGTTTGGAAACTACAACTCCCAGCATGCTTTGGTTGCTGGGAATTGTAGTTTCTAAACATGTGTAGTGGCAAGGTTCAATAAACTTTTAATTAAGCTTACTATCATTTACAATTCTCCTGACCCCCTTATAGTAAAGAGCACTCTGGCCCCCATATAATAAAGGGCACTCTGACCCTAATAGTTAAAAGTGTCACCTGAGAGTTGTAGTTTCAAGCTGTCACTTGCATTGAACTAGCAGCCATTTTGCCCCAAACTGAGAAGACCCATCAGATTTACAGCATCCAGATGAGCAGTGACAGTGCTGAGTGAGTCCAGCAGCCTGACTACAGGAAGCAGGAAGGAGTGTAAAGGCAGATCAGCTCCTGTAACTTTCTATGCAGATGAAGGATTTTTTAACACAGCCACCTACTGGTTACTATGCGCAATTGGGACTTGACCCGAGTATAAGCTGAGGTTAGGTTTTCAGGCTAATTTTAAAGCCTGAAAATCTCGACTTATATTCGAGTATATACTGTATATGTTGGGGAGTTTTTGGTTTTTTTTTAAACAGTTCAAATAAAAAAGAAAATGGGGCAGGGAGGTATGGTTGATAATACCTACCTCCCAATTTTGTTTCTGTGAGGAGAACCAGCATGAAAAACTCTGCCAGGCTTCCTGCTGGCTTTAATACTATCTTTAATATAGGAATGGCCAATCACCAACCTGGCATGTCTTCAAATAGCCACAGGCATTTTGGTAGTGGAAATATTTTTTATGATTATAACTTACATATTTGTTGTATTCTAAAAATCCACAGTAGTGTCATAACATGTCAATACAGTTAATGTAATGTAACGTCACACTTCATTGATAATAATCAAACTAATTAAATAGAAATCATTTGAAATCAGAGTATTTACAGGGAAAGAACGGTCATGCCAGAAGCAGAAATTATAATATGTGTCCCATTAATGACCTCTTACTGGAATCTTTGGCTGCCTGCCAGTACAGTTTTTCAACAATTAATAGATCCTGCAAACAAAAGAAAAAAGGGGGAGGGAGGGGGTGATGTGTAAGCAGAGCAGTGTCTATGGTGAGGCTGTGCAGAACTTATAAGTGTCACAGACACTACGAGAAGGCAGTTTGGGGGGTATTAGGTGTACTCACTAAGCATTAATAATTTAATGACAAAGCAAGCACAGATAAATATGTGAGTACCACCATGTTATTTTTCTCTAATTGTAGTTTCAAGTAATGTAAAGTTGTCAGAGTGAGTATAGTGACCCTTTAAGTAACAAGTTTTACCGAAATGCACTTTGTGCAACTGAAATATTGCCTACCCACAGTTTGAAAAGGCCCATGTGTGCACAGTAATATGAGTCCTAGGAGGGGAGACTGATAATTCTTTCTCTTGTACTTTGGGAAATAACTGAATTTAAGTGCAATTATATCCTCAAAACCATTGTCCTGTTTGCTTCCCATCAAAAGTACCTAGGGTGAGTTTGGACTATTCATCATGAAAGATGAAACATTAGTTGAATAATGATTTTGAGATCCGTTCACACGTTATGATCTTCAATGAAGTTTTATTTATAATGTAAATTGCGGGAAGTAGGCCACGCTGGAATCATTTGAGATTTACTAATGCATGTGATCACCATTTTTGGTCTGTACAAAATCGCATTTAATACAAGTCTATGGAAGCACATAAAAAAGCAAACACAATCAATAGGATGCGCAATTTTTCTTTTACCCATAATCCTCTAAGATACACAAGTGCAAAGGCACGTAAAAGTAGATACAAGCAGACACTCAAAGGCACACAGAAACATACCGGTACATCGTTTTTTCCTGTGCATTGCAGAGGGGCTTCAGCCTCCGGCCTATAAAAAAGGACTTTCACAACACACCTATCACATCCATACATATTGCAACTAAAAACAACAGCTCAGTACAAAGACATATCTATTCACACATGTGGTTGCATTGAACTAACTTTAAACCTATTTTTATTTTTTTATGGTGTTAGGATACTTTTTAACCACAACATGATCACTATTAAGAACAATGCAATATTTTTCTAAAATAAGGGTTTCTAAATTTCATCCATGTGTGGCAAACATCCCCTGCTAATTGCCTGTAATATCCTTTAAAATATTTAAAAGGGTTTTCATATCCTATTACAAGTACTCATTTTCCAGAGAAAACCAGCCCAGCATAGTCAGTACTTATAACTCAGTTACTTCATTCATCTTACCTGTTTAGTTGCATATCTATGTACCCTTGTCTATTTATTGATATCACAGTGAGGCCTTGTAAGGTATCTATACAGAATTAAAATGTTGCTTTCCTCCCTAAATATATGTTCCATATAGAGTAAACTTTTAGTTTAAACAACCCAGTTATTACTTTAATAGCCTGCCCAGCAATATATGGCGGTCTATCATACAAAAGATACTCAGACCTTTCAGGAATCCTATAAACTAACCAAGAGGTGTAAATATGCATGAATAGTGGACGCATTTCTTCCCTTAATTTATTGTAAAGTGAAAAGTGTTTATTGTAAAGTGAAGGTGTTTGTTATGCTCACCTGTTCATTAATTTATTCCATGTCATTAATTGTTCCAATATTTAAGGGGAGTATCCCTCTGATGAAGTGATGGTGCGAGCGTTACGAAATGCGTCAGGGTCACGTGATGGTCTCGCTCTTTGGAGCATGCTATTTGATGAAATAAAAGTAGTTTCAACCTATGCTGGTTGTAGTACATCGATCCTTTCCTTGTTTGTTTGCCTTGTTGCTGGTGAAGTTCCAGACTTCTCACCGACTGGACTCCCGCGAGGTGTTTGAGGAGCCGCAGGCTTATCCTGCTGGTATTCTCTCTATTATCATGGACGCATTAGCTCGAGCGCCAAATCATCAACCCTCCTCCTACTGTACGTGTGCCACTGCCATTGGAGAAGCCGACCCCTTCTTGTGCGCGCATGAGAGAGACCTCAATGCCGTTTCCAGGATGGGGCAGAGAGAGGAAGAGAGAGAGTGAGAGAGAGAAAAAGTGAAGGGGGAGAGAGTGAGAGAAGGGAAAGAGGGAGGGGGAGAGAAGGAAAGAGAAAGTGGGAGGTCTTTAAATGCAGGGTTTAACGATTCTTTAAAGTTGCTAGTATTTTCTAACAATCCCATCAGTTGCCACATTATGGTGTATGGTGGTGCCATCTATTGTGCATGGCATCCTATAGACTGCTACCATTATTTACACAACATTACGGTACATATCCATTATATTTTACCATTATGCTTATTTGATGTGTCATGGTTTTTGATTTGTTGGAAGATTTGTGGTGCACACCTTTAAAACTTTACCAGAATTCTATGACTGGTACAGTTGTGGATAGTAACAAAGTATATTTTATTTCACTATTTCCACTTTACTAAAGTATTTCCAATTGTCTGAACATTTTACTTTTGCTACATTTCAAAGTAAAATATATTTTTACTCCACTATGTTTTGTGAAACCTGTTGTTTCTTTTTATTTATGAGCGGGATAGATGAAAAGCCTTTTATTTTATATTGCAGGACTTTTGGTATATTTTAATATACATTTTAACTTATTTTTCTGCTGGGAATGAAGCACCTTGCACGCACGTTTGCATGAGGCCGATCAAAATACGTTGGTTTTTCTTGCAATAGGTATATGTTATTTTGTCTCTTGGATACCTGGGAATCACGATTGCATGTTAAAAAGTGCAGACTAGTGTTGGGCAATTGGGGGTTACAGTAGGTGAGTGCTGGGGCCCGCTGCGATGTGATCTATTATCTGAGCATGTACTCCGATCCCTGAAAATAACAGGGATCGAAGCATAAGAGGGCACATGCGAAGATGTGTGTGCTCAGTGTGGCCTCTGCCTCAAATAATGTTAATGTGTATATTAGGTCAAACATATGTTATAGTAGGTACTGTATATACGTAAACCTCTAGTTGTGTGTTTGCGACCCAGTCTTTCTCCATCTTATTATCCTAGTGCCATGTGAGCAGTAAAATTATATTTGTGTTATATTCTTAAGCCTCATATACACGTGTGATGTGTCCGAACATTTGTTTCGGCCATGTATGGGACCTTTATCGGGCAAACTGGCCTGTCGTTCGGAGATCAGCCCGGTCGGGCAATGATCCCCGACTGAACGGTCGTTTCACCTGATAAAGTGCCCATACACAGGAAGATTTTCAGCCAAAACGAATGTTCGGACACATCGTGCGTCATGGGTCGGGACCCGCGATCGCACGTGTGTACGAACCTTTAGCCTTCTTTGTTCCTATTCTTTAAAATTAACACAGACTGTGAGTGAAGTACAACAATCGGAGTCAAAACATTTCTAACTTGAAAAAGGCGTAGTGTTAGTGTATATCTAGGAATGTATAAAGCTCCAATAAATAAGGGATAATGCGCCCCTTACAGTGTAATATCCTCATATTATAATGTAAATTGATGCATTGTTACTTATAATAAATAAGTATCTGATTCCTTCACATCATTTGCATTTTACATTTTAGCCTATTCCCACCTTAATTTAACCCCCCAAGCTAGCTGCCGTAACTTAAACCCAGTAGAAAGAAGCATCCCAACCCAGCATCTATGCGGGTTGGGATGCTTTTTCATTATAGCAAAAAATAGGCTCTAAGTCAAAATGTATAAACTACAACTGTAAAACAGCACAACCTTATTTCAGATAGATATCCTTCCCTTTGATATATACCATATCTTAAGGGTAGTGCTTAGGATTGTGCCCTTCAAACCTATTGGCACCATATTATTATTCTGACATGATACTTTTACCAGAAATCACCCTAGTATATCAAATTATACCTCATAAAGGGGAACTGTGGTCCAAAAATGACTTTAGGTAAATTAATAGAAATTGCTCTCCTGAGAATTTTTGCAATTTATTTTCATTGTTTATTTTACATGGTTTTGAAGATATTTACATTTTTGTGTGTGATATGGCAGCAGAATCACCAGGTCCCCTGCACTTCCTGCTTCTTGCTCTGAAACCTGTCAGTCAATCTGCCCTGTGTCTCCTCCCCTTTGCAGCCCCCCTGGTTCCTCCCACTCATGGACCCCATGGTCCCTCCAGTTGCAGGCCCCCCTTGGCCCATTCCCTTACAGCCCCATGTGGCCCAGCCCACTCGCGGGTGCCTTGGCCCCGCCCACTCATGGATGCCTAAGCCCGCCTACTCGTGGATGCCTAAGCCCCGCCCACTCATGGGTGCCTAAGCTCTGCCCACTCGTGGGTGCCTAAGCCCCACCCACTCACAGGTGCTGTGGGCCACTCTGACACCCCCTACCACCACCACACACACCCTACCCACCCACCACCCCCTGAAAATTCTGTGGAAACAGCCTTTTCAGGCAGAGTGAGAACTCTGCCTGAAAAGGCTGTTTTCACATAGTGAGAGAGACGGACTGTAGATTCCCTTACCTTCTCTGCAGCTGCAGGTCCTTCACACAGCAGATAGGAGGAGGGACTTCCGGTCTTCCTCACACACGGAGGGAGTTTGAGGCTGTGCTCGCCAGTGGCCCTGTGCAGGAGAAGCCTTAGGAATCTCACATGTCAGCCTCCCACCCATTAACTTTCTGGTCAGCCATTCTTTATATCTTGGGCTGTGGAGCACGTAGAGAGGTGGTTGATGGCTCGTTTTAAAGGTAGGAAACTGGCCTTTCATTTAAACTCAACTTGTTTGGAGACCACAGTTCCCCTTTAACCTTTAAAGGAATAGTTCATTGCAATAGTGAACTATTCCTTTTCTACATTGATTGGCATACGCTATTACGCGCATGCCCGATAATGCGCGCTATAGCAGAACAGAAGCAGGTCGGTAACTGTCAGAGCCGCCCCGCTGAATCGTGCGAAAGGTAAGATTTCCTGAGCTTCGTTCCTGGCTATCCAAACATTAATTGAAGAACAGGAGGTATGGCATAGCTCCTTAACCTCCTGGGCTTTAATCAGTATAGAAAAGGAATAGTTCACTATTGCAGTGAACTATTCCTTTAAAAACCAAAGTGTACAGATAAGTATGCCTAGATACATATAAAAGACACAAAACAAAAAATAGAAAGGCATTCACGTGATCATGGATTATGCATCATAGCTTAACCATTGCACTATATTGTTTCCCTCTTAGCGGCAGTTTTTTTACACGGAGTGAGAGCATAGGATTCAAAACGCAAGTCACGCATGTTAATCATCCAACCCGGGAGCGCTCCCCCCTACCCTGCATGATACAATACCGTCCTTATGTCCATTGATCCACTGAATTAAGAAGCGACCCAGTAGCGTCCTCTAATTTGGAATAGTGAACCGGTGCAAACAGTCCTAAGCACACTATTGCATCACGTGATGTCTTTCTACAGAGCCGACGCACGTTTTGTCACATGATGTGACTTTGTCAAGGCGTTACATTGGACTGCTAGCGTACCTTTTTATGTGCAAAAACAGACATTGGTTACGAAGTGACAGGAAGCAGCTTCAGCTGCTCTGTTAGTGAAGTTAAACACGACAAAAACCGCTGTCATTGTTCAGGCATGAACACTGGAATGGGAGGGGCCGTGGGATATAAGAAATATAAGAAATGAGTCACTAAGTGACATAGCTGAGTGCTTTTTATAAGGATATATACCACTGCAGCTCCCATTATAAAATATCACACTTGTGTATTATATAGATGTAGCTACCTGATTTTCACCTCCCAAATTTACTGTTTTAAAAATAGTAAGAGCCCAAATGTTCTGTTTTCAGTATACATAGTAAGGATGTTTTTACTGGGGGTAGAATTTTGACTGGGTGGACTCGAAAAATTGGTTGCTTATGGAATTGGCCAATACATCTTATTCGTATAAAGCCTTGTACACATGTTGAATAATTTACGTACGATGCAGCCGACGAAGGTTTAACAACATTATCGTTAATCCTCACAATTGAAACGACATCTGTACACATAGCAACAATAGTCACCACGATAATCGTTAGATATAGACGTAATGTAACGTTCGTATCTTCGCGCAATTACCAAAGCAGAGCATGTGCCCTTTATATATTTTTTCGGAGAACGTCAACAATAATCTGCCGACCATGTACAAATATACGATAATCGGCAGAACAAAACTGCCAGGCTGATCGTCGGAAAAAAACGACAATATTCGGCGGTCGTATATTATGAATATGGTGCGATTGCTCGTTCGTCGGCTGCATCGTACGACAATTATCCAATGTGTGTACAAGGCTTAAGAGGTATCTGCAGCAACCAATCGGATGTTATCACATGTTTTCAAACTGTAGTAGACCAGTTAAAGGGTAACATCTGATTGGTTACACCAAATTAACAGCTCAGGAGCCTGTTATAAAATAATCCTAATAGTATTTGCAGCTCTTGTAATTAAATAGTAATAGTTATTTAGACTTCAAAGTGACGCAAGCCATAAGGTTAAATGCTAACTATACAGTGAGTGGAGTTTTGCAATAACCCAGGACATGCTCTCTCAGATGATTACTTGAGGTATCTTAATATATTTGGTAGTGGAGGAGTTTTGTCTAATATTTGTCCCTCTTTGAATAGACCATTGACATTGTCTGTGTTTGTCTGTTTATAAGATGAACTTAATTAAATAGGATCACCATTTTATTCCTGTTTGCTTTTAAAGTGTTTGATTTTCCCTTGAAGGATCCATTTCACTTTCATTCACCCCCATTACCTGAACTTTTTATATCAAGATTAGAAAAGCTTTTCCTTCATTAACTAAAGATAAAAGATGTTGCTCTTTGCAGCAGATGGCAGTTTTTTCATATATAGTTATTTTATATATAGTTAGTATTTTGTGCCAATTTTTCCTTTTGTTGTAGTTTTTGCAGGGAGAAGATCCTGCTACATCTTCTAGGTGTATTATGAGAAGTAAGACATGCTAGGCACACCAGTCTTAAAGGACAAGTATACTCACCTCACCCTCGCTCCTCTTCCTCCATAGCTGCATAGTACCCAGGGTGAGGACCTAAAATCGCTAAGTCCTCACCCTGGGTTCTTTCTCTAACTCCTGCACTACTTACCCCAAATCTGCTTCGCCGATCGCTTCGTTCCTCCGCTCTTCCTGCTTCAATGACAGATCGCGAGGCAGCCAATAGGAAGATACGCTCTGCAAGGAGGCGTGTCTTCCAATTGGCTGCCTCGCGACTGTCACTGACAGTAGGAGAGAGGTGGAACAGTCTGGATCGCCGAAGCAGATTTGCGGTAAGTAGTGCAGGAGTTAGAGAAAAAGAACCCAGGGTGAGGACTTAGCGATTTTAGGTCCTCACCCTGGGTACTATGCTGCAGTGGATCGGGGAAAAGGTGAGTATAATTGTCCTTTAATGGTGGAAAGTGTCCTTTTTACTAGTGACGTTTCGGAACCTCAGCTGTTCTTCCTCAGACCTTCCTTGTTTGGTCTGAGGAAGGAACCGCTGAGGTTCCGAAACGTCACTATTAAAAAGGACACTTTCCACCATTAAGACTAGCATGTCTTACTTCTCATAATACGGTCTGTTGGCTACAGAGCTTAGAGCACCCAGCATGGAATAATTGTTTATGTACCTGATGTTTAGGTGTGCAGGATCCTACCCTTCTCTCGTTTCTTCTAGGTGTAGGTGCAGCTATATTGTTATGTCTCAACACTCTTACCAGCAGATTTGACATTGGAATAACAGTTGTTAAGGTATAGTTTTCCTATTGTCTGAATTGGTACTCTACCTCTAAAGGCTGAACATACAGTAGATGCTTTCCGGGAGTTAAAAGAAATGGTCAATGCCTGGTCTTGCAAATTTTCTTAATGATTGCTTTTTTGAAATGTGAATAACAAATTTACCATACAAAATTGACTTTTTAGTCTAAGAATTTTTATCTTAGAATCTTTACCAAATGCAGGTTTTAGCCAGTCTCCTTGTCTTTCAGATTTGCTATCAGAAGGGTTTTCTGTTTGTACTATTCCAACCTATTTATTGTGAGTGTGCCACATTCTCTGCCTTAACTTTTTACATGAACCATTGTAGACATGGTGCTACTTGATAGAGTTTTTGATTGGTTTGATAGTCAAGTGTTTCTTTTGTCTTCCTATTGCTTAAAAAAACAAGCATCTGACACTGAACATTTTTCTATTTTTGTGAGGACCAGCACTTGCATGCAGATGTCTATTTCTTATTAGTCTTCTGTGTTTTGATGTCCTCTTAAGCAGGGGCGTAGGGATTACTATAGCAACCATAGCAGTTGCTATGGGGCCCAAATCCAAAGGGGCCCCATCCAGGTTCCCTGCAGGCATGTCCACCCTCCTAAGATTTTACCATATGTAGTTCAGCCCCACAATCCCCATTTTGCTTTTTCTTAAACATTTCAAAGATGCTCTCAGGTTAAATTCAGTTAAAACTGGGTTTGTGAGGCTGAACTATGTAAGGCAAAATTTCCTTGCTGCAGTTTTGCCGGGTTGGGTTAAACTGCACCAAACTGTTTTTTATGTGGGGGGCCCCATGTAAATCTTGCTATGGGGCCCTCTGATATCTAGCTACACCCCTGCTCTTAAGTTGTTTTTTTTTAATCTGATTAGTTTGTAGGGATTTCTTGTTTTGTTTGTATAAAAAAAAAATACAATATATCACTTGAATGGTTGTACCTGAGCAAATATATTGTCTGATATATTATCTCTGACAACAAGAGGACACAATGAATGCTGTGAGGGTTCGAATGATAACACAAGGACACAGGACAGTTATCATTTCTGTTTTTTTTAGCATAATGTTAACATATCTTCTCTATTAAAAACTAAAGCTAGGATCTGATCTCTGTTTATTGTATATTGTCACTTAAATAAATGCACAAAACTTAAAATGTTATTGAGTTTATGCAAACAGCACTGTTACTGTGAGAAAGTCATGTAAAAAGGTTTAATAAATAAGGGCCCACACTGGAATTTAAATAAAATTTACCTCAAACATTGTCTTTGTTCTCATTGCTAACCTTCTCATTCCAAGTACAGTACGATCAACTACATCTGTTTACATCTGGAAGGTTTTACATTTGAAGATTGCTTGTATATCTCTAGAAAAAATGTTTATATAGAAAAAAATCTTAGTCTAAGCTCTCATGACAATATCATTCCATTTCTAATGTGCCATTTGTGTTCAAGCATTTGTAATGTTTTTTTATCTACTTTTCATTATTGTTTTCCTCTTAAGGGCTAGGAGCCACTACTGCGCATCTGAGTCCATTTGCTCTCCATTCACACTTCCGTTTCGCATTGCCGATGCAATGCTACCGGGTAGTTCCCACTGTTAGGGTTAACCAAGATAGTTAAGTTTATATCCAAGTTAAATAATAAATGTAAACAGTGGAATATAGCAAAGGAGTTAGGTAAGATATACAGTCTCAGGGAGATTCAATAAAAGTTCTTATCGTTAAAAATGGTGCTAATTTTGCCCCAACCAATCAGATCTTATTTAACATTTGAAAGCTAACATCTGATTGGTTGGGGCAAAATTAGCACCATTTTTAATGTTAAGAACTTTTATTGAATCTCCGTGATACTGTATATCTTACCTAACTCCTTTGCTATATTCCACTGTTTACATTTATTATTTAATTTGGATGTAAACTTAACTATCTTGGTTAACCTGGGTTGCAAATAATTATTTGAATACCATTCAATAATGATAACCCCAAGATAACAGGTTGTAATGTGGGAGTGTTAAGGTGGCCATACACTTGCGATTTCCATCGCAATGGGCCGACATATCACATTGTTATCTGTCGGCACATTGCGAAGGGAACCTGCACACACGGAACCGGTCGTCTGGCCATACACGGTACTAAAATAAAGGGAGCGTGCCGATAGCGGTCGATAGAAATTTTCTGTCTTTCCCGTCCGATTTTTTCTCTTTCTAAAGGTGGCCATACATATGAACAATAATGGGTAAATCCCGTCCTTCCAGGATGGGATTTGCCCGTTATCGTTCAAGTGTATGGGCTTTTCCCGACCAGTCGTAGTGCCGATGAACATTCTTAGTCACCACTACGATTGGTCGGGAAAAGCCCATATCGTTCATATGTATGGCCACCTTTAGAAAGAGAAAAATAAATGTTCTGTTAGGGAATAATGGCACCAGGTGACAATAGTTCCACCTTAGAGAGAATTGTTTAAGGTATGTAATGTACTATAAATGTTGATTCAGGGTTGGTACTATAGAACTGCATGTCATTAGTGTAGAAAGACAAATCGAATTCAACACTGCTGTTTATTATAAGACAAGAAGCCTAAAACCAAGTATGGACACAACATTTTTTTATGTATCCAGTATCTTTTATACAACTATACCTTTCTGTAACATCTGACAGCTAGAGCCTGTCAGAGGAATTCTAGGAGATGTCATTGACTATCTGTTTTTCATCAGGAACAGTGACTATATGGCAGATAATGAATATATAGTATTAATAGAATATATAAGATTATTCCTAGACAATTAGAAAAGGTGAAACTGAAGATGAAAAGGGCTGCTTGGAAAAGGGAATTAAAAGTACATGCTTGTAAACCAAGTAGATGGTGTCAGATGAAAAGAATATATATATAAAACATAAACCTGTAAGATACTAGAAGTTTATAAAGAAATAATTTAAAGGGCATGTCCACCAAAAAACTCTATGAAGATGTATCATAGGCAGACATTGCAAATTTAATGATCAGTAAGGAATCATTGTTTTTAAAGGGCATGTCCAGCCCTTTTTTGAACTTTTTATATATCAAACATATTGATCCCCCAGCCCCAACCGCTGTAATAAAATTCTTAGAAAGTGCCCCGATAGTTATTTACCTTCCCTCTATCCTCTGCAGCAGTCTCCAGGCCCTCTGCTTGCACGGAAATGCAAGCAGGGGGTGGGACTGGCAGCCGCACCCCTAATTGGCTGAGAGGCAGCTAATCAGGGACGCGGCTGCCGGCTGCTCAGAACGCCGGAGGATAGAGGGAAGGTAAGTAACTATCTGGGCACTTTCTATGAATCCTGTTACGGCGGTTGGGGCTGGGGGATCAATATCTATAATATATACTGGGGATTTTACACTAGGGGGAGGGAGAAGAAAACGGGAGGGAGATGGAGGGGAGGAGGAATTTCCTGCGCATGCCTCAGAGCTTGTTGAGGCTGAGACAGGCGCAGGATGAGTCACACAGACCTTCTACACTACACTTTCCTGGACTTTGGAGGGGCACAGCATGGCAACTATAAGGAGCTGGGATGTAAGGTTAGGATTTTTGTACACTACAAAGTGGGGCCAGTATGGGGTTAAATTTGAGTTTTGGGGGTGGACATGCCCTTTAAAGAACGAAAAGTCAAAGACATGAAAAAGGGCATGTCCAGAGATACAGTATTTAGCTTCAAGTCTGTTGGTCCCTCTTCTAAATGTTTCTGCCTCCTCTAACAGTGAAAGAAGTAGCAAAATAGGGTTAAGTTAAGTTGAGGTAAAGTGAGTTTTCCATTTGATCATACATGGGCAATATTCCACCAGATTCCTATCACTTTGTGGCTGGACCACTATTTGGGCCTACATATCCACACAAACCATGGCTATAGCATAGGGTAAAGCTGTGGTACACATAATTTGGCTACCTATAGAATAGGGTAAGGCTGTGACACACATACCTTGGCTACCTATAGAATAGGGTAAGGCTGTGGCACACAAACCTTGGCTACGTAAAGAAGAGGGTAAAGCTGCGGCCAAACTAACACTTTTAAAACACGCGAACACAATGTAGTACGTTTGCACCACAATTCTGCTAATGTTCCGTTTTCGGAGCACATGTAATTCTCAAAAAAAGTGATGATTGCATGTGCTCATTAAATGGATTGCAGCACAGTGCACACAATTTGGCAACATTCAACAATGTGGTGTTATCATGGCAAAATTTCATTGTGTGGGAAACACGCTAGTGTGGCCAAGCCCTTAGTCATTAAGGTACACCTACACGCAAATACCATAAATGTTTCCCTGTAAGTTTAAGCAGGACATAAGGCAATGGATGCACCAAGATCAGATCACGTAGGTTAATTATAGTGTCAATATTGCGCTGTATCCATTTTGGCAGAGATATAAAATATAATGTTATTTTATGAACAATGGATAATAAACATAATTTTAATTTAGTTGTTGATGGGAGAACATGTATTCTTTATTCCCATAATTCTAAGTTTATTTTTTTAAAAACATTTTTACAGATAATATTTTCGTAGTTTAGAATGTTCATTTCTTTTTTAGATGATCAAGACCAACGATTGAATGATTTCACTTTCGAGATACAGGTGTCAAACGTTTAAAATTCCATCTTGTGTTTTCTCTACCGGTAGTTATTAACGAGTAGTAAAATTGAGAGCTGTACGTGTAAACTTTCCCTAAAATAAAAACCTGGTTATTCTTTCTAATTGATAGAAAAACATGATGTTGTATGTAGAGAAACAGGAGTGTATTTATGCGCATTAAAACCATAATCTCTCCTCCTGTTACAAGTCATTAATGTAGCAGAATTCTAAATTTCATCACAGATGTGGTTGTGATTGTTAATCAGAGTGATGATTGGGCATTAAAAAAGCAAGATTATTTACTGGTGTGGAGGGAATCCGAGGCTAATTTGATGTGACTGGTCTTAACAAATGTGAAATGAAGCCATGCCAGAAGTTATGATGTTGCTTTCTCAACTGAAAGCTCTGTTATATTTGGCTAGGTCTAGTGACCATTTCACATCATTTGGAAAATGATGCCTTAGAATTTCACGAAGCCCTAAATCCTAATGGCAATGCCTGCAAAAATAAACAATGTGGCACACCGTATGTATGCAGATAGTGTGACCCAGTACATAGTATGTTAAAGGGTATGTCCACCCCCAAAACTAAAATTTAACCCACTACTGGCCCCACTCAGTAGTTTACCTTAAATGTCTGCTCCAAATGGTTCTCCTTTTATGCCCCTCCAAAGTCCAGGAAACTGCAGTGTAGGAGCTCTGCGTGACTCATCCTGCTCCTGTGTCTGCCTCAACCTCGAAAAGGTTTGCGGCATGTGCAAGAGAGTCCTCCCCCCTCTCCCTGTCCCTCCCCCTAGCTCAAAATCCCTTGGGTATAATATAGGTATAGGTCCCCCAGCCCCAACCGCCATAATAGTTTTTAAAGAAAGTGCACAGATCTTTACTTACTTTACCACTCTCCCCATGCGTTTTGAGCATCCGGCAGCCGCGTCCCTGATTGGCTGCCTCTCAGGAGGAGAGTGGTAAGGTAAGTAAAGGTCTGTGCACTTTCTGAAAAAACTATTATGGTGGTTGGGACTGGGGGACCTATACCTATGTTATAGCAAAAGGACCCAGAAGGAGTGGACATACCCTTTAATGTTTCCTAGCATGTTCCTCTGCTACAAATAGTTTTTTAGTTTTCTCTTTTGCTATATATGTTACTGCTATAAAGGAGACACACTCTATTTTGTTTACACAGTAAATCTATTTAAAGGGCATGTCCACCCCCAAAACTATCATTTCCCCACTCTGCATAAAAATCCTTACCTTACATCAAAGCTCCAAATGGTTCTCCTGTCATGTTCCCCCAAAGTCCAAATAACTGGCCACCTGGAGCCTAGCAGAGTTCATATAGCCCTCCCTCCCCCCCTCCCTCTCCCCCTCCCTCTCCCTCTCCCCCTCCCCCTCTCACTCTCCCACACGTTTTGCTCTCCCTCCCCCAAGTGTAAAACCCATTTGTCATATTGTAGGGCTTCCCCGATTGTAAAACTCCCCCGACCTTTACTTACCTTCCCTCTTTACCCCAGCGTTCTGAACTATCGGCAGCCGCGTCCGTGATTGGCTGCCTCTCAGCCAATCACAGATGCTGCTTCTGGTCCTGCCCCCTGCTTGCAGTTTCATGCAAGCAGAAGCCCGGGCTGTATGGCGGAGGATAGAGGGAAGGTAAGTAAAGATCGGGGGAGTTTCTGGAGATTATAATAATGCGGTTGGGGCTGGGGGAGGAAGCCTTACAATATGACAAAAAAAATTTAAAAGGGTGGACATGCCCTTTAACATTAAGGCTGGATAAACACTGTCCAATATTTGACTCTATCCAGGCGCCGTGATAGTTTGGTCAATAGTGTTAAAATATAGGTGGTCAATATTTAGATACAACCGAATGTTTTGTCCACTGAAGGCTGCACAATTGCCCAAAATATACTAACCTGTCTAATCAAACTATTGTCCAGTTAGCACATATTTTTCACAATATAAAGTTGTGTTATGCTAAAAAAATGGTTGTATCTGTAATTTAAAAAAAAATCACAATATCAATTATTAGAATTAATTATGCAATTAGAATAAATTAATGCAATTAAATCACACTTGGTAAAAGGCCTGAATTCTTTTGCACAGCTTTACTTTATATGGATTAAAGTTTTTTTTTCTTATACTCAAGAAATAACTTAAAATAACTAAACAAGCTGAAAAATGGATGAAGAATGGAAATGCCTTAAAGGGACAGTTCAGTGGAAATTATCAATATTTGTTAAACTGCTAGTTTGTGTAATGTCGCCTTAGTTATTCTACATATTCTCTCCCATTTTCAAAAATCAGTTGATTTCATACCCTTTGCTGTTCCCTGCTGTTGACATTAGTGAGCTGACATTTCAGGTTCTAATGGTCCTTCTTCCCAGGATGCACCACATCCTTGGAATGTTCCTAACAGTAATTTCTACTGATTGGCTGTTGGATGGGTCAAAGATGCTCAGATCTCTACTGAGCAACTGAATCAACCCAGGCACTGGGTCAAGGGCAAGACCATAACGGTCTCTACTAGGGGTCCTGCAAACAGGAAGTCAGTATTTTGGTTGCATTTATTTATACACAGACAAAATGCTGAATGGGCAGATGGTCATTGGGATAAAAAAATACTGCTCTTTTTTCTAAAAAGCATATGTATTTGCACTGAACTTCCCCTTTAAGTTTTGTTCCATTACACATTAATGACTAGTTATTGTCACCATTGTTAGGACTGTGTTCTAGTTTAATGCTGGCACTGAATGGGTTACAAAAAGGCTTGTGACATTATAGCTTCAGTGCCCAATGCTTTAGCATCTCACTAACGAATTTGGCATTTTCTCCTAATTAGCAGCTTGCAATTTTGCCATTTGTCTTTCATGTGGTCTCTGGCCAGATGCGTTTCATGTCTATTACAGAAATGTCAGTGCTTTCATAATTGCTTTCTTTCCTAGAGTCCTAAAAATTCATTCTACTTCATTCTGTGTTCTGAGAAACTGAAAGGCCCTGGGTGGGCACAGTTCATATCTCTTAAGTTCACATTGTGCCACTTATTAATTACACCTTATGTAACTGCCCTATATAGCTGCCCTGGATCAATGCAAAAGCTTTGTAACCTAGGTTGATTTATAAATAAAAATACATATAGGTAAAATGAGAATGGAAAAATGTATTATCCAGAAAATAATGAGACACAAAATATTGCCACTTGTAATATACTGTAACACATTTCTGGTATGGGCATTAAAGGTTTTTCAGAAATCCATGTAATACCAATAAAATATTTTGGAAGGGTTGATACATTTGTGCTAGTCTAGCATGCCAACAAGCTCAGAAAAGCTATCATTTACCTAAAAATGGATATTTCTGTGACAGACTAATGTCTCTTTCCCAGTATTTATATAGTCATAAAACAAATATATTAGTCATAAAACAAAATACCTTTCAAAACTGGTATATCAGTTTATCATTTAAAATATGTTGATATATCATAGTTTGTCCTATATATTCATGACTGTATGCCTGCTATGCTTCTGGATGCCTCATGGAAACTGAGTAATTTAGAAACCTCAGTTATAAACCGCAGTCAGGGGATTAACATTCAGTCATTGACTGTGATGTCAACTAGCAAATCCATAACTGACAGTTACTAACTGGAAGAACCTGGAAGCAGAAACAGGGGAAACAGGACATTATGCAGGATTTCAGGTTAGACTTATATATTTCAGGTTATAAACTATTACCATTTAGGGCTTTGGGGGGTGATTTACATGTATGTAAGTTTTCATTTCAGGGCTGGACTTGTCCTTTAAAGGATAAGTATCGTGTGTATGAACTTTATTTAAAAACAGTTAAAGGGCAAGTCCAGCCCCAAAATGAAAATTTACATACAGGTAAATCACCCCCTAAAACCCTAAACAGTAATAGTTTGAAATATGAAATATATAAGTCTAACCTGAAATCCTGCACAATGTCCTGTTGCCCCTGTTTCTGCTTCCTGGTTCTTCCAGTTAGCAATTGTCACTTATGGATTTGACAGTTGACATCACGGCCAATGACTGAATGTTAATCCCCTGTCTGCCTCTTCTGAGCATGCCCAGGCTCAGTACAGGCTCAGTACAGGTTTCTAAATTACTCTGTTTCCATGAGGCATCCAGATGGACCCAAGCCTGGAACGAGGTCCACCAATTTTAGAGGGGAGGAGCTTACCTGACTGCAGACATAACACAAGATGGCCAGCACTTTATGGAGGCACAGTAAGGCTCTGAAGGCACCTAGGGGGGAAAAAGGGACAAGGTAAGTTAGGCATACAGATTCCATTTAAACTTCATTGTTATTTTGAGTGCACTTATCCTTTAACATTACAATCTTCAAAGGTATGTCCTTTTTTCTTAAGATGCAGGTACACGGCTGAGTCCTGACCCAAGGAATTGGCTCTTCTGTGCTGGGCCATACGTTGATGCAGTTGCTGTTTGGTCTCCCCCACATACAAATCAGAGCATTCTTTACTGCACTGCACTGCATATATGATGTCGCTTTTCTTGTGTTTCGGTATTGGGTCTTTCGGATGTACCAATTGCTGCCTCAGTGTGTTGTTCGGTTTAAAGCAGACAGGGATACAGTGTTTCTTCTTAATTTCTCAGAGACCCCTGCTACATATGGGATGAAAATGTTCTTTCTCCTGTCTTGCTTTTCCCCTTCACTGTTGGTATTCGTGTTCTTTTCCTTCCTTCTACTTCTTTTGACAAAGGCCCAGTCTGGATATCCACAAGTTTTAAGGGCTCCTCTGAGATGTTTCATTTCTTTAGCCTTCGCCTCTGTGCTAGTGGGGATGTTCTCGGCTCTGTGTTGCAGGGTTCTGATGACACCCAGCTTGTGATCTAAAGGGTGATGGGAGTCAAACATCAAATACTGGTCTGTGTGTGTTGGTTTTCTGTAAACCTCTACTTCCAGTTTACCATTTTCCTTAACTTCTACCAAGCAGTCCAAGAAAGCCAGTTTGTTGTTTTGTACCTCTTCCCTTGTAAATTTGATGTTCTGGTATACCGCATTAATGTGTTCTGTGAAAGCTTGTACTTCCTTCTGGTGGATTTTAACCCAGGTGTCATCCACGTATCTGAATCCAGATACATATGAGATTGCATTAAAGGGTATGTATACTGTAAATCCAACTTAATGTTACTAGATAGCTTAGGCTTTAAATGTAAAATGGGTGTTCTTTTTTCTTCTAGCCCCCTCCCATACCCTATCTTTCCTCCTTGAAAGTCTTACTCCTCCTGTCTCCTCACGTTTTTAGCTCTGTCCCTATGAGATGTGCAAATCCCTTTGCCAAGCAAATACTGTTTCCTGTGGCACCTGTGCGCGCCTGACATCAGTGCATACGCAAAGTGATGTCAGTGCACCTGCGTGTTGTGACTTTTCCACGTGTGCATGTGACGTCATCACGCCATGGCCAAGCACATCACGGCTTGTTAACGGCACTGCAACATGCATGCACATTGACGTCAGGCGTGCGCTCTGCCAAAGGAAACAGCCTGTGCAGATGCACTATTGTTTGAGCTTGATAAAGGCCGATATACAAGGGCCGAAATGTTGTTACTGTTGCACTTTGCACTATGTTTGACTAAAAGCACTTTAATAAAAGGCCTGTGGAGCGCTGATGATTTGTTATGATTGTTATATATATATATCAATTCTTTATTCAAAATGACTTTCAGGTGCGGTGCAAAGGATGCCAGCACTCAACTACACATACTGTATAGTCATAAATGAATTTGGTATAAGGGCCCAGCCACACTGCGCCACACACGGAATTGCTCCTTTCGAGATCCGAAATTGCATGCGATTGCACATAAAAATGGCGATCGCATGCAATTGCATATCGCAAACTGATGCGCAATTGCATCGCACCTGTAAACGCACGTTTTCAGTACGTTGCAGCGATTCCTATGTTTGAAAAAACATTGGGGTTATACCATGAATGGTATTATGACAGGAGGCTTATATAGAAATCCCCCATGCTTTAGACTAAGATTTCATTTGCAGTTTTGGCTTTGAGATGGCAAAGAAGTTTTTGCAAAAATTCCAAAATAGGGTGAAACTTCACTTCCCTGCTGCTGTGTCTTGGTTAATATCCGTTCCCTTGCCTGGTTCCCACCCTCTATTGCATTTGAAGTACATGCTGTCCAACTTTTCTATCCCTTATCTCTACAGGTAGCGCTCATGTACAGACCTCCATCTGCCTCAGCCCCAGCTACCTCTCTTTCTTTCCTCTGACTGTCCGGCTATAATTTTGGGTGACAACACTAAGCAATCCTGGCCCTCTCGTTTCCTCCATTTAACTTCCTCCTTTATAACTCCAGCAGTGGACCAACACTAGCACCCCAGAGTGGTCACTTTCTGGACTTGGTCTTTACTAAAAATCTTTCTGTCTCACATTTCTATAGCAAATCTTTCCCACTCTTGGATCACCATCAAATACATTTTTCTACCAACTTCTCTCCCTTCTCTGATACTCTTTCTAGTGTCTCTGTTCCGAACACCCAACCTTCCAGCTTGTTTTGCAAATTCGGCAGCAGCTAGATTTCAGCATTCTTACCTTTCTAACAAATCTTTCTCTGTTTCTTCTGCTAATAAAGCTTTACATACATGTGCGATCATGGGAGGCTGACCCGCAGCGCACAATGTGTATGAACATCCGTTTCGGCTGACGTTTATGCCATGTAGGGGCACCATAGCCAAGTGGATCATCAGCGAGGCCTGATCAAACAGCTGTGTTACCCAACAAAAAATACCCATAAACGCCACAATCTGCTGGTCAATTCTTATGATCGCACGTGTGTATGAACCGTAACTCTTCCACTTAGTGTGGGGGTCCCTCAGGGCTCTGTTCTGGGACCCTTACTGTTTTTACTGTACACTATTTCTTTAGACGATATAATCAGTTAATTTGTCTTTAAAGGGTATGTCCACCCCTAAAATGGATTTTTAATATGATGCTCCCCCATGTCTCCCAGCCCCAACCGCATAAATATTTTTTTCAGAAAGCCCCCCAAACTCTTACTTACCTCCCCTCGTTCCTCCGACGCACTGCCGGCCCTCTGCTTGCGAGAATGCAAGCAGAGGGGCGGGACCGGCAGTCGCGTCTGTGATTGGCTGAGCGGCAGCCAATCACGGACGCGGCTGCCGGTCATTCAGTGCAGCGGAGGAAAGCGGAGAGGTAAGTAAGAGTTTGGGGAGCTTTTTGAAAAAAAAAATTGCGGGTTGGGCTGGGGACATGGGGGGCAGCATATTAAGGGGGATTTCTGCTAGGGGGAGGGATAGTAAACGGGAGGGAAGAGGGGGAGGGAGGGGTGGGAGGGGGGGAGAAGGGCTGCATGCGCATGGCAAATATCTACGGGAGGCAAGATAGCAGGCGCGCCTGCTATCCTCCTGGTGTTTAGTTTTGGGACTTTGGGGGGGGTTTACAGGAGAACCCTATGGACTGGATGTGAGGTAAGGATTAAACTACACTACATGGTGGGGCCAGTAGTTGGGGGATATAGTTTTGGGGGTGGACATGCCCTTTAAGTATCACCTATACGCTGATGATACACAAATCTAATTGTTCACCCCTGCACTAAACCCGGAAATTCAATCTTAAATCTCTAAATGTCTGCTCTCTCATTTCCTCCAGCATGGCGCACTGTCGTCTTAAACTGTAACCTAGTCCACCCTTTATTTCTATTATTTCTATTAACAATGTTGAATGTTGTATACATACAATACAAGGATTGTGGAAGCACTCCAATTAGGCTAATTTACAACTACATTTAGTGGAAGTGCTACTGATCTGGTTAAACATTTATACAAACATAGAGAAGATAATCAATGCACATTTCTAGGCCCCATACAATATCATATTATCTGCACACTGGCATACTTTATAAACAAAGGGGTTTTAGTATACATTACTGTGATCACATAAATGAAAAGCCTTCCAACCACATCAAGGTACCCTTTGTGGGTACAAATTGTTTAATGTGTTTTAGCCTGACTGTTTGCACCTATAATTTGTTATACTAAATCAGTGATGGCGAACCTTTTAGAGGCTGAGTTCCCAAACTGCAACCCAAAACCCCACATTTTATTGCATAGTGCTAACATTATCATTTAACCTGAATACTGAGTTTTTACTTTAGAAAAACAACTCAAATAGACACAGACCAATACAGATAGAATTGATTATACATTACCCATTAACCACTACATTACCACACAGGAGTTGAGATATAAAACAGTGACCATTAACCCCTACATTATTAGACAGGAGTCTAAGGTCCATAACCAGGACTCAAGCAGAGCTGAATGTTATAGCACGTGACCTCTCTCTGCTACAGACAGCCGCTACTTTTTCTCTCTGGCTTTCTGGTAACAAACTCTGCTGAACTCTGCTGTGCACGAGTGCCCACAGACAGGGCTCCAACCTCGAATGCCACCTCTGGCACTTGTGCCATAGGTTTGCCATCACTATTTGTACACTATTCAGAGAATGCTATTGCTTGTTTCATAACATTTATCTTTTGTTTTTGACTCTAAGCAGCACCTCCCCTTAAGTGTAGTAACAGTTACGTACTTGAGTAAACACAAGTGGTGCCCTCTCTGTGTATACAATTAATTATAAAAAAAAAAAAAAAAAATCTGTTTTGACAAAACAAAGTACAGTTTCATTTAGAATTCCCAAGCAAGCTATTCTACTGTACTATAAATTGAATTCCCTAGACCCATTCATATAGTGACCTCTAGTGGTGTCTGTGCACACTAAATTTTCATCTCTCAAAACACTGTTACATGTAATATAATGAAATGTGATACTATTCAGGATCCCGTTGTTTTTCTTTCTGCAAAGTTTACTTTTTTTTTTTAATACTACATTTTACCAATACATTACCCATAACTGTATAACTGATTTTATACTGTATGTATAACACCCTTTTATATGTATAATAATGGATAACACCAGGCAGTCATTGCAGGGCTCTCTGCACAATGGAAGTTCCCACACACTATGATGTGTTTGTCACTATGCTGCCAGATAAAAACACCAGTGACCTGTTGCCATGGCCAATGCTTTGGTGGGTAAAAATGTAATTTTTTTTGATGATTGGTGAAAAATATTTTTCACCCTTTAAGTAATGTCTACCACAGTAATAAAAGGGTAGGTGTGTCTAACTGTGTCTGGTTGGGGTTTAAATAAAACAAACATTTTTGATGAATGCTCAAAATTTGTTTTTCGACTATAGTTATCCTTTAAGTATGGCTGCCACAGGGATAAAAGGGTAGGTCAGTAGGTGTGTGTACCTGTGTCAGGTTGGTAGGTATGTGTTTTTTGGGGGGTTTTTGCATTTATGACCATAAAACTGCCTTTTCTCGATGATAGATAAAAAATTTGTTTTAATATAGTTGTCATTTAAGTTTGTCTGCCACAGGAATGGAAGGGTAGGTCAGTAGATGTGTGTACCTGTGTCTGTGTGGGGGTTGATGGTATCTGTATTTTTTTATTTATGACCATAAAACTGTTTTGATCACGACTCTTAAACCTCAAAATATCCACATTTCAGGATTATACCAATTACATTCTGTGTGAAAAAATGTCCAGGAATTCGCTGATAACGCTTCTATGAATTCTTTAGCTAGATAATAGCACACGTGTCCTATATGTCCTGCACTTCTGTACCGAATTTTGTGTTTCAAAATACAGTATATCTAAAATACAGTGGGAGCACATACAGACAGTCCAAAAAAGAAGAAGAATAATACGGAAGAAGAAGGAATAAAAAGAACAGTAATTTGTCCCTTCAAGCTCAATTAGTAATATAGTAGTAAATTAATAATAACATAGTAGTGTATTAAAAGTATAGTAATATAGTAGAATATTAATAGTAACATAGTGTATTATTAGTATAGTAATATAGTAGTATATTAATAGTAACAGTGTATTAATAGTAATATTGTAATTTAGTATATTAATAGTAACATAGTAGTGTATTAATAGCAATATTGTAATTTAGTAGTATATTAATAGTAACATAGTTGTGTATTAATAGTATAGTAATATAGTATTGTTTTAATAGTAACATAGTAGTGTATTAGTAGTATAGTAATATAGTAGTATATTAATAGTAACATAGCATTGTATTAATAGTTGTATAGTAATATAGTAGTATATTAATAGTAACATAGTATTGTATTAGTAATATAGTAGTATATTAATAGTTACATAGTAGTGTATTAATAGTATAGTAATATAGTAGTATATTAATAGTAACATAGTTGTGTATTAGCAGTATAGTAATATAGTAGTATATTAATAGTAACATAGTTGTGTATTAGTAGTATAGTAATATAGTAGTATATTAATAGTAACAAAGTAGTGTATTAGTAGCATATTAATAGTAACATAGTAGTGTATTATTAGTATAGTAATATAGTAGTAAATAGTAATAAAGTAGTGTATTAGTAGTATAGTAATATAGTAGTATATTAATAGTTACATAGCAGTGTATTAATAGTATAGTAATATAGTAGTATTTTAATAGTTGCATAGTAGTGTATTAATAATATAGTAACATAGTATATTAATAGTAACATAGTAGTGTATTAATAGTGAGTAATATAGTGTATAATAGGTTTTTTTACATAGTAGTGTATTATAGTATAGTAATATAGTATATATAAATATAACATAGTTGTATTATAGTATAGTAAAGTTAGTATATCTAATAGTAACATAGTAGTGTTTAATAGTATAGTAATTGTAGTAATAAAATAGTAACATAGTGGTATTAATAGTATAGTAATATTATTTATTTAATAGTTACAATAGTAGTGGTAATTATAGTATAGTAAATAGTAGTATATAATAGTAACATAAGTGTATTAATAGTAATGTAATATAGTAGTATATTAATAGTAACATAGTAGTGTATTAATAGTAAGTAATATAGTAGTATATAATAGTAACATAGTGTATTAATAGTAAGTAATATAGTAGTATTATAATAGTAACATAGTGTGTATTAATAGTATAGTAATATAGTAGTAATAAAATAGTAACATAGTGTATTAATAGTATAGTAATATAGTAGTATATTAATAGTAACATAGTAGTGTAATTATTAGTATAGTATATAGTAGTATATAAATAGTAACATAGTGTATTAATAGTATAGTAATATAGTAGTATATTAATAGTAACATAGTATGTATTAATAGTATAGTAATATAGTAGTATATAATATTAACATGTGTATTATAGTATAGTAATATAGTAGTATATTAATAGTACATAGTAGTGTATTAATAGTTAGTAATATAGTAGTATATAAAATAGAACATAGTGTATTAATATATATAATATAGTAGTATATTAATAGTAACATAGTAGTGTATTAATAGTATAGTAATATAGTAGTATTATAAATAGTAACATAGTGTATTAACTATATAGTAATATATAGTTATATAATAGTAACATATAGTGTATTAATAGTATAGATATAGTAGTATTAAATAGTACCATAGTGTATTAATTGATAGTAATAATAGTGTATTATAGTAACATAGTAGTGTATTAATAGTATAGTTATAGTAGTATATAATAGTAACATAGTGTATAATAGTATAGTAATATGTATGTATACTAATAGTAACATAGTAGTGTATTAATAGTATAGTAATATAGTAGTATATAAATAGTAACATAGTGTATAATAGTATAGTAATATAGTAGTATATAATAGTAACATAGTAGTGTATTAATGTATAGTAATATAGTATTATATAAATAGTAACATAGTGTATTAAAGTATAGTAATATAGTAGTATACTAATAGTACATAGTAGTGTATTAATAGTATAGTAATATAGTAGTATATAATATTAACATATGTATTAATAGTATAGTATATAGTAGTATATTAATAGTAACATAGTAGTGTATTAATAGTATAGTAATATATAGTAGTATATAAATAGTAACATAGTGTATTAATAGTATAGTAATATAGTAGTATACTAATAGTAACATAGTAGTGTATTAATAGTATAGTAATATATTAGTATATAAATAGTAACATAGTGTATTAATAGTATAGTAATATAGTAGTATACTAATAGTAACATAGTAGTGTATTAATAGTATAGTAATATAGTAGTATATAAATAGTAACATAGTGTATAATAGTATAGTAATATAGTAGATATTAATAGTAATAGTATGTATTAATAGTAGTATATAGTAGTATATAATAGTAACATAGTGTATTATAGTAAGTAATATAGTAGTATACTAATAGTAACATAGTAGTGTATTAATAGTATATATATAGTAGTTAAATTCATGTGTATTAATAGTAATAGTAATATAGTAGTATATTAATAGTAACATAGTAGTGTATTAATAGTATAGTAATATAGTAGTATATAAATAGTAACATAGTGTATTAATAGTATAGTAATATAGTAGTATATTAATAGTAACATAGTAGTGTATTAATAGTATAGTAATATATAGTATATAAATAGTAACATAGTGTATTAATAGTATAGTAATATAGTAATAATACTATAGTAACATAGTAGTGTAATTATAGTATAGTAATATAGTATATATAATAGTAACATAGTGTATTAATAGTATAGTAATATAGTAGTAATATTATAGTAACATAGTATGTTTAATAGTAGATAGTAATAATTAGTATATAAATAGTAACATAGTGTATTAATAGTATAGTAATATGTAGTATATATAGTAACATTAGTGTATAATAGTATAGTAATATAGTAGTTATAAATAGTAACTATAGTGTATTAATAGTATAGTAATATAGTAGTAATATTATAGTAACATAGTAGTGTTATTATAGTAATAGTAATATAAGTATATACATAGTAAATAGTATGTATTAATAGTAATAGTAAATATAGTAGTATACTAATAGTAAACATAGTAGTGTATTAATAGTATAGTAATATAGTAGTATATAAATAGTAACATAGTGTATAATAGTATAGTAATATAGTAGTATATTAGAGTAACATAGTAGTGTATTAATAGTATAGTATATAGTAAGTATATAAATAGTAACATAGGTGTATTAGTATAATAGTAATATATAGTATACTAATAGTAACATAGTAGTGTATTAATATATAGTAATATAGTAGTATATTAAATAGTAACATAGTGTATTAATTATAGTAATATAGTAGTATACTAATAGTAACATATTAGTGTATTAATAGTATAGTATATAGAGTATATAAATAGTAACATAGTTGTATAATAGTATAGTAATATAGTAGTATATAATAGTAACTAGTAGTGTATTAATAGTATAGTAATATAGTAGTATATAAATAGTAACATAGTGTATTAATGTATAGTAATATAGTATAAGATAATATACATAGTAGTGTATTAATAGTATAGTATATATAGTATATAAATAGTAACATAGTAGTATTAATAGTATAGTAATATAGTAGTATATAATAGTAAACATGTAGTGTATTAATAGTAGTAATATAGTAGTAATAAATGTAAATATGTATTAATAGTATGTAATATATAGTAATAATATATGTAAACATAGTATGAATTAATAGTAATATATAGTAGTAATATAATAGTAACATAGTGTATTAATAGTATAGTAATATAGTAGTATATTAATAGTAACATAGTAGTGTATTAATAGTATAGTAATATAGTAGTATATAAATAGTAACATAGTGTATTAATAGTATAGTAATATAGTAGTATATTAATAGTAACATAGTAGTGTATTAATAGTATAGTAATATAGTATACAGGAGATGTTGGTTTGTCAAGACTTGATAACGACACTAAACAAAAACAGCCTTTAAACATTCATTTGTCTGGTTTATTTGGGAAAGGCACTGACATTGGTATTAGAAACTAGAAAGTTCATGCCAAGGATTCATATCAGGCTTTTTAAATAGGACTGTACATGTATAAAAAGAAAAATTCAAACAAAAAACTAAATATACTGTAAGAAAAGAGCTACAGAGAGATTCATCCAATTCAAGAACATCACTGCTGGGCATTTAAGCAGTTCTTTAGATTAGTCTTTCCAAAGGAGGAGGCTGAACAATGTTCCACATCTCTACCCGGGATCCTTCCTTCTCCTGACGACTAGGGCTGTATGTTCCATGGCTGGACCTCATCCCTGATACTGCAATGAAGATGCAAAGTCCGGCACATACTATAAAGAACAGTCCAAGCACTATAGAGGCCACAACAGTAAAAATACCAGGAGGCATGAAATCAGACAGCTGGGGGGAAACAATAAACACAACATCAAATTAAATAAAGAAATAATACAGATTTTATGAATTCGTAGATGATAAATTGGTCTTTTCCTATTATACATATCTATAAAGAGGCGGTTTCCTTACATTCTAATTAATTTCATCAGATCAGTTCTCCATAACAAGCTGCCTCCTGCTCTGTGGTCTGACAATGTCTCCACTTTGTGATATAAGTATATTGAATAATAATGAATTATGGCTTCAGTGGATGTTATAAATAAGACCCTAGATATAAAATTATTCTGGCAGTCACCTGGGCAGTATCAAGCGATAATAGGTGATTGTAATAAACTGCGTGGAATCTTTTTAAAGGGATATAACATGCCTCTATACCTAACCAAATACAAAATAAATGTAACCGTGACAGTCAAACGTTTTAATACTTTTGAAAACAACCTTGCAGTTTTGACAGATAATATGAAATAAATATGTCTGAGGTGACTTCGACCTGTTCAATTTATTCTACAGGTATCTAGTTATTATATAGAGATCCTACTTCATTTCATAAACATACTTGTCCAGCACATCATCCATTTAAAACACACCTTAACTTAATAATGCCTTTATCCCACACAATGTTAGTGTTGTAGGGATGGATTCATTTAATGCTATTTAATGCTGCGGTTGTAAATTACTCCCAATCAAGTGATCAATAAGGTATGGCTAATGTGATATAACAATATCAATCTGTTATATATAATACCTGTTATCTGTTATAAATACCATCCTACAGATTTGTTTTCTCAGTTTCAGATAAAGTACATATTGCGGATCGATTAATCATTACAAATGTCACTCTGAGTTCATGCTGGATATTTTTTCCTAATGAATTAACCACCTAGGTTGATACAGGACCAATTGACGCATGTAAAATTACAGGACTGTGAAATGGGGTATAAACATGGAGATAGTGACCCTACTGGAGTATGTTTCTTCACTATCACTTCATTCAAGCCATTTCATTATTGTTTTTTTACCCTCTATCTTGCTGTAACAGCGCACCCACCTGGCATTCAGCTTTACTGCAGTACACACACAGGGATAAAGAGGATGGTACAGTAGCAGAGAGAATGTTATTGTAATGACTATGACCAAAAAAAGAAGAAAGATATAGTAATAAACAACACACCAACTAAAGAAAATGATGAACATGAATTTTAATGTTTAAAGAAACTGCACAAAATAGACAAAACATGACAAAAAGAGGTGGACAAAAACAGTTTACAACAAAAATATCATCTGAACTTTTGCTGGTGATTTACCAATCCTAAAAAATATACATTGACATAAAATTCTAAACATTTTTCTGTATTGTTCCCTGGTAGGGTTATTGCACTTTTTGACTACCTTATATAGGTTCCCCCTGTGCATTTCTCCCCCCCAAACCCCCAGTAGCACAGATATACCATGGGGTAAAGAAATAAAATAAATTTGTGTAAAAAGAAATCTTGTAGAATATTTCTTTGACATGCATAGCTGTCGGTATATTTAATGTGTCTGTACATATTTATGCCATGATAACAGGTTATGTGTACATTAAACAGATTTGATTTGTTGGATGTTGGGTTATGAACGTATTTATATCACTGTCATTACTCCTCATAGTTCTGTTCTCCCCATTCCACCTCAGGTTCATTGTCCA
This sequence comes from Hymenochirus boettgeri, assembly GCA_019447015.1. Classification (NCBI taxonomy): domain Eukaryota; kingdom Metazoa; phylum Chordata; class Amphibia; order Anura; family Pipidae; genus Hymenochirus; species Hymenochirus boettgeri. The sequence goes on along the minus strand of CM033472.1, from coordinate 197,841,938 downwards.
TGCGCAAGACCAGGTAGGACAGCAACTGGAAGAGGTTCTGCCAGAGAAGCATTGAAACGTGGAAAGACAAGTCGCTTACATCAATCTCACAGCGATCCCCAGCAAAGTTCATGTCACAGATACAGTGGAATCGATTGGGCAGGTTCTGGCATAGGCCTCCATTCAAGCAGGGATCTGAATCACACTCATCAACATCAATCTCACATCTGTAATTACAAAGTTATATAAATGTATTACCCCCACATTATATATAATAAATCAAATTACAGTAAGTTACACATACAGTATTGTGAAACGACATTGGATGGAACATTGTATAAAGTCCTACAATGGACAGTGGTATTAGGGGCATTGAAAAAAGGCAATTAAACAAGAAAGGCTGTAAAACAAGTTTGGTGTGTGTTGGTGTTGTGTATTTAGAAGGGATAGCTTTGGTGGTACCATGCAATGTGCATCCTGCCACATGTATAAGAACTTGAAGCAGTTGTTTCAGGAGACTTATGTCTGTGTCAGGTGCGAGTTAGTTGCCCATTTGGAATCTAAAGTGGAGAATCTTGCAGCATTGCAGGGCTTGGCAAAACTGGGGGGAAAGCAGGCACTGGCTGGGGCCAGTATAGAGAGGGGTGGAAGGTTGTGGGTAAAGGTTGTTTTGTAAGGGTTACTAGAGGAAATAGAAGACAGAAGATTTGCCATCTTAGGTGATGAAGCAGAGGAGGTCAGCCAAGAAGTAGCATGTATGGAGGGGGAAGAGAACCAAATGCTAGGAATGCAGGTGGCAGGCGACTCCATTATTAGAAAGGTGAATAGGATTATCTGTTGCCAAGACACTACATGCTGAACAATATGTTGCCTACCTGGTGCTAGGGTTCGAGTGACGAGGGGTAGGTAAAAGGAGCTATTTTTTACCTCCCGTTTTTCATTTAAACCAACAGGAGATAACACAGCAAACTTACCCACAAACGCGCTCCACTGCTGCTTCTTCTGAAAGGGGCGACTACAGGTGCGTGTATTGTACAAGGAAGTGTGGATGATGTCGGCACCAGAGGAAGCAGTGGAGGGGCACGATTGTGGGTTAGTGTGCTGTGTCCCTCTGGCCCTCCTGTTGGATTAATTGACCAATAAGACAAAACTCCTTTACCTCCGGTTTATCAATTAAAGTAAAAAAAGGTAAGTATGATTTTTAAGTGGATATACCCTTTAATAAAAAGAAAATGGGGACTGAAAATGTGGGGCCATTAAATAATAGGATAAGATAAGTTACAGAGGATGCTAATAAAGCAAACATCTTAAACAAGTTTTTTTCTCTCTTTACGCTATAGAACAGCCAAGTACATATAGCATAGAGTATAGTTGCAATAATGGTATAAGGATGCAATTGCACTTTGGTTAACTGGACTGGACTGGATAAAATGCATCCTCAGGTCCTTAGGGAACTATGTTCAGTTTTATCCAGGCCATTGTTTCTAATTTTCTCAGATTCCCTTATGTCTGGAAACATCATTCTGAAATGGAAAAAAGCTGATTTAATATCAATATTCAAATGAGGTAGTCATTTCTGTAAGTTTAACTTCAGTGGTGGGGAAGATACGTTTATTTTTCAAGGACTGACCTTATAAGTAGTAACCAGCATGGATTTAGGAGGAATAGATCTTGTCAAACTAACTTGCTTGGCTTTTATGAGGAAGTAAGTAGAAATTTAGACTCTGGTATAGCAGTAGATGTAGTTTACTTGGATTTCACAAAGGCTTTTGATACATAGGTGACAAATGTATAAAAAGTTCTGTTGAGCATGAGGTGGCACATTTCTAAATGTATAGAAAATTGGTTGATGGACAGGATGCAGTAGTTGAGTAGTTGTTAACGGTGCTTCGTCAATGTAGACTAAAGTCCTAAGTGGGGTGCCACAGGTGCTTCTATTTTTATCTGTTTATTAATGATTTAGAAGTGGGTATTGTCAGCAAGGTGTTCAGACGCCATTCAGACGCCATTCATCTGATGTCTTTATGGGGCTTTACAGGCTAGACACAACTTTCCCTTTGTTCATTGGGTCATATATAATTTTTCTTAATAAATTTCCTAAAAAAAACAATGCCCTCTAATCTAGCTGCTAAATTCTCCTTTGGTGACATGTCATGTACAGTGAAATAATGGAGTAAGGCTCGGTACACACAGGGAAATTATTTGTCCTGACCGTGCGTTCAATTCTAGTGAGCTCTCAGTCGGGACAAATGACGGTCACGGCAACAGTGGCTGTGGCCAACAGTTCGTGCGACCGATCGTGCAGTCCCATAGGAAAAGCCATGATCTACCAATGAGCTCTGCCACTCCGCACACATGGTAGATATTTTCAACCGATCAACCAATACATAGCACTATCGGTCACTCGCCCGAAAATATCTTAACGTGTGTGCCCAGCCTTAGAGTAAGGGATGTGTATAGTTAAAAAGATAATGGCATTAATCTGGATTTGGAAAAATATTGCAAAGTATTTTTACAAGTTTTATCTTCTTATTGCTCCTTGACTCACATCTTATATGGGGCATGATTGTGGCACACACTGCCACGTCAATCCTGACACAGCCATGCATGCAATGACGAGACCCTTACTTATTGACCTGCTTGGAGATCTCATGGTAATCACTCTCCACGTCAATTTTAGAGATTTAATCTTGCTTCCTTTTGCAGTTTTCTAAAACTAATAAAGGGGACGGGGCCTATTTAATATGCATTAAAGGAAAAAAAAGCCTTTCCACCTTTCCCCCTCCCAATAAAAATACCCAGGATGAGGACCTCTTAAACTCTAGGTCCTCACCCCTGGGCTTACCTTAGGTCTCAAGAACATCTCCTCTGAAGTTACAATCCCTGGCTTGCTTAATCCGTCCCCCCCTCTTCTGGTTTAAGCCTGGGGCTTGGCCAATCAGAAGACGTGTGCTGCTAGAAACGCATTTTCCCATGTGCCAGGATCCTGACACAAGTGCACATTTTACAACAGATTGGGGGTTACACCACTTGAGCAAAATTACACCGAAAATTATTTTTCAAATAAGCTATACAAATGAACCTACCTCTCACCCACAAACCCTGGAAAACAAGTGCACCTCAGATTTCCTCCGCCCTCTGTGCAATTACTGTAGTTATAGCAAGTAATATTTTTCTTTTCGTTTCCACAGAATGTGGATGACTTCCTGTTGACTCTGAAAGTACATAGATTACAATGGAGGGTAAGAAACATAACAAGATATATCTTATAACTTTAGCTTGCGTATATATCACATCTAAAGGTAAGGAACCAGTCTAGCAACCTGGTTGGCTTGCAAATTGTGCCATTATTTCTTTCACGGCAACTGTTTGAGTGATGTTTAGTCAATCAAAATACAATGCTGTCCTTTAATTAGTCACACTGTTATGCCACAATATCATTCTTATTGAAGAGCGAAAGCAATTAGGATTAATCTACCACTTATTGTGCAATGCAAGGAGGCTAGGAGATGTCAAGGTGTCATGACAATATATAAGTAGGAGAGTGCAGTAATTTATGCAGGTTAAGATGAATTTACATATACTTATATTACACAGTCCCTTTATGCAGAGCAGCAGTGCAGCTTTGCCTGTCTTAAAGGACAACTCCACCCTCATAAGAACATCTTTTAGAAAGAACGGCCTCTTTAAAATATGTTGATATATCGTACTTTGTCCTATGAATTCATTACTGTATGCCTGCTATGCTTCTGGATGCCTCATGGAAACTGAGCAATTTAGAAGCCTGTCCTGAGCAGGTACTGAGCCTGGGCATGCTCAGAAGAGGCAGATAGGGGATTAACATTCAGTCATTGGCTGTGATGTCAACTGTCAAATCCATAACTGACAGTTGCTAACTGGAAGAACCAGGAAGCAGAAACAGGGGAAATAGGACATTATGCAGGATTTCAGGTTAGACTTATATATTTCAGATTTCAAACTATTACTGCTTAGGGTTTTTGGGTTATTTACCTGTGTGTAAGTCTTTATTTTAGGGCTGGACTTGCCCTTTAAAGTTACACTAACCTATTTACCATTGACAATAAGACAGGAATAGTAACAATCAGTGGCGTATCTACGTTAAAACATTCGGGGCACGTGCCCCGGATGTTTTGCAAAGTGCCCCGAATGTTTTACTGACTTGTGCCCCTAGTTCCGGACTCCCCGGCGGACTCCGCCGGCGCGATGACGTCACGCGCACGCCGGCGCGATGACGTCACGCGCACGCCGGCGTGATGACGTCACGTGCGTGACGGCGCAGAACATACAGACGGCCTCTGCGCTCCCGGCCTTCTCCTACTAGATAGATAGCAGGTAGATAGCAGCGTTAGATAGATAGAAGATAGCAGAGTAGATAGATAGCAGAGTTAGATAGCAGAGTTAGATAGCAGAGTGAGTAGTAGATAGATAGAAGATAGATAGTAGCAGAGTTAGATGATAGATAGTAGATAGATAGATAGAGTTAGATAGATAGATAGATAGCAGAGTTAGAGATAGATAGCAGAGTTAGATAGATAGCAGAGTTAGATAGATAGATAGCAGAGTTAGATAGATAGATAGATAGCAGAGTTAGATAGATAGATAGCAGAGAGAGAGAGGGATAGATAGATAGATAGATAGATGACAGCAGAGTTAGATAGATAGATAGCAGAGAGAGAGAGGGATAGATAGATAGATAGCAGAGTTAGATAGATAGATAGCAGAGTTAGATAGATAGATAGCAGAGTTAGATAGATAGATAGTTAGATAGATAGATAGATAGATAGATAGATAGCAGAGTTATATAGATAGATAGATAGATAGCAGAGTTAGATAGATAGATAGATAGCAGAGTTAGATAGATAGATAGATAGATAGACAGAGTTAGATAGATAGCAGAGTTAGATAGATAGAGAGATAGATAGCAGAGTTAGATAGATAGATAGATAGCAGAGTTAGATAGATAGCAGAGTTAGATAGATAGAGATAGCAGAGTTAGATAGATAGATAGATAGCAGAGTTAGATAGATAGATAGATTGCAGAGTTAGATAGATAGATAGCAGAGAGAGAGAGGGACAGATAGATAGATAGCAGAGTTAGATAGATAGCAGAGTTAGATAGAGATAGATAGATAGAAGCAGAGTTAGATAGATAGATACAGAGAGAGAGAGGGACAGATAGATAGGGGCAGAGGTCCATGTAAAAGGTACAAGAAGGTCTCCCTGGCCAAAGGTATGGCCAAGCGACTGACTACAACTGACACAACAGTAAGTTTAAAATACACAGATTGCTACCAGTATATAATGATATTGCCAGTTTACTGTGCCTTTGTGTCATTAATTTGTGTCTCTCTATCCAAATCTATCTCTGTCTGTTATTCACTGTCTTTCTGTCTGTTATCACTATCGGGCTGTGTGTCTATGTTTGTGGTTATCTATCTGTCTGTCTGTGTCTTTTTGGCCATCTCATTAAGTACTTAGTGGGTGTGTCCTAATTGGGGCGGAGAAAGGGCGTGGCCTAAAAATTTTTGCAGGGAGTGCTCAAGAGTGCCCCGGATCTTCTTAGACCCTAGATACGCCCCTGGTAACAATTGCTTGGGTTTTTTGAAACACACAAGTGAAGCCACTGATAAAATTTCTGTGTGACTTTTTAACACCAGTTGATAGGGTTAGGCAATTGTAGATTTTTGTAAATGGCCAAAATATGTGATATAATATCCTGTTTTTTTTCCATTTTGTGGGATGTTGTTTGTTTTGATGCAAAACAAACAACAAGTATAGTATAGTATAGTATTTGAGGATGAATAAAGACATATGTCCATCCAGTCCAACCTATTTAGCAATACCAACATTTCCTTTTTGATGCAAATTGTAATTTTGCTTTTCCCAAATAAAATAAATAACGTGAGAACACTATTATAAAGCTGCGTTAACTTTTTGCAGCCATTATCACCAAAATCACACTTATCGCTATTTATAAAGCACTGATAACCGGCAGAAATAATGACTTTTTACTAGAGGATTCTTTTGAGAGCAAGTGGGGGTCTTAGTTTTGAGCTGTAAGGCACTTGTCAGTGTCGGGGGGGGGGCTTTTTTAGGGGCCCCAGGTGGGGTGCTCCCTGCACCCTACCTCAACATCCCCCCCAACTCCCCCGCTTCTCAGCAGCCCACCACGCATGGTGCACCTTGCTATTTGCACTGGCAGCTATTTTCTATTTCTGTCATGTTAAGTACAGTATCACGAAAACAACACTATTGCCAAGCCATTCATTTTTGCTGTGAAACAGATTGGCTTTATAAATACTTCGTTTCAAGGCAATGATGCTAGCAATTGTTTAAAAATATGCCCCTTGGTCAGCAGAATCCTGGGGGCTACAGATTGTTTGTGTCTGCCCCATGAGGATATGGGGAGAACAGAACCCCTGCGTTTGGCTCATTTCAGAGTGGCAATGTAATGCATGCTAGTGAATATTGAATAGTGCTGACTCATTTGTGACTGACATCCGAACCGTGTTATTAGAGATAGGGACCAAGACCAGTTCTTCTACTCTTGGACTAGGAGAAGCATCGACTACTCAGGGCTGCTAGTTAAATATTAGGGCAAGCTCTTTGGGTGGAGAGATTTTCTCCCACTCAATTTAGGGACTTTATAGGTTCTGTCCTGTCTTGTCTATCTATATGACCTTATATAATATGACCTTAGGGGTATATACACGCATATGATGTAAATGGGTTAGTTCCATAGTAAGAATGCATTGGTATAAAAATATATATACGCATATGAAGGGACATATGTCCAATGTATTCAATGAGCTGCATTTGTTTTGCCATTCTATATTATACTGGGTCCACTTATTATGTCGGTACAATTCGGATCTAAATAAAGTTGGATGGAGACAAATAGGATACCAGATAAATGGAAGAACTTACGGGAAAACGTCACTACCTGATGAAGCTTACCTGAAAGTGAAACGCGTAGTAGTGACGTAGTGAAGTGGCGTGACTTATTTTGGCCCCACGTGAAAAGCCCTAAGAAAAAGGCCGAAGAAAAAATCTGTGGATAACAGTCCCAAGAGCAGAAGCCACGGACGGACAGCAAATTCCATCGTCTGGGGGACTGAGAATATCCACATACCAACCAGAGCAAAGAAAGGGCTGTAGTGGTGGTGATGTATACAACGTGAACACATTATTTTACAGTTCTGTCTAATATATTGTTTTGGGTTGGATGTATAGGACTATATAAGACATACATTATTGGTGGAAAAAGCTATATACGTGCCCAGACTTGTATTATACCACAGATCCTATATGGAGAGACTCTATATATACCTTGGACTATAGAGTTGCTGTCTTTATACACTGCTAATAGGTTCCGGAGTGGAACCATACTATGAATTTTGCACATATGCGTATATATATATATATTCAGTGGTCTTTTATTAGGATTTTATACTGATTTGATATTGTGTATGTTGATATTGTGGCTGGCCAGCCATTTGATACTTTATTGCTATCATTTTTATGGTTTAATTTGATTTTATATCAAATATTATATCTATACTCTTCACAGTGTACATCTTTCTTGTTGTCTATCTATCTATCCCTATTCTAACCCTTTCTCTTTTTCCACACGGCTGGTTATATGATGATATATTTTTAATGAGTGTGAACAGAGCAGGATTATCCACAAGGCAACCCTAGGCAACTGCCTAGGGCCCAGGAAACTTCTGGGGGCCCAGCTTCAAAAGCAGTAACAATTATAGTCTATACAATATATTTAATAAAAAAGGGGCCCTAAATTATGGCCCTGCCTAGGGCCCCACATGATATTAATCCATCTCTGAGTGTGAACAAGTTTTTAATGTATGTTTAATAAACGTTACGTATTCACTCCATTGTCCCACTGGACATCTGTGTAAATAGGGTTTTGGAATTGATTATTGTATAGGGGGATACTGTTTATTTCTTTCACTTTATAGGCTGCAGATTGTTTCCAGGATTAAATGGGACTTGTGCAAGAGAAGGGGTGTGAGGAGATGTGCAGCAGAAGTGGATCAAATTAAGGATCACACCAATCACAAGAGATTCTAAACATTTACTTAATGCCACACTGTAACAATAAAGAAAAGCTTATTCCTTGTCTACATAAAATAATAAATGTACCTCCATACTGTAATACAATAGGCAGCCTTTCAAGTAAGACGGTGAATATTTAGGGGCATATTTATAAAGGTTCGCCAAATTTTCGCCTTCTTTAATTTAGCCTTTTCGCCAAATTTGGACCTTTTTTTGGACTTATAACGCAGCGATAACCAGTAGCACCAGTAGCTTTTCGCCATATATCGCTGCGGTAACCGCTCAAACATATTTATAAAATGGCGAAAAGTGTATTTTTGCGTTAAGTTTAGCCATTCCAATTCGCCAAGTCGGAGGTGGCGAAAACGCATAAGTGCCCATTTATTTAGCCTGCCAATGGGTCCATGGAGGTGTCAGTACATTGTGGAGTGTTTCCCAATACTAATAAGTACTCAGGGGGGTGTTAGACTATTTTCCATCATTTACTGTAATACGATCTGCGATTTCGCTTTTTTAAGGTTAATTTTTCACTTTTTAAAGATTTTTTATTTTTTTTAAGGTTCCGATTTTCTTTATTTACCAATAAAGTCAAATGGGGGTCTGAGGGACATGTTTATAAAGGGGCATTATTTTTGCTTTTTTTCCCCACTAGTCTTTACTACAATTTTTTAAACTTTCAACTTTTCCTTTCATCAAAGTTATTAAAAAGGCGAATTTTCATCAAAAGCGAAAATTATGTAGCAAAAAGCACTAATAATGCTGAAAAAGCTCAGCACATATGATGGTAAATAGGTAATACTCCCTGGTGGTTTTTCAAAGTAGTATATGATTGGTTAATACAGATACACAAAAAAGAAAAAAGAGCAGATTGCAACACTCAAAATAAAGGCTAAAAATCCTTTAATAAACCAGGACTTATACAATTAAAAACATTAAAAACATCCTGTCTCATCTCCTAAGATGCAACCTAGAGTATAAGATATAAGTATATATATGCTGAAAGATATTAGCAGGAAGTCCAGTGTCTAGAACCATATACAAAATAAAGGTAGGTTTTACAGTTTGTGATAATAAAATACCTAACTCCCCTATGCAGTAAGCATCTAATTGGCTGCTGCAAATGAATAGCACAAAAAACCTCTGTACGTTTCATTGCAACAGCCCCTTGTTGTGTGATGTACAAGGGAGCATTATTTGCCTTTATAATTTATCTGGTTCCCAAGACACATTTGTCCAACTTTAAAAACAATCAGGGAGATCAATAAAAGTTCTTACCGTTAAATATGGTGCTAATTTTGCCCCAACCAATCAGATGTAGCTTTTAAATGTTAAAGGGCATGTTCACCCTTCTAAAAAAATTTTGATATAATATTCCCCCTGTCCCCACTCCAACCGCTATTTTTTTATTATCAGAAAGTGCCCCAAACATTACTTACCTTCCCTCTTTCCTCCGCCGCGCTGCCAGGCCCTCTGCTTGCGAGAAAATGCAAGCCGAGGGGCGGGACCGGCAGTCGCGTCTGTGATTGGCTGAGCGGCTGCCGGAGTTCAGTGTGGCGGAGGAAAGAGGGAAGGTAAGTAATTTGGGGCACTTTCTGATAATAAAAATATAGCGGTTGGGGTGGCGGGACAGGGGGAATATATATCAAAAGGATTTACGGTAGGGGAGGGAATCCTAATCGGGAGGGAGAGGGAGGGGAAGGGAGGGAGGGAGAGAAGGGCTGCAGTGCGCATGCCAAACTTCTCCCGGAGGAGAGACAGGAGGCAGCGTCCTATATGGACTCTGCAGTACTCCTGGTGGGCGTTTTTTGTGACCTTTAGGGGGGGATAGCAGATGAACCAGATGGAGCTGGGATGTAAGGTAAGGATTAAACTACACTACATAATGGGGCCAGTAGTGGGGGGGATTATAGTTTTGGGGGTGGACATGCCATTTAAATAAGATCTGATTGGTTGGGGCAAAATTAGCACCATTTTTAATAATAAGAATCTTTATTGAATCTCCCTGATTGTCTAGAAGAAGGAGCTGCTGCAGATGGAACATATAGCACAGGCATTAGAACAGGAAAAGGTCATTTTCAAGCTTGGCTTTTCTTTAACGACACCTCTAAAATTGTTATACAAAAGCTAGTTACAATAACATTTAATATACAGTAGGGGAGATACATACTTTCTTACCAAACTGAAAAGTGATGATTCAGGCGATGAGAGGACACTGTGGAGGACAATAAAATGAAGGAGTGATTGTTTTAATAAAGACAGGAGACTAAGCCAGCAGATGAATGAGAGAACACAACTAGTGAGGGAATCATTACAGAAGAAGAGGTTGTTCCAATACAAACAAATACAAGCGCAAAGGACTTCTTGCTCCTTACCTGCAAAATGGACCTGTAGCGTTTTCTGGGCAAAGACAGTAGTATCCATTGGCTTGACCAATGCAAGTGGCACCATTGACACATTGGTGACCTTGGCAGCTGTAAACATCACAGTTAATTCCAGAGTAACCAGCTTCACATTCACAAGAATATCCCTCAAGAGTCACTGTGCAGTTACCATGCAAACAAGGGTTGTAGAGGCATCCATTAATATGTGTTTCACAGATTGTTCCAGTCATCCCCGGTGGGCATGTGCATATGGGGTGGGTCAATACATTAGGACAGTTGGCTCCATGTATGCAAGATTGGGAAGAACATGATGCTGAGCTCTGGCATTTAATACCAACATGCCCCGGCGAGGTTTTAATAAACTGCTCTTTCTGTGTTTTTTTTATCTGGTAATCTTCATGCCTAAAGTATGGTAGGTAAATACCGCCTATTTGCACTATACCCATACATCCGAGGAAGCTCAGATTCCCACTGTTTCTCTGTACACCCAAAAATATCTCTGTTCCTTCTCTAAGAAAGTTCAGGTTTCCAGTGCTAAACAGACTAATGACTTTGTCCTTTTGCCCATCGATTTCCATCTGCCATTGAGAGGATTGGGATTGAGGAGTTACCATTGACAGAGCGACACTATGCCACTGGTTGTCATTTACCAATCCTGTAGCATGAAGTCTGACAGAATTAATGCTGTTTCCACTCTGCAGGTGAAACAACAGATGGGAATTCTGAACTGCAATGGTGATGGCCTCTGGGTCTCTCTCCGCATGCAGGAGAATTGAGTCTGACGCTTGTGTGCGGAACTGCAGGGTCACATTGGTGAGGTCTCTTGAAATATTACCATTGCTTTTATAAGTGATTCCATGGCCTGTCCCATTGAAAATAACACTGGTTGTACCTGAGTAAATAAATTTAAATATTAACCTTTTTTTTTAAAACCAGTTTATAATCAATTTATATTGCCTCAAGAAAAAAAATCAGCTCTAGACATTGGCATATTAGTAGCTGGTTTCTGTGGTTATTTCTTGTCTTATCAGCTAGTTTTCCAGTGCAAACTTTCTGACCATTGTCTCTTATTAAACTGATTTAAACTATAACTGTCCAAGGCCTAGAGGGGCCTGAGCTACCTATTGTCTCTACACCTTTCTGCTCCTAGAGCTTTATTCTTTTTACAATTTAAACTATATAGGCAAAATGCTAAAATATCATGACAGATAAATAAAATAAAGATACTACTTAACAGAGAAATGCAATATTATCACATAGATTGCCATGCAGTAACTGTTCCCTTCATAGCCTGCTGCTTATTGATTATTAGATAGGAATGTTACTGTGTGTATTTACTAAGAAGAGTTTATTATAAACAAAGTTATAAACAATTTTCTAGCACTTACATTCATACCCACTGGGCACAATCTGACAGATAGATCCTAGAGGGCACTGAGCAAGCTGGCACCACATTATGTCTTCACATGCCTTTCCTGTTGTATTCGAGGGGCAGCTGCAGTAATAATCATCCCAGATGGAATAACACACACCTCCATTGCGGCACGGGCTGGACTGAAGGAGAACACAGGTATATAACTGAATGATCTCCTCCCTGATTTCCCAAGCTTACTATATCATTTCCCCATTTTTAAAACTTTAACATTATCTGCTCCTACAAAACCATTTTTCTTTCTCAGCCACAATTACTTTTGCATGACTCCAACCCCAATTCCCCCTTTCTTGCCTACTTGATTAGCTCTAAATCTCTTTCTTGGGCTCAGGTAGGTAGGCTTCTTACTTTGCAGTGATTGTCATTTTCACAGCCCTGTGTCACATTGTTTACGGTAATGTCCATCAAAGAAGATAATGTTTTAGTTTGGTGGAAAAACTCCAGATGTTGCTCTGCAATTCTTAGATCTTGAACACAACCTTTAAAGTAACCTCCATGTTTCGTGGTTTCTTCTGTGTCATCAAGTCCTCCAACATAAAGCACGTTTGTGACAAAGGCTTTATTCATCTCTACTTGCCCCACTAATTGCTTAAGCGTAAAAATCTCCATTTTATTTTGTGTTAACTTTAAGGATACCAGGTGAAAGTTGCCATCATTAATGGGTTGTGTTCCTTTAAGAATAAGACCCCTTACAGTCCTTATTATTAATCTACCACCATCTAAAGAAATGATGATGTCATAAGAAGTAGCATTTCCCAAGGCTAGCAATACTCCTATTGGTTGTCGTGTTCTAAAAAAGGCCGATATAATTATTTCTTTACTCCACTGAAAGTCTCCTTTAAAAACCACATAGGATGTCAGTTGTCCAAGCCCAAATCTTCCAGGATCATACTCTAGACGGAGGAAATAATATTGTAGATCAGAATCAGTAAAAGTGAAAAACACCGTTTCTGTTTCATAAATAATAAAATTCCATAACATCAATTCTCCTTTTAACCAGTGATTAGAACCTACATAAACATTCCTGGCTTAAAAAAATATACAAAAAAGGACATTTTTACCCCCCCCCCCCATCCAATTAATTTTCCAATTTCATTTCATTTTCAATTTTCAATTTCAATTTCATTTTACCCATGCGCTTTCATGAAAGTCCCGAGGCTCCAAACTGACTTCTCCAGTGCCAGTGATGACATCAATAATCTTAGTCACCTTATGAAATATTAGTTATAACCTATGACAAATACTGTATGTATTTAAACATTTTAAAATAAATTATTTTAGTAGAGTTCTTGGGTATGCTTGATATAACACCAACTTATTTTAATAAATATATTGGTTAGTTTCTTCCTTTGTGGTTTGCTAGTTACGTCACAACCGTGTCTATAAAAGACAGTTACAAGGCGATGTACAGAGAGAATCTGTCCCCCTTTACTGCCATCTCATGATGTTTTAATCTGAATATTAGAAAATGCCTCATTTACAGCTAACTTACCAAATCTGGCAGGTGTCTCTTAATAGTAAATAATTAAATAAAATTGCATAAAGTAACAAAATATTACATAGAACCCATAAAATATGAAACAAGTAGGTCAAAATGTTTATGTTTATGCATTTACAGTGTGCAAATATATAGTTAGTGCCCTTTTAATGTAACCTTGCAATAAAAAAATGGTGATAATGAATCTTTAGACGTGTGCTCCAGAAAAAAAGTTCCCAATATTAAAAGATAATTATATTTTACGGATTACCTTTGCATTTCATTCTGCTAATAGTATTTATCAGTCATTTTGCCCTTCACAGACAAAATTGGAAGTAATAATAGTTTGCAAAAGTTCAGGTGTCCTAAAAAATAGGATAATGTGTCATATTTATACACGTACAGGGAGTTTCACTCAGAGCCACACTTGCTCTGGGCAAATCTCCAGCAAGTATTTAACAGCAGCTATTAGCTGTTTTAAAGGGCATGTTTACCCCCAAAACTAAAATTTTCCCAGTACTGACCCCACTGTGTAGTGTTAATAATTCCTTACCTTTTTCCTCAGCTCCTTATGGTTGTCCTGCAGTTCCTTCTGAAAGTCCAAAAAAAGAGTAGGAACCTCCGTGTCTGCTAGTTTTTTGCCCTTACTAAGGACTCTGGCAAGCACAGGGGAGCTCTCCCCATCTGGTAAATAGTCTTGTGGTGGCTATGTGAGTGTCTTTTTCGATACTCGCAAGCCTGCAAAGTTCAGGTTAAAGCCGCTCTAATTGTAAATCGATTTGAGAAACTTTAAAATAAGACAATGCCATTAGATCAAATAGGATTGTTCTGTTATTAGCCAACAACCAGGAGATTGTGCATCCGTGACTCAAAATTTCTATCAGCCTCTATGCTTAGGATAGGAAGCAGATGGTCACTGAACACTCTCCTATTCAAATTATAGAAAGAATGTATTAGGAATATGTGTAGGCATTGTTATAGCTTCCAATTAATTCTGTCTGCTTTCTGTTATATATTTTTTATCTCTGAACCCAGCTTATGTCTTCAGTTTTTTGTCTACATGGTGAATCTACATTGCACAATTCATCATTCATAGATTAATACTTCTCCCTGGCTAATATAAAACAAGTTAAGCTTCTGCCTATACACCTAATTGTGCATGGTGAGATTTTTTTTTATATATATACTTTTTGTAGACTGCTGGGTATTTATTTAGTGGCAAAACAGTTCCTAGAGACAAGATCCTAATGATTAATGGGTGGATTGATTCCATGCAGAATCTATTTAAAAACCGCTAAATCCCATCTATATATATGTATAATACTTATATAATTATTTATTAAATACCTCTGAAGTTTTTACATAAGGAGAGTCAAGTTATATACAAGATAGTGTGACTTACCTAAAGAGCAGTTTATCCCTCTGTAGGGCCTAAAGCAATCACAGTTGTAGCTTTGCCACAAATTAATGCATCTGCCCCTGTTGCGACATGGTTGGCTTTCACACTGATCTTGTCTCTTGCATCCAACCACAACATCACTCTGGGTTACACTTTCCTCCGTAAGAAGGGTAGAACCTAATCTGATATCCCGAAGACATCCCACAAACCAATTCTGTTCTTGAATAGTAGAAGTGTGTTTACTCTCCGCTACTGGGTGTCCTGACAGTTCACCTCCCAACAACACTTCATGAAATACAGATTCTCCGGGATCAATACCTATATTATGTACAGAACTATTCATACACCTTGTTGTGCAATGGACATCCAGTAGTCTGAGGGTAAGAATATCCGTGAGGGTTACTTCGATGGCATGCCATTGGTCATCACTGATGTTGTGTGACAAATGCAGGAGGGCGTTTCTTTTGCCGTCGACTTCAGAACTCAGAAATATATAACCATTTTGTAGATATAACTTGATGGATGTTTTATAGTTTATCATAAGAAATATCACTGCTGTGTAAGTCTGCACAGTCTGAAAACTTAAGGAGATATTAAAAAAATAATCTCTTCCATATTGAAATACATTTTTTACAGGAAGGACAGCCTTGCCATTAAAAGAGAAAGTGGTTTGTAACATGCAGTTCGGGCCTGTAAAGCCTGAAGGGCACAAACAGTGATGAGAGTGTTTTCCTTCATTTAATTGTGGAATGCAAGCTCCTCCATTTTGACATTTGTGATTTTCACACCCAACAAGCAACTCATCGCAGTTTTTTCCTCCATAGATTCTCTCTGCAGCACTCTGATCAGACTTGCAGTGACAGGTGTAGCTGCCATGGAGGTTCTCACAGATGCCTCCATTTTGACAAGGGTTTGATTCACACTCATTAATATCTGATTCACAGTGGACACCTAGATTACAAAAATTACAAAAAACAAACAGTTGTTTGAAACAGATACTAAACAAACATTTTAACGTAAAAGTGTAACACTGAATCAAACATTGTTATGTAATATGAACCTCCTGGTGCAATTGTGTTCCAACCAACACCAGCAAATGCATCATAGTAGTGTGTTGCTAAAAGTTTATTGCTGTTATTTTGAAGTGCCCATGTGTATAAATAGTCACATTGTAAGAAAACAGGAATTATTCAATAAAAGCTGCAAAAATGTGTCGGTTAATTTGCCCCAACCAATCAGATGATACCTTCTTACTGGTCTACTAAAGTTAGTAGTAGTAGGTTAACTAGTTAAGATCTGTAGAGGTTCATGCACAGTTTCTTATTTGTTCTTATTGGATTTATGTAATGTGATACCTAAACCCAACCTGCTCCTTACCAGTAAGTACAAGCAATGAAGACAGACATATCCATATGAGTGAAAAGACCATCCTCAGAGCTGCTCTGTGAACAGATGACTGTCTACCTTCCTCTGCATCCTGAATTCTGTTTCCATTTGCTGGATTAATCTCTTACACAGAAGCAGCTTGTTATATATTGTACAATCCAATAAAACTAGATTAGTCTAATCCTCATTATGCCTGTTGCCTTCAGCAGGGGTTACAGGGGCATAACTACCAGGGAAGAAGGGAAAGCGACTGCAGGGGGCCCAGAAGCCAAGGGGACCCAATATTCTTATTTTTCCTCCCAGAAAATCGCTGTGAATGAAGCACAGATAGGGGTCCCATCAAAGATTTGCTGGGGGGCCAGTGATTCCTAGTTACTCCACGGAGGGGGTTAAACTATTATTAAAGGAGTATGTGAGATATATGCTCACTATCTGGTTGGTGGTTAACGGAGAACCAAGAAATGGAAAGCATTTTACTTTTTTTTTTTTTAAACAAACAAAGGTATTTGTAAGTGTGCTTCTGGGTATGTTTATTGTGCTGTTCTAACTTGCTTGCATAAAATTGGAAAGCTGTCAGGGAAGACATATAGATGGCCACATTTAGATTTATTCAACAATCGAATGTTGAATGGACCTATTAAACAGATGCCAGTGTGGATTGTCTTATGGGAAGCCAATAACATGGCTATGTTAAAATTTCCAATTGTAATATGCAATAAACCATGATATTATGCAAAAATGCTATTACAAAAGCTTCCTAAGAAGGGCAGGTCATTGTATGGGAGATTACAACTAACATTGACTAAAGTAATGGGCATGTCCACCCCCAAAACTATAATCCCCCCAACTACTGGCCCCACCATGTAGTGTAGTTTAATCCTTACCTCACATCCCAGCTCCATAGGGTTCTCCTGTAGTCCCCCCCCAAAGTCCCAAAAAATGACTACCAGGAGGCTAGCAGAGTCCATATAGGACACTGCCTGCTAGCTGGCCTCAGGTAGATTTTTGCCATGCGTACTGCAGCCCTTCTCCCCCCTCCCTCCCCCTCCCTCTCCCTCCCTCTCCCTCCCGTTCTACTATCCCTCCCCCTAGCATAAAACCCCTTAAGTAATCATTTCCCCCATGTCTCCCAGCCCCAACCGCATATTTTTTTTTTTTAGAAAGCTCCCCAAACTCTTACTTACCTCTCCTCTTTCCTCCGCGAAGTGAGCTGCCGGCGCCGCGTCTGTGATTGGCTGCCGCTCAGCCAATCACAGAGCGGCTGCCGGTCCCGCCCCTCTGCTTGCATTTCCTTGCAAGCAGAGGGCCGGGAGCGCGGCGGAGGATCGAGGGGAGGTAAGTAGAGTTTGGGGGGCTTTCTAAAAAAAAAATTATAGCGGTTGGGGCTGGGAGCCCAGGGGGGACCATATATAAAAAAAAAATTTTCAGGGTGGACATAGCCTTTAATCCGAAAAAGCACTGTATTGCAAATGTGCAGCAACTGGTACAGGAATGCTCCTTTAGATGTAGTAATTATAAATCATTGTAATACATTTTAGCCATGCAGATACAGCGGGTCTTAAAGGGCAAGTCCACCCTTCAAATTGTATAAAGGTGATTCACCTCCCAAACCCCCAAATTGCAATAGTTAGGAAGCTGAGAGATGCAAGTCTAACTTCAAATGGACAACAGAATATTATTACCCTAGCTGTCTCCTCTAAATATTTAAAAGATTGTTTAAAAAAAGCTTGGAGAGGCAGAAAACTTGAGGCAGAAGGTGATTTACCTATTTATTATTTTCATTTAAGGGGTAAACAAAAATTTTCCTTGACCAGTTAAGAAAAAAAAAAGAATTTTCCCTAGTAACAGATACGATGTTAAAATCCTTTTATATGGTTAGGTTAGCTTTAGTAAGTTTATTAGACTGGTTAGGTTAGTTAGGACCATACTGAAAGAGTCTATCTTGACGTGGTGGCAGGCTTACAAATCTTTTGGCTTAAATATTTTATACTACAGAATGTATGGCATTTCTAATTATTGTAACAGTTGTACCAACATGTATAGCACAGGCAATAAAATAAGTTATTTTAATTTGAGCAACAAGAACCTGAAAGGAGCAATATGGTAGTGGCAACACAAGTTGCTATCTGTTTCTAGTAATTTACATTAGTAATTTACATTATTGCTAATTGTCTGTCTGAACTGTTTAAATACCTATATGATAGGAAGTCAAAAATCGTAAAACTTTCACCAGGCCTATCCACAAAGCTACACCCATTTTAACGTGGTGGTTCTTTAAAAAGGGCGGCAATGACATTTTGTCTCAGGCATCAAAAACCCTAGAAGTGCCCCTGGGGTCAATCCTTTCAGAAATTGCCTAGATCGGCCCTATAACGTTAATGTGTGTACTCGGCTTAAGTTGAGTTGTTCCAAAGCACTCTAACTGTAAGTTTACAAATGCAATTTTAACAGCTGATAACTGATTGTCTTATACTGTAGGTGGTCCATCTTCCACTGATTTGAGTCCATAAAGTTAAGGCTGGGTACACACCATACAACATTTGCAGCCAGTCGACAGTTATTACCGTGTATCGGTTGGTCGGCCAAAATATTGCATGGTTTGGGTGCCAATAACCATGACCGATCTTGGGTATCCCTATGGGACCACATGATTGGTCACAGCTACTTTTGCTGCGACTGACAGTGATTTGTCTTGGCCAACCGCTCACTAGTGGCGAACGGTTGGCTGGGACCAATGTTGTCCCATGTGTAACCAGCCTAAGCAAACAGGAAAGGAGCAGCAGATTGCTGGTATAATCCTTTATAAAATGTCAGACAACATGCAATATGCAGTCTGAATTCTTGGTTGCTCCTTCTTTACAATAATAAATTAGAAAGAACATTTTGCAATTCACCATATAAATTATTCTCTGATTGTAACTGTAATGGAGGAATTGTTTCTTCTATTTGACAACTATGATTATTTTCAAATGTTCCCTGTATTTAAGTATATTGTTATAAGTGTGGGAGGTGGAAAACTCACTACAGTAGATGCAATGGAAAAGTTGGGGGTAGAGGGTATGCACGGACCCACCTGCGTGCGCACATTATGGGCGCGTCTGGTGTGCTTGAGCAGATGGGTCCAGAATCTGTATTTTTACATCTGTTTTTTAGTATATAGGATATTGTTTGTATTTTGGTGTTTGGGTGTCTATCGCAGCAATCATTTTAAAAGCTTGGAGAGCAATTTTATTTAATTCAGAGTCAAAACCTGATTCTGTTCTATTTTTTATGATTAGGTTTCTAGGATTCATTTATTATTAACATATTATGAACAAACCTATTTCATTTTCATGCCATTTTAAAAAGCAGATTTCTCTGTGATTTTTTGGGATGATCTGTATTGCTTCCACATCGGTTGTTCTGGAGCAATGTTCAGTATCTATCTAATCAGGGGTGTGTAACCCAGGGAGATAAGAATTAGCTGATGAATGTGGACCCTGGCTGGCTTAATTTTACATATTTTTATTATAATTACTACAATTGTATACGGCCTGATTCTCATGTTTTGCCAATGAACTTGAAAAAGAGGGATTTAGTGTGTGATTACATCTCATTAGTTTGAAATAATGATGATTATTTTGTCTCTTAAACCTGATGTGGCATACATTATAAATGAAAATGTGTAAAGCGCACCCTCTAGGCAGCTGCATGTCTTTAGAATGGCCTGTATGAAGTGGCATCGTTATTTAGCAGATGCTTAGGAGAAACAGAATTAGTTTATTAGCCAAAATCCAGGTGGTTTAAGATTCAAGAAAAAACACACTGCAATGGAACAGCAAAGCCTATTTCAATCCAATGATAATGTCTCTTTAAAAGGTAAACTATTTATATTTGTCTGTGTACTATGGTTATTGTGATATTGTTGCCAATGATATTGTTGAAATGAAATTCTGAATGCAGATGGCAAATTTGTAAAACACAATAAAAGATGTCAGAGCTCGACTTCCCACGACTTTCAACGTGTTACTGGTGCCACTTCCTCACCAGTTTTTTTTTCCGACCATCATGTAATCACAAAACAATTGTGCCAGGCAGATACGTTGCTGCATGTCAGAAGGTAAGAAAACTGCCATCACTCATAATCTATTAGATAGATTAGTCTAACATATCTAACATCATAGATTAGTCTAATCTATCTTATATCTCAGTAGTATATGGACACCTTTAGTTTTGTTTGCTTTGAAAGGGATAAAACCTGAAGTGAAATCGAATAATTCATTAGCACCTTTAGTGATGACCCTTAACTGCAAAGGTGCCCACACTACAGGCCATTCAGGAAGAATTGCGGCCCACAAAGCTGTCGGGGGGGAACAGCATGGCTGTGGGTGTGACCTGGGTGGAATGTGGTGTAGCCATGGAAGTGGCCCAGTGACTGTCTGGGTTTCAACTAGTTTGGACTCCAGTCTGAGCCAGGTTGGGCACCCCTATTTTACTGACTAAACACGTAAACAAAGAACAATTATGCAGTTGGGATTATATGATAATAGTTTTGCATTAAGGACCTTGGAATCCCAATGTTTGTTTTGCCACCAATTAGCAATCATAACATAGGGAACTATAATACGTGTGGCTATTTAAATAATGGGAGGAATGGTGGTTTATAATCTTATAATGGTCACACAAGAAGAGCACAGGCGATTCTTTTAGTCTTGCACAGGTGTACTGTCTTACTATTAGGTTCTGAGGTGGCGGAGAAGACAAATGGGAATGATTGGGGAGAAATTTAAGACTGGTTGGAGAGATTTCCTACAAACTACCTTAAAGTGTTATAAAATCCAAAACTATACTTCTCAGGGAGACAGGAGAACATCTAAGCTGAGATCTCAATACTTACCTATCCATGATCCTGCAGGCTGCTGTCGCTTCCTGGCCTCCCCCCAACTTCGCCACCATACTCACCATTGCCAGACCTAGCTACTGCATCGCAAACAAGACAGAGACAGCAGCCTGCAGGTTTGTGGATTGGTAAGTATTGCGATCTAAGCTTTGAAGTTAGTACTGGAGGTAAGAGCAAGTGCTCCTGTCTCCCTAAGAATTAAAGTTTTTTTTTAGATCATGGTCATTTTGGGGGGTTTACAGACCATTTAAACTAATCATTACTAGTCAATTATTTTTAATTATTATTAAAATAAACCAAACACTTAGGAACATTCCATTAATATGTCTAAAAAATCAAGGTAAAACCATCAAAAAACTATAAATAAAAAAAAACCTTCATGTCCTATAAGAAATAATGCACCCCTTTCAATGTAACATAGATGAAATGGTTTATATGGTTAGATAGATGTATATATTTATATAGATACCGTAACTGCATTATGTTGTATTTTCCAGTTGTGTACATACCAGTCAGTCCCCTTCCACATTTGCAAATATATCCATCATGATGTTTGTATGTCCCAGTGACAGTGATATCATTTGTCGTTTCTTCCCAAGGTAGCTCCACACATTCGGAATCATATTGACAGGGCTGGCTGCTGCACTCACTTATCTTGATCTCACACATAAAACCTGTGTATCCTGTTATAGAAGATGATGGAAGAATAGAAGATAAAAGGATTACAATCTACTTAAGCTAGGTACACACTCTACGATCCTTCCTCCTGACCGACCGTTCGAGGCTTCGGAAAAAAGCAAAAGCTGCCACGTCCGACAGTTAGGCCATAGAGGACCGCATGATCGGTTGTGATTTTCTGACCCGTCCAATAATTCTTTCGTCCGGTTCGGACAAAGGAACGGTCGGCGATCGATCGCGGCCATCACAAGGAGCAATACAATAATTAGGCCGAATTATTGTATCGTGTATACCTAGCTTAAGAATGTTCATGTTGTAAATTTGTTTGAATAGATTTTTAGCTAAATAGAATTTAACTACGGGAAAATGTAATTTTTTTTTTATTGGTAGAGATAGCCAAACTTACTAAAGTTTGGTTCGTTTTTGAACTACCGAACATCAGTAAAAGTTTGGAAGTTCGGTAGTTCGAAAGCGAACCCATCAAAGTCAATGGGGGGAAAATAGTTTGAAAAGTTTGGATTAAATACAGAGATTATGCCAATAGTATCTACTGTAAATGCCTCTGCGACGTGAGAAATGGTCTGGGGAACACACCCCTACGGGAAGAACAGTAAAAAAGCAGACGTAGTGCACATGCTAACTATTTTCGGTTTTCCGTGGGCCATTTTCGGGTAATACTCGAAATTCGAGGATTACTGAACTGCTGAAAATCCCATAAAAGGAAGTTTGGGCGTCCCACAGCTCAATCCGGGACACCCTTCCGGGTCCTTAGAAGGAAGAATATGCGGGAGACCTGAAAAGGTACTTTTTAGGACCAGGAGTGGTCCCGGTTCCTAGATGCGGGACCCCCTTATCAGAAAGGCTGAAATTATCTGATCTTCTGTTACTGATTTAGCTTGTTTCTCACTATGATTCTTGCCGTTTGGACCAACCTCTGACAACTGACTATTTTTATCCTATCTTCTGATACTTTGTTTGCTGATCTGTGTATTACCCATGTTCTGTCCTACAACAATGCTTTGCCTGATCCTCCTACTCTTGTTCCTGCCTGCTTTTCTCAGCCTAATTCTGCTATTGTGCTCAGTCCGACTTCTGGGTCTCTCAGGCCTCAATCTCAATAACTTTTGCTTTAATTCCAAGAAGCAACCGTGTCTGAAGAGTTGCCTCCAGCGTCCTATTAAATTGGGCCTAGTTGATAGGCAAAAACAGCAGTAAAGATTGGGGTATTGAAACTGAATAAGCTCAGGACTGGATAAAGTATTACACAACAACTGCCACCATTGGAAAAAAAAAAGCTGTAGAATTGCACAATTCACTTTCACAATTTTGAACTTTATAGCAGATTTCACTAATAATAATATCAGAATTCACTAAGGAGTCATCATAACATTTTATGTATTGTTGAAATAGTCCATCTTGTTTAGCTTTTTATAAATAAATAAGGCGCACTGAGAACTGCTTCAATCCCAATAAGTAGCTTAGTGAAAAGTAGATTTAGGTTCTGTGCCTGTTACTGGATGAAGATTGTTATTCTATCCTATTTTAAGCCACATTCACCCAGAGACTCAGATTGGTTTAGCATGTCTCTAGCATTTTGTGAATGGATAAAGCTAATATTTGCTTATGAAATGGAATCCAGTTATGGACTGAATTTACTGAACTTGTGTCTAAGGCTGTGTACACACATGCCAATATTTTTGTCTGATCAACCACTTCAAACCAATTTCAGATAATCGGACTGAAATATCAAACTAATTTTTGTCCGACACCGACCAATGGGGCAGTAACTTTTGTCTGGTTGCATGGTCTTAATTGGACCACACAGTTGGCCATGCAGACATTTTACTTGTGGTATGCTCGCCGTCCAAAAGTGGCAACCGGTCTATCGGGCTGAAATATTGAAACATGCGTACACAGCCAAACCAACAAAGATGGGAGCTTTTATCAGATCATAAAAAAAGCGGATCTCTCCATCTAGTTTGTCTTTAAGATGGAGCCAAGGATAACAGTAAATAGAGAGTGGATGGAAATGCAAATCTCTCTTTTATTCAGTAAATGTGTATTTTAATACAAAATGTCAAGATGTTTGTGTCAGTAATACTTACATAGATAACTTTGTCTTTTTTGGAATTCTCATTTACTAAAGATTTACAGTGATAAACACAGACTAACCTATATTTCTAGACCATTGCTTCATCAAGCTTTACTAATCTAGGAAAACCATTGCATCATTATATGTTCTAGGAACTAGGCTACAAGGTCTGTGGGATCTTATGTAACCAAGAAAGTTTGTTGCTTAGTGTTAAACATGATTTATACAGTGTGTGTATATATATAATATATAATATTATATATATATAATATATATTATATATATATATATATTTATATAATACACACATACAGACTGGGGTTACCTTGACGTGGTTGGAAGGCTTTCATTCATGTGATCACGTAATGTATACAAAACCCCTTTGTTTATAAAGTATGCCAGTGTGCAGATAATATGAATTGTATGGGGCCTAGGAATGTGCATTGATTATCTTTTCTATGTTTGTATAAATGTTTAACCAGATCAGTAGTACTTACGCTAAATGTAGTTGTAAATTAGCCTAATTGGAGTGCTTCCACAATCCTATATATATATAATAGATAGAGATATATAATTCTATATATATATATATATATATATATATATACTAGCAAAAGTGTGCCCTTTGGTGCACAATGGAAATTATGTGTGTATGTTTTTCTATGTGTGGATATAGTGGATATAGAATCTTTACACAGGTATATTTTAAACTGTTACTCAGACAGTCACCAGCTTCCAGAGGAACCAAATAGGATAATCCTGCAGATCTGAGAGTAGACCTAGGCAATCCTGCCACACTGTGTGGTTGAAACTAAACATGCTACGTTCATACTTATTAGTATTCACCATGGTAAGTGGTGATGGTACCTCATATATTATAACAGAAGGTACCTCACAGCATCATGTTATTATAATAGCATTGCCCTATAAATCTGACATATAAACAAACATTTCTCATTCCTAGTTTACCTAAAGAAATGGATTTATCCTTTATATACTCTTTTATACAGATCTAATTGAAAAAAATTGCTTCAGAGCAATTTTTAATAGCTGATAACTGCTTTTTTATTTAAGTGTTACAGTAAATCCTTGGTATACCTGCCTAGCTTTACCACTAAGCAAAAGGCTAAGGCAAGCGAGCACCTTTATCCCAACCATTAATAGTGGCTGCCAATTCAAATTGTTCTAGCCAACAGTCCTCTTCCTAGTTACCCTATCAAATGGATCAGATTTAAAAATAAGTTTGGGAAATGGGCCTGGTAGAGCTAATGATTCTAATTGGGCAATGTCATCTGCAGGTACAAGGTACAGGAGGATTTAAATCAATACTATTACTAGCAGCCTCCATAGCTTATTACAGAGAACAAATATACAAAGAAAAGAGGGAGAATAAATGGTATTACCAGCACCGCTGCCACCAATGTGTACCAGATCACTGCTTTATGGAAGGATTATGGGTAGCATGGCACACAGTGGTGGTCTGGCACAAAGCAGACAGTGCACATAAACAGGTTCCCACATAACGTGCAGTAACCAGGGGTGTCCCTGTCTATGGTGCACCACTTCGAATATTGACCAGGCATGTATATTGTGTGTCCTTGTAAGTTGGTGTACACTTATCTGTTGCCTCAGAGTTTGTATCCAATAAGGTAAATTGTCTGTCCAATAATATGTCCTCCCAACATGGTCTTATACGCAGGGTCTTATACACAGGATCTTATACACTGGGTCTTATGCACAGGATCTTGTGTTGCAGTCCATATCACTCCAAAGCACACACCACAATCCACTTTTACTTTCTTTCCTCCTACCATAGAGAGCAGGGATGTCTTGTATTTTATTACTCACTGACACCACCTGCAGGCTGGAGGTGGTATATAAGGAGCCTTGGTGTATATGTCCATTACAATACACATCATATCCTGTGTAGCAGACAGAAGCTTTTTTTGCATTATACTTCCTTTCATATGGAGCAGACACAGGGGTGTGGTTTAAGCTGCCATTTGACCATTCCATTTTAAAATAGGGATCTCCGCTCTGTAAGTAAGTTTATGTATTTTGTATATTTTGTGTTGTACCTGATATAACTCAGTGCTATACTTTATATACATTTACTGACGGTCATTTTAACAGTGAGATACTACACACATACATATACACCTTTCCTGTATGTAATATCACATACCACCACATTGGTAGCTCCTAAAAACTCAATGCAATCTCCTATGGAGATATAAATATATTTATATAATATAAGGGATAGTATCGTACAAGCAAGATATTACCTGGCAAACAAATACATGTAAACGTTCCAGAGTCTTCCTTGCATGTGGCATTATTGTGACAGGGCTGTGACCAGCACAATGGTTTCTCACAGTGCATCCCGGTGAATCCCACCATCATGCAGTCACATGTATAACTGCAAAACAGAATAATATACAGAAAGTGTATAATACACGAACACAGATTAAAATTGTTGTGATATTTGTGCTTTACTTAGTAGTTGAATAATGAAAATGTACCTGTTGACTCCATCTATGCAATGTCCTCCATTTAGGCATGGAAAATTGGCACATTCATCAATGTCAAATTCACAAAGATCACCTTCAAAACCAGGAGGGCATGTGCATGTGAAAGAACCAATAAAGTCATGGCATATGGCCCCATTAAGACAAGGATCGGAAGCACACTCATCAACCTCAAGCTCGCAATTTCTCCCTTGTGAATGAAATTAGAAAAAATTGACAGGTAAGCAACTTATTAGACATTTTAAAACACAAAAAGTGTGTCTTTGGGCTAGGCCCCACTAGCGCGTTTTTGCAGAGTTGGGATTCGTTTGTGCTTTGCGATCATTAAATCATGGGAAGTAGGCACCACTGTGTGCACTGCAATCCATTACAATTTTATAATGCATGCAATCAGCATTTTTGGTCCGTTTTTATCAAAATCGCACTTAATACAAGTCTATGGAACCACATAGAAAAGCGGACAGAAGTGGGTAGAAGTGGACACAATCAACATGATGTGCTATTTTTGTTTTTTTACCCATAATCCCCTTTGAAACACAAGCGCATCCATCCGAATCGGGACTTCGGAGCGCATTTTCGATTATTATCGAATGATCTAGGCTATTTTCGATTATTTTGTAAAATAGCCCCGAACGTTCAATAATCCTTGAAAATACGATCAGAACCTCCGAATCTGCATTTTCTAAAGATCCCTCTACACATAGTCCCGAGGGAGATATCTTGGAATGGCCAACTCCTTATACTTTAAGTACAGGGAGACAACCAAAGCTATAGGGAATTTATGGGCATTTCTGAACGATCCTACATCCGACTGTTAAAATTGTGAGCCTTTGGAGTGTTTGGAAATGCGCCACACACAGTAATGATAAAGGGACAATACTGTTGGATCTGACAGTCTTGTCCCTTTATCGTTAATGTGTGCACTCAACTTAACAGTTGAAGAACTTGAATATTTAAAATAACATTTAAGCAAAGGGACATTTATCAAGTATAAAAAGAGAAGGTACTTCTAGAATTGCCCTTGTTCTTGTAAACAAAATAATCCATAACAAAATAATCCATGTGAAATTATAGATCCTGCCTTTAAATGACATTTCTCTAGGATGATAGTCCATTTTACCAGTGGTTTATCATCCAGAGTCCATTAATTTAATTTTATGTGAGATGAGGTATTAAAAATATAACGAGGAGGTTTCAATTCAGAAAGAAGTGGTAACGGGGTTGGAAGACAAAGCCAAAGATGGCACTTTCTCTAAATTAAAAGGGGTGGGGCAAAAGCAATTGCAACTCTAGACACATCATTTATTGTGCAGTAAATACAGAATTCAAAGGGAACCCTAATACTTCAACAATGCAGCTCTGCATCAGGACTTTCAAATGTTCAAGAAAACAGAAATTCTACTGGTTTACTCAAAGGGCAAATAAGTGTTTTGAAGTTTTAATTTAATGGAAAACTATGGTTTCCAAACAGTAGAATAGAACAGAAGAGAATCAAGAGTATCGTAGTTTTTGATTGGGTAAATATAGGCAAAAGATTATTAATTTGGCTTGAAAAAAAGCCAAATTAATGTTCTTTCTATTTCTTCTTCTTTTTCTTCTTCCGCTTTTTTTGGACTGTATCTCCTCACACAGTTTTTGAGCTAGAGACATGAAATTCGGTACAGACATGCGGGGCATATAGGAGAAGTGTGCTATCTTGTAGCTTAGGTATCCGCAGAAGCGTTACAGCGGTATTATCGTATTTACGGACATTTTTTCACACAGACTATAATGGTAACAATCCTTAAATGTGGATATTTCAAAACAGTTGGCTTCATGGTCATAAATACAAATGGTGATACCCCCAAAACCCCCACACAGACACAGGTACACCCACCTACTGACCTACCTTTCCATTCCCATGGAAGCCATATTTAAAGGGTAACTAAAGTCAAAAAAACTAATTTAGATTTATCCTCAATAAAAGATAGTTTTATGGTTGTAAACACAAAAAAAATAATAACTCCTCAACCAGACCCAGGTACACACACCTACTGATCTACTTATTCATTACTGTGGCAGCCATACTTAAACAGGTAACTAAAGTCAAAAAAGCAAATTTTGATCAATAATCCAAAACATTTGTTTTTTAACCCCTTCATTGGCATTATTGAGTTTTAAAATCTGCAGCACAAACACACAAATTCCCTTCCAAAATGCAGTCTTTCAAGCCAAATTCAAAGTTTATAATTAAACTTTCCCTTTCTAGTTTGGAGAATGATGTTTTAAATGTTGATTTTCAGAAATGTAAGAAAATATAATGGAAAGGTATATATTATTATTTTTAAAGTATTGCAAGTACCTGTGTATTGAGGGGGACATGTACAGGTGTAATGTCCAATGTGATTCACACATGTAGCCCCATGGTGACAAGGCTTAGAGATACATTCATCTACTTCAATGTCACACAGGGCACCTTGGAACCCAGGGACACAATAACATGCATAACCATCTCCTCTGGTCCTGCATACTGCTCCATTCTGGCAGGGATTAAAAAGGCATTCATCTTCTGGTGTTTCACAGTGTCTCCCTTTGTAGCCTACAGTGCAAACACAAATTGGGCCTTGATTTCCAACATAGCATACGCCACCATTATTGCATAAGTTTCCAGAGCAGCGTTTCAAAGGAATTTCACAGTCAACTCCCACGTAACCTGCAGGACATTGACAAACATAGGTCTGAGTAACAAAGGACACCACTTGGCACTTGGCATTCCAGGAACATGGGTTTGAGAGGCAAGGATCTTTGGCACTGCTACAGTTCTTCAGTGAAGCACATGGAAGGGTCTCATTGCAGAAAGAAGAGGAGCAGAGCGTTGTATTATCAGCACCCACATTCACTGCAAACAAAACAACGGCATGTTAACATAATAAGCACAGTACAGGATGCAGGACATTTCTAGGGTAAAAATATACAGAATGAACAATAAGGGTGTTTACTACTGCAAATATGTGAAGTAGCCTCTCACAAGATGTGGTATAGTTGAATTTGGCCCTAGAATAGAAATCTAGTGACGTGGCTTCCAACTGAGAGTGATTCCCTTGTCAACAGTATGCCTTGGTAAACAAAGAGCTGTCCTATGATTGGAGTGGAACCTTCTGGATAACTGTATGCCAGGTCTTCAATTAATTGTCATCAATGTTGGCATCTGCATATGAGCTAAATTTGATGGCAAGACTTGCCTACACAGAGGAACTTTTGATAATGTTTAAAACACATTTCCAAACAAAACCTGACTTCTTATTAGTTATCAGACCCAATACCAACCACTATATTTATCACTTAAATAGATGCACTACTATGCACTTTATCCATTCTGTAGCAGGAAGTCACCTCCTCAACCTCCATTTTGTCATTTGTGGCTGTGACAGCAGTTACCACTGCCAAAACAGTGCTTATGCTCCTGCCGCCTCCATGTATAGAGCTTGCATTGCTAGAGAGAACAGGGGCAGTACAAGCTAAACTTTAAAGGAAAACTATAGTGTGTACAAAGGTTTTCTTAAAAAAACAGTTAAAATGAAAAGTACTTGGGACAGGGATAGTGCTAGTAATTTTTCCTCCCTGCCCCAGCTACTTTCCATTTTTAAAAAGTACATTTTTAGAATATAGTTAATTAACATCTAGTTAAAAGTAAATCATCTGGTTTTGATAAATAATAGTGATTGGGGTAGCCAGGATTTCTTTAAAGGATAGAAATGACCTTTAAGCTCTATGTTTGCAAAATTTGCCCAGCGTTTCTCAAGTTGTTTTATCTGCCTACATAAAAACATACTCTAAATAATAAAAATTATGTTGGTAGTTTCATCTACTGCTTCTTACCATTTTCCTGTATGCAATGTAAAATGTTTCCACTTTATTTCTTACTATTATGAAAAATGTTCTATATCTGGCTTTAGACTTGACCCACACACCCACTCCCTTCCTACAAATAAGGCATACTTGGAACACCATATCTGTCCTGGAAGAAACGTATAGACGGGAATTTGGTACCTGAACCACGGATTAACACAAAATTCCGAAAAGACAATTTCCCAATGTGGTGGCAATAATTGAAAAGCCAAAGTATCCTGTGGTGCTAATTAACAGAACAGTTAAATAAATGTTGTATGGCCATAATAATGATTTAATATCACAATTGTAGCTCTTTGTAAATCCTATCCTAATGTAAGGGCACATTTAGAAGCAGCAAGTTGTGACTCTTGGTAAAGCTCCCTCTATTTCTATTGTAAAGCCCTTTCGCATATTAGCACGGCAAGCTCGTGTTTATAAAACATTTTACTATAGGGATATTACTGTTTAGTGTCTGTTATCTTGGTAACTTAATGCTGTATAATTTTATATTTTAGTCTTTGTATGTAACAATAACAAAACATAAAGGAAATTGCT
Organism: Hymenochirus boettgeri; assembly: GCA_019447015.1. NCBI lineage: Eukaryota > Metazoa > Chordata > Amphibia > Anura > Pipidae > Hymenochirus > Hymenochirus boettgeri. Next base: position 197,811,185 of record CM033472.1, on the reverse strand, counting down.
TTATTGCTGCATCAAGGCACTAATGTCGTTAGCTGCTACACTGTCCAATTTGTTTCCATAGAAACCTGTTGATACTCATCAAAAGCATTGCCATAGAAACCTCAGACAAAAAAGGCAGAATCAGTCAGACCGTCTTATCATTAAGTACCAATCCTGTGTGTCCTATTCAAAGAATAGCTAGCATAAACAATTATTGTTCTTATATACATGTCTAAAGAAAATGTATGCAAACATCCATCTATTACTCTGTCGGCTGTTTACAAAGAATGTCAGCAAGAGGCTTATATGAAACAAAAGAGTCTTTCTCTGTTATTAATCAAAGGTGAAAGTCACCTCTAAAAAGTGAGAAACTGAACTGTATGCAGAAGACCACTCTTTAACTGTTGTATTTTTGTCACTTGCAATAAATATAAGTGTCTGCTGGCTATTAACCAAAGATGATACTCATGATTTTAAACCATGATTGACCAGGGATAAGGGTCAAATCTTTATTGGTAAATGGGACTAAAGTATAAAGTATCGGCCGTGTGTAGGGGCCAAAACCGACCAACCGTAATGCTGGTTGGGAAAGACAGAAAATTTCTGTTGGTCATTATCAGCACCTTTTAAATGAAAAAGGTACTGTAATGAGCTTGTGAAGGTTCTCATTCATCCAGGTCATGGTATATCTGTTGTATTCAATTAGATCAACTGGACTTGAAATGTAGTTCTTGAAGACGTTTTGCTAGTCATCTGACTGGCTTTCTCAATTCTCTGAATTGAGAAAGCCAGTCGGATGACTAGCGAAACGTCTTCAAGAACTACATTTCAAGTCCAGTTGACTAATTGAATACAACAGATGTACTATAATGAGTGCTGGAATTAAGAATCTTTTTGAAATCTTGTTGACCATTTACAGGGATTGGGCTGGAGGAGGTTCGGTGAAGAGAAACAAAATACTATGAATGGCTTGAGTAGGGACATGTGAAAAACATTACAGATTTCATCCCAGGGGGTAAATCAGGCGGAAGGCTGTGGGACTATCACCTCAGAAATGGTAACGGGGCAACGAATATGGGTTCCAACTTTACAGAGGGAATCTGCAATGAAAGTTCCGGGAAGACAGCCAAACTTTATTTCAATGGAATACTGAGGAGCAGGTCTACGCCTTCTGTCAGCTGTTTTTTTTTTTTTTTAATTAAAGATGACTTTAGAATTGTTTTAGTAGTGCAAATAGCAGACATGTGAGCTAGCATTTCATCATCAGCAGGCATATGAGAAAAATCTCTTGAGGGAAACAAGTTGGGTTTTGGCCACAGAAAGTGGGGGTGGAATTATTATAAGCAAACTATACCCAAGGGTAAAGATCAGACCAATCATCGGAGAGCAGAGAAATGTGGCAAACAGAGAATTTGTTCTAGAGATTGGCTACACCTTCACCAACATTTTAGACTGGGGTGAAAGCAGAGGAAAACTAGTTAAGGGTATGTCCACCCACAAAAAAAAATTCTGTAACAGAAGACCCCCCAAAGCCTAGACAATGCTAGGTTTTAAAGTGTGTCAAATCGGCCTATACATATTTACCAGCCTTCGTTCCCTCGCACCTCTGCTTGTCTCCCATGCACAGAAGCAAGCAACTGGCATCCTCGCAGTGATTGGCGAGAATCCCATATGGCCTGATCATGGCTATGAGCACCAGAATTACATTTTCCTGTAAACCTTTCTTGTCTGAAAGGCATATTTACAGCCTAGGTTAGTATATAAGATAGTCCGAGTCAAACACCTGGCTGCGACTAATGCCTAGTAAAACATGATAATGTTTGAAAGTTGTCTTTTTTCAAATAGCAGTAATTTGAGAGGCCAATTAGATATGATCTAGTCTTATGTAACTAGCTTTGATAAGTAAGCAACTGTGATATCACTGCTGTGGAGCAAAATCGAGCAGCAAGCTATATACATACACGTGTTTGAAGTTTTACCAGGCTTTGGAGGCTTCTTAACCTAACAAATTCTCTTGCCTTGTTCTATGTACACACCAGGTTGATTTACCCAGAGCTGCCTTCTCTCTGGGTAGATCTCTTCTGTTGATTAAAGATTAAAAATCCCTTTTGTGTTCTGGGTAAATTCCAACTGATAACCCCTGCAGGACTATTTAGTCAGCCATCAGTCTGACAACACTCCCGTGGTGTTTTTCAGCTGGATAAGGGTTTGTGATCGATATTACATCTTATATTGATTGTAAAATGATCATGCTGGGGGTTGTTGGATGTTGTTGCAGTACATAGGAGGTAAGAATGTAGTGTATGACCAGCTTTATGGGACAGAGTATTTAAACACTTATTAGACGTTCTATCCAATGGTCAAACAATAACAAAGAAAACAAGCTGTGGAATAGAAATGGGCACACTGCTACGTATATATATATATATATATTATATATGTATAAACTCCTTTATTTAAAATTGGGAGTAACAGATACATATGTAAAAAAAATTATATATATATAAGACTACAAAGATCCCTAGCCATTAAAAACACTCCCCTAGTGTGACCCATAGTAGTATAAATATAGTAAACATTCATATAATATACCGATATATCCTGAGCGGGTGGTACTCAAGCGTATATAGTCACCAATAAAACTAGGTAACCAGATGCACACCTGGCTTAATAATCAAATATAGAGCACACTCCTCAGAGGACAATATATATCAATACAAAAGTGGATAGTGCAAGAAAATCATATTTATTATACCAAAAGCATAGAGCCCCTAGCTGGGGTACTCCCACGCCCGATCCCCCCTACAGATCTTATAACCAGAAACAGATAATGCCTTACAGTTAAGTATAAATAATATATGTGTACTAAGTGAGTCCCCCTAGTTAATCATGTAAAGGAATCTGTGCAGGGAATCGTCAGAGTAACAAGGTCACCACATATTGCCAGGGAGGAGACAAAAAACCAAGGACTGGAGGCACAAATGCTGGTAAGGGGGGAGCAGCAAGCTCCAAACGTTGTTTCGCTCTACCACATGAGTTTTCAATGGATGAACATATATGGCCACATAGTGGCATATCGCAATTGTATATGCATCCGTGTATGCTATAAAGAGTACCTAACCCAGTAATAGTCAGGACTGAGGTAACAGATCACATAGTAGCGATATAGTACAGTAATGAATGTTAGAGCAAATATTAATAATACAGTATAGTGCTAAATCTAACACACATTTAGATAACAGTGTGGCAGATCAAATAAAGCCTCAGAGCAAGACAAAAGTAATGATACTACACCGGATCAAAGTATTGAGGATACATCTGGGAGCAAGTTAAAGTCTAAAGCTGGGAGAAAGTTAAAATTCTAAAGCAAGTTAAAAGTCTATAGCAAACCATCCACCAAAACCTTATCTTAGGTTTGGTGGGTGGGCACCTACTTACCGTATATGAATACGTACTCCTAATCTAGGGGTAATTTTAACCAGTGCCCTATGACACAATTTTGTTTCTCTATCAAATGGTCAAAGACAGGCAAACGGGCAATACACTGTTTTCTGGAATATTTGTAATTGGTCCAGGCATTGTGTGATTGAAAATGGCTGAACATCGTAAGGTAAAAATCCTAGCCAGCTGTAGTCTAAAATAGAACAGTGGTTTAATTACAGTATAAGCATGCTATGATAAAAAAAATCAAACAAATCTTGATATACTATATTGCTCACTGTAGTATTTTGGTAGTTTTTGTTCTGCTTACGTGGTACCCTACATGCTCCCTGAGGTGTAAGGCACAAGGATTAGCTGTTGGCATCCTGTAGATTTGTAGCTCTCTGCAGGAGATGCCAGATTTAGAGAAAAGAAGACAGAATGAGAACTGGCAGATGAATACATTTAATTGCACAGATTTATGAAACAACTAAATTAGCAAGGATTAGAATAAAGGCATCTTTGCTTGCCAGTGCAACTACTAACATACTGCTCCAGAGTTGGAAAACAGGGGTTCAGCATAACCCACAAAGCTTTGATCCTCAGTTTAACCACTAATGTCCACCTCCAATAGGTGTCAATACATCTAACAAATAAAAAATCTATTTGTGTTGCAAAGATTTACTAACAACTGCACTGCTAAGGACTTGGGTATGTGGCCATACACATTGCTAACAGTGTAAAAGGGGCCGAAACCGACCGACCGCAATGCAAGGAACGACTTGTGGTTGGGAAAGATGGAAAATTTCTATTGGTATCGGCTCCCTTAATTTTTTAGTAAAGGGAGACGATACTAGTGGTCTGTGTACGGCCAACCAACCCCCATACCGCGTATAGCCAATCAGTCATGTTTGGGGTGTGGTTCACACTGCATGTGCATTTACCAATTTACCAATTTGATCTGTCGGCACAATGCGATAGGCATCTCATGTGACAGTCCCCTTTAGAATGTATTTAGTTAGTCAGTTAATGTATATCCTAGGCACTATTTACTATAAACCTGGAGTTCATTGTCTTTATGGGTTGGAGGTGTTTTTAGCCCATGGTGCAATTGCAGGGCCATAGATCATCCTCACCTCCTTTTGGTTGATAACCCAGAATTATGATGATACACCAAAAGGATTGATGTAAATTATCCTGGCATTTGAAAAGCATTTATATGTGTTTACAGCTCTACCACGTCCCTGAGGTTCACTATTGAATGAAACAACCTAAATGACCCATAAAGAAATGTTCACAAAGAAGGTGAGAAAAAAGCCTAAACATTATTTTTTTAATGTTACTGCATGTCTATTATGTAAAAGGGTTAGCCTTTTTTTGTATAGCGAGCTCACTTTAGGTCACTTTATACCATATAAATTACCAAAAGTGATAATAATAATGATAATTTGCTTAAAAAAACAAGGATACAACAGATCAAAGGCTGGATACAACATCTGATTGGTTGGGGGACAATTAGCACCTCCCTGCACATTTTTGGGAGAGCGAAGTAATACAAATATCATATTCCATCTCTCCCATTATCTTCAAAGTGCAACTTTTATTTATTAGTTGCATTTAAATGAGTGGAGTTGTAGGTTATCAATGAAGCATTTGCAGACAATGTCCTAGAATCACATCCTTTTGGACAGTGAGGATTCAGTGAGGGCAAGTCCCTTTACCTACTGTATATATAATAGTACGGTAACTGCAAAGCAAGTTAGTTATTTAATGGTAAAATGGAAAACAAGTACACAATGTGTAAATATTAGATACTTTTTCACACACTTCTGATTATAAAAAAAGGAATTTTCAAGCAGTGATTTTTCACTGCCCGCAGGTATTTTCGATCATTCGGTGTGGTAATGTCGAAGGTAAGATGTTTTGTTGTATTTGCAAATCTTGTAAACCCTAAGCTTGCAGATAAAAGCAACAGATGGTGACCCAGTTTCTTGAATTTGTCTTCGTATTCCTTTTCAGCCTTAACGTTGACTGCCAGTGAAAGAGAACAATAATACACCAAACTGCAACAAGTTGCTGCCCCTTCAGAAAACTGGTTAATCAAGGCATTGTGGTCAACATAATAGTCCTTCAGGCTCCTAACATCTTTGTATTCTTTGAGAATCCCTGCTGGCTGTGGTATCTGTCATTTCTGTATTACTGCTTCATATTGGGGCAAATAAGTCTATCATAAAGATTACAGTCTAGCTACAGTATGTATGAAGATATATGTTATAATATGCTTTTTCAGTCTATATTTGACTATTCTATATATGTGTATAAAACAGCATATGGGATAAAATGTTTTAATTACAACTTAGGCCATCATTCCCCTTATTTCAAGACTTTAACCCCTTCCTTGTAAAACAGATATTAAATTTGCTGCAGGAATGATAAGGCTCAGAGTATATCTCCCCCTTACTATCACTTGGTCTATATACAACATATTGTTTGTGATTTTCAATCTAAATGTCTATATAATAATCAAAACTGGTGTCTGCAGTAGGAAGGGGGCATAAAATAGCCATAGGTCTATTATGAGGAAGCTATGCCAAATAATTTCAATTATCCTTTACATAGTTTGAATGCTATTGCACAGCAATCATACATTTTTTTAGTTTAAAATATGTGTAAATTAGGACATTTTTACATTGTGTCTCTTTTTAGATTTAAGTAATGAAGCATTTAAGTAATTTCTTTCTGTTGCAAGATAGCCTGTATTTCTACTATGGTAATGGAGCATTATTTTACAATGTTGGATGTTTATAATGTGACCAGAAAACTAAACATAATATGAAAATAACAGGATAATATTGCAAAACCCAAGCACTGGCGCACATGGGCTCAGCGAGGGTTTAGAACTTATTTTGCACCATTTCCGAAGATATCTGGAAATAGAACACTGCAAGCAATGGGCAGCATGGTGGCTCAGTGGATAGCACTGATGCCTTGCAGTGCTGAAGTCTGAGTTCAATTCCACCCGTGGCACACTCTGCAAGGGGTTTGTATGTTCTCCCTGTGCTTGCGTGAGTTTCCTCCGGGCACTCTGGTTTCACCCACAATCATAAAGACATACTGATAGGTGTGATTTGTCAATAAATGTGCTTAGATTGTAAGTTCTTCGGGGCAGGGCCTGATGTGAATGTTACATGTAATTGTAAAGCACTACGGAAGATGTTGGCGCTATATAAATGGAAAATAATTTTAAAAAAGCAATGCAATAAGTTTTGCAATGATTTTTGTGCTCGTTTTTAGCTAGAAAACAAAAAGTCCTTTTCAATTTAGACTTTAAAGCCCTGCAATGTATTAAAACTGTGTGAACGAGTGCAGGTCAGCTGCGATAGGGAAATTTATTGCATCTGATGGTATTATTAAAAATTGATTTTGAAAGTAATATACTATTTATATTAACATATTTACATATTTATTCAGAAGTCCTTGTATCATTTTATAATGAACAGCTTTCAGTATAGAATGTATAGTATAGAATGTAATGGAGCACTCTACTGCACAACATTTAACCTGATGTATAATTACCTGCCCATATTATATATTTATATACTGCTTCATATCTGAATATACACTTACCAGCTGTCAGATTACAACTGTTATCCAAGTCTTTTATCTCCGGGTTCCGATTTCCAATGTGCCTCATCCTATGAGGAGATTAGTAGCTGTTACTTGTTGTGACGGAATAGATCTATCTTATAGGAAGTATTGCGCCATTGCTGCCCATGCAGTAAAGCAATGATATATTTCAGTCAGCTAGAGTAGGCAGCTGCAGTAGCATTGCTAATGTTTTAGTTTTTAGCAAAGTTACATTCTGATGTCCTGAGTGTCTGTTGATTATTCATATCTAAGTAAATAAAGCCAGCAATTTCATATAATTAAGTTACATAATCATTTTATGTTAGGGAAAGATCTACTTTAAAAAAACGTATTAGTTTCTTATGGATAGGTTTACTCAAAAAGTGAATATGTCCTTTTTCTCATTAATTGAAGGATGGGAAAGTAAAGGTCTTGCCTCCGTTCTTCAAATGAATCAATAGAAGCCGGGAACGATAATAGGGGACGGGAAAGGTTGTAAAACTTACCCACGAGACAAATCCACCGCAGATTAACAGCTCCGACTGCTTCAGGGTTAAAATTCTATAGTGCATGCTTGCTATAGTATGTGTAATGAAGGTGCGCTTCACCAAAACATTATGCTGTGTTTTTTAATGGATTAATAAACACCAGTTGCATCAAGTCTTGTGTGCGTGTTTTTTTGTTTCTTGTGTCCTGACGATTGGAGCCGGGAGTGTGCGGATGGTACTTTTTTTGCTTTTGTCTATAGTATAGTATAGCGTGGAAGCAATCAGGAATTGGCAGGGGAGTTAGTGAGGAGCGCACTAGCGAGTACATTTAATGCTTTGTTCCCAACTCCTGTTGCATTAATTGAAGGCATAGCTCCTTATTAATCCCGTCCTTCAATTAATGAGGAAAAGGAAAGGTTCGCATTTTGAGTGAACTATCCTTTAAATATATTTTTAATGTTCTAACTAGAAATGTTCTTTATGATTGAACCAGTGTGCTGTGTATGACAGGGCTTTTCAATTTCTATTAAAAAAAAGGAATGTGTTAAATGAATTGCTGTTACAAGCTTGAATATTTTAGTGTCCTTGGATTCTCAAAACAAGATAATGTACAGTCTTAAATTGAATGTGATTATCCACACGGTTCCAACCCTAGATGTTCCATAGAAAATAAAACTATATAGCACAATGTTTGGAAAGGTTTACCATGCCAGGGATTTACTACTAGGTTAAAATATTTCCTTCCTACAATGACAAAGTTTCAGGTAAAGTAGAATTAATTTGTCCAACACATTTATCCATCTTTACAATGCATTATTATGTGATTGAATAAAAACCCCCAGAAAGAATGTGTATGCCTTTCAATAAAAGTAAACAGAATATATGGCAAATAAAGATATAAAAATAAATATATAACAGAGCTTACTGCTTTCACCGTAATTTGATTGGGGTTTTGACAAGACTCCTTGTTAATAAAACGAGCACTGAATGACCTTAAAGAATGTTTCCTTCTGTACCATAAACCAGTAATTCTTTAGAGATGAATTGGTATTATACAGAATTGACAAATATCTAGGCTCTGTTATCAGAATTGATTGCTTCCTTGGGCTGTTCACCTGTTCTTTGACATTCAATGAAACATCTTTTATAGCATCTATCAAACAGTAACGTACTCTGGCAGTATGTTATCCTTTTTTGAACAAATAGAAACATGAATTCTGTGTCCGAATGAGGCATTAATCTTTGTGTGGAGCTGTGCTGCAGGTGAAATTCAAACATAACTAGGGAAATGTTACAAACAAGTATTTAAAAAGTATTAAAAACATTGGTGACTCACTTTTGACTTTGGTGAACATCAATGCCGCACAGAAGAAACCAAAAATCCAGGGCAGCCTCCGAGTTTCCATTGTCATTTTAAAAAAAACTCTTTTTTCCAGGTGTACTGCATTCTGGAGTGTCAACTGGAGAACATGTACTGTGCAGGCACATTGAGCTCTGATACCACTGCATGCCTGTAGCAGCAACACACACAAATGACTCTCACTGCCCATTCAACTCTCATTACTAGGACAGAGAAATGGCTGCCAGAAGTAACTAGAGTAGCTTAAAAAACCTGGCCTAGATGGAAGCAGTGCGTGGAGTGGATGGGGGAGGAAATGCTTAGTTGAATGTGATTGTTAACAATCATTGTTAGTCTTCAATATTCATCTACATTCTCATCAAGGCTCACAGTGGCTGAAGTTAACTCAATGAATACCAAATGTCTGTATAATGCAAAGCAGGGGACTGACATGCTGAATAAGAAAAACGATCCACACTGTCCATGTTAGGAGGTGTCTGATACTTGTAATAATTCAGTCTGTGTCTGTGGAAACTATATAAATTAGCAACTAAATTATATATAATACTCACTACATCAGCCACACAAGAAAAACATCATTGCAACCCTCACATCTGATTCTACAGGGAAAGTTTAAGTCATACAGCAATTTTAATTTGCAGGAACACACAAGTCTGGGTGTTTAAATTAAAAGTTTTTCATTAAAGCTATCTCCATGATGATAATGAGGGATGTGTTTTCTTTTTGCCAAGCATTTACCAAATCAAAGAAGTTATTAATGCAAAAACAAATTAATAATTAGTACTGTTGACACCCCTTTCTCTTCTGTTACCTTAAAGGGCATCTATACCGAAAAATAGGTTATTTTAAATTGACCTGACTGGAACTATTATCTTCCCAACCACCACTGTATAATTTTGTGTTGAACTGCCCCCTATTTCTTTAGATATCCAATCTAAAACATCTAATATTTCAGCTGTTAATCTAGGTCCTTGCTCTCAAAAACTTCTGTGAGCATTTTACTGTAGCTGGAATGGTGACAGAGTTTGACAGTTGGAATGCTGTATGCTGTGTGCAGGCTTGACAGACAGTTGGTAAGTGGGAAAAAGTCATGTCGAATGGAAGTGGGAGTGGTTTAAAAGAGGGAGGGGGATACTGCTCTAAACAAAATGTGTGCTGGACTGAAGACATGCAGCAACACACGCAAATTAGAGTGAATACATGTAAGTGTGCTACATGTATTCAATTATAGATTAAGGTGGCGCAGAGTCATTTTTCAGTATAGTGTCCTTTAAGTTCTTTTTTTTTTCATTTTAGCCTTCTCTTCTCAATTTCCATTATCTCGTTTGCTCTGTGTTCATTCTACTTTGCCTTTTTTGGCCCATTTGAAATGCAAAAACTCCTTTTTGAAAGTGCCATTGGTGACTGGGCATTATTACAACGGACCTTTTTACAAATCATGGTGTGTTTATCTAAGATCTGGAGCTATCATTATTTAGAGTGTGGACTCATTGATGTCGTACGAACTAAATTTATTGCTAGCAAGGGCAGCTTGTTGTCTTGTTATCTGGCACTAATCCTATATATATAAAAAAAACTAATGTGCGCCCGTTAATCCGGTGTGGCTTTTCGTTAATGCTCATGCTGAGGAAGGAGTGTCTCGGCTATCGCGAATGATCCGGACTGAGAAGATTCGTGACCCGGACCGATTACATCCTGCACTTGCAACTCAAGCCGGGATGAGAGAGAGAATATGCGCGTGAATCGTCTCTCAAGCCTCAGTCACAGGGGGGTGGGGGGTGCTGTCACAAAGGGGGGCTGGCACAGAGGGGGCACTGTCACAGAGGGGGGACTGTCACAAAGGGGGGACTGTCACAAAAGGGGCTGTCACATGGGGGACTGTCACAGAGGGGGGGCTGTCACACAGGGGGGGCTGTCACAGAGGGGGGGGACTGTAACAGAGGGGGGACAGTCACAGAGGGGGGCTGTAACAGGGGGGACTGTCACAGAGAAGGGGGACTGTCACAGAGGGGGGGACTCTGGCCCTGGGGCAGAGGGGGACTCTGGCCTTGGGACAACTGAGGGGTCTGGGCTTCTAGTGCGTTAATGTAATGGGCTTAATGTCTAGTTACTAATAAATACTAATATTAGTTGAGTCTCTGGCTTTTTCACAAAATCAAAGATCTGTATTTGTAGCTGTAGAGAAAGATTAACTTGTCTGTGCAAGGGATGTAAATAACACAATGTAGGAGTATTTGCATAGTTTATTTAAAGAAAATAAAAAATATAAAAATTAAATAAGCCTAAATGGATTCTATCATTTCTACCTAAATCTAGGTCTCTGCAAAAACAATGTGTGCAGTAATACAGTAAAGCCTTGCTGTATTAATTCAGCAGCTAGTACAGCCTGTCGTGTTGCTCTTGCAAAAAGAAAATGGCTGGCATATAGGACTCTATATTACATAGGAGCGTAACCATAGGATCTTGTCCCCTTGATAATAGCATTTTGTGTGTTCTGCCACTTGAATTTTGAATTATTATGAATGTAGTGGAATGATTTTCAGTTTCAAAGTCTGTGCCTAGGCTGCTCTCCTCCCACATTTCTTTACAAGATTGTCTCTTTACAGATGTACGCAAAGACAATGGGATTAGGCTTAAAAATTGTATGAAAATGTAAATTGTTTACAGAGTCAGTTTCATGACATTTTTTTTTTTGCAAACCAAACATGATAAAATCCATTTTAAGATTTGTAGGATGATTAAACACACAAAACATGTATTTTGATCTCCCTATACAATCCATAAAACTATAGGAGGTACATTATAACTGCAATTCTTACCTCGCGATTTGAGATCTTTTAAAAGTTCTCACCAATTTCCCTTTGCTTCTGTCACTGACCTCCTGACTAGTTTCCGCCCATGCATATGCACTAGAGTCTGGATTCGCTTAGGACATCCATTTGCATGCAATGTTCCTGCCTGGGGAGTTGCTAGATGTGTTTGCAAAGGAATAGATCTGACCACCCACCAGGTACATATTATTGAATATAGTCCAGTTAACAATACAGTGATATTACAAGTCAAGAATTGCATAAGAACAAAGTCCTACCTCATTTAACATGAATTTCCATCATCTAGACAGATAGAGTTTTGTTGCACCAAACACAGCCTATATGAAGACATGATCTATCATCTTTTGTAGCAGACCATAATAATTTTTAAGGTCTTACTTTTTAATTCGGGAAATCTTGTTGAGTAATAAAATATCTTAGCAGAAGTGTGCTGGTATTATATTATCCATTAGCATGTTTGATCATGATAGTGAAAACCAATAACAAATTACGTGTGTAGGGAACTGGTAAACTAGTTAAAATTTAGTTCCTGTTTTGGCAGGATTTTTCCGGTAGGGGTCACTGTAGAAAAGTATAAAAGGGAGATCAACCATGTGGTCTTTCTCTTTCTACTTCCTGGAGTTTTCCCCAGAGGATAGGGGAGAGCCAGGGACCTAGATAACAGGTAGGCTCCAGGAGTGATAAATGGGAGTAGGGTAGCTAGTGAGCCGCCTGAGCTCCAACAAGGAGAATTAGTAAGGAATAGAGTCCTTGGTATACCCCACAAGAATAGGGACATATAGTGCCAGATACAGGGTAGAAGTTTCCACTACAGAGACCTGAGAGCAGGGGTGGCATTTGCAAGCTGAAGTATTTATACTGTTTCTGATCCCTCTGGTTTGTATTTATAGATATATGTGTCATGCTATGCCACCTCGATTGTGCTATTGCAATGCTTTATTAATATTGTTCTATTAATAAAAAGATACTGTTTAGTTCAAGAACCACTGGCACCCATTTATTGCATTCTAACTAGAGTGGTGTTTAGCAACAACCTGCCTCCAACATATGCAAGGGCCTACTCCTGATAAATAAGTCTTGTGCATAGAATTTTGATAAGGTTGACAGTCTCTGGAGCAAATTAAGAACCCCCATTTTACATCGCTTTACATTTGGTGCCCAATGTGGGGCCTGAAAAAGGTAAAGTAGTAGTTGGCGGGAATATTCTGTGGTTCTGTTTTCCGTACCACGTTCTTTCAATGTGGCTGTATAATTGAGTTCCTTTGGCACTCATGTCTAATTGATCAAACATTATATATCATCATGCTCCTGATACTTCCAGTTTGTATATGCACGGGCTGTGCAGAGTTATTAACCCACGACATACCTTTTGTGTACCTGGGGGTGTTCTCCAGAATGAATTAATGAAATGCTAGCTTAAATAACTTCAGTAGTAACTGGATATTTCTACTTACTGTATAGCAATCCAGAGGAGCTGTATGATGATATGGGGGCCCTATACCAATTTTTCCTGTGGGCACCACCCAACTGTGCTGCCCCATTCCTTCTTGACCCCTCCCTTTTTTTTTAATTGGTTTATAAGGGAAAGATTTAGAATCCAAATCCAAAAAAATCCACCCCCATTGTCCCAAATTCCAGGGCCCCCCCTCGGTCCAAATCAGGGTCCCCTCGTCCCAAATCCAGGGTCACCCCTCTGCTCTGTCCCAAAATCCAGGGTCCCCCCATGGGGTTCCAAAAAAAATCCAGGGTTCACTCCCCTATGTCCCAAATCCAGGGTCCCCCCTTCTGACCAAATCAGGGCTCCTTTTGTCCAAATCCAGGGTCACCCCCCTCTCCCCAATCCAGGCTACTTCCACCTGTCCAAATCCAGGGCTCCCCTCTGTCCAAATTCCAGTGGTCACCCCTCTCTCCCAAATCCAGGGTCATCCTCCCTCTTGTCCCCAAAATCCAGGGCTCCCCTCTGTCCCAAGCAAAACATGCGGTATGTGTAATTGCGGACTGTTGTTCTGCTCTTGTGTGGTTTTCTGTGTTGTTTCTCCCTCTAGTGGTTTGAGTTCACGGGGGGAACTGCAGGAGACCATCTTACCATCACCCTCTATTGATTGGTTTTTCCCCCCCATTAGGAACTGAGTGAGAGAGAGAGTGAACAGACAAGAAAAACACATATAATCAGCTTCTTAGGATGATATATTATAGATTAATAATTAAAAAAAAATGTACATAGGGTTGGATTGAACAGTTTTGATACATCAAAAAACAAATATTATAAAATGATTGCCTTTTTTCGTAACATAAATATAAAATATTATGCATTTTCTAATTCACCCACAAGCGTAATGCTTTTCTAAACCATATAATAGTTTATATTCATATATGTCCAATATATTACGTAAATAAATAACAAATTATGTACAATTAATTCGAACATTCGAAGGAATACTATATATATAAAGCACTGTTACGTGCATATTGATGATGTTTAAGCAAAGAAAAGAACGCATTAGGAAGAATAGATAGAATGAGAAATTACCAAAAACATTTATGGTTTAGAGTTAGCTGAAGAAAATTTTGCTCTTACATTCTCTTTCTCCTTATTCTTTTTAAAGGGCACGTCCACCCCCAAAACTCAAATTTCACCCATTACTGGTCCACACTCTGTAGTTTAAATAAAGCCTTACCTTACATCTCTGAACCTCCCAATTAGTTCTCCTGCTATGCCTTTCAAAGTCCAGGAAACTGCAGTGTAGAAGCCTTGTCCGGACTCATCCGGGTTGCTTGGTCTGCCTCATCTCAATCACGGTTTGAGGGCATCCGGGGATCCATCCTTGAGGCAGTGGCACCTAGTGTGAATCACTCTTCAATACGATACGTACAGTGCCACCTCCAACCACCATAATATTTAAAAAAACAATGCTTTCATAGATATTACAGAGGCCTTTCTCCGCTGGCGGCTTCCATGACGTCAGCACATCGGCTTGGCCGGTCTTAGCCAATCACAAGCGCGCATGCGGACAGCATGCTTGCAACTTCTGGCAAGCATTGGACCTGGATAGGAGACGTCACTAAGAGAAGGGGCTATTGAAGTAAAGATCGGTAGACACATTTTTAAAAATAAGATACGGCGGGGTTGGGGGGGGAAAGCTTACTACCTTACCTTATAGAAAGAGAAGAGATTTCCAGGGTGGACATGCCGCTTTTAAAGGTAGAGGAGAGGATTCTTTTCTAGAAAGTTTTATGTCTAATTGCGCCTCGCTGTACATGGTTACCCCCAGAGTTTTAGAGCGCAAAGGTTTTATAGACGCGTGAGGCCCGGGTGGTATATACTCTGGAAAAAAACCGGAAACATGGAGATGAACAGGAACGGAGACCGGAAAGGACAATAAAACAAGGGAAACACATGAACGATGAGAAGAACAAGGATGATAACTTAGAAAAGCACAAGGAACAAGAAACTGGCTACTAGATTAGGATTAGAACATAGCTAATAACTTAATGGGGAATTAGGAAGGACTAAGCCAAGATGCTGATATAGGCCCAATTCAAATTAATTGTTTCCTCCTCACCCAATTCTGAGCTTGTGAAAGAGCGGAGGAGAGGAGGAGGAGATTAATATTGATAAAAAGAGTGGGCCTGCGCGTGTTCCGCGCAGCACCAAATGGGACCAGACGGGTGCGCGAGACATAAGATGAACCGTTGGCGACGAGGGAAGCGGAACGCCACCGATGACAGTCAAGCCGCGACAGACCCAGCGGAGGTTCCTTTGAGGTCGGAGGAGAGAGGAGAGGGAAGGAAGGAGAGACCTGCGTGGGAGGGGAGAAGTCGGGTAAGCGGCAAAAATGCTCACATTTATTCCGTATCAGATTTTTTGCAGGTTTTTCTTTCCCTTTTAATCTACATTATTAAGGGGATATATTTATAAGCGATTGTTTTTCAGTGCCGTTTGTTCATTTTTCGAGTTTAGTTGCATTTAGTTTAGACATTAAAGTAATAGATCGATTCTGTAACAAAAGAAGGCTTCCAGGTTTTTTGCTCAGTAAACTCACAGCCCAGTAGGCTACAAAAGAGCCTGGGCCCCTGACCTCAGAATCACGGTCCCTAGTATGTTTCTAGCAAAAAAAGATTAAAGTTTCTAATGTGACACTTGTCATTGTTCCCAGTATTTTGGTGGGTTTAAAGGTAAGGTAGGTGAAACATAATAAATACCATGTTTTAGGAAACACACAGCCCAAGAAGTCACAGTTCATTCCACCTGGTTTACTTAACATGACAAAATAGTCTACCGTCTGGATTATGCTTTGTTTTTTGTTTGTTTCCATCATGTTCTAGAAAAAATATACGGAAAATAGTTCTATTAATGTACAAATTAATTGTAGTAGCTCTGTTTTTTTTATTTATTACCAACCAGTGTGAATGCTGACGCATTCCTGGAGAAATTATTAAAATAGCAACTGATTTTATTGCATTGTTTCTTCAGAAAAAGTTAAAGATTCTAAATGATACTCACCTGCTAGGTGCTGTGATGATTTTTGAAACTAATAGACCATTGGGACACAGTTCAAATCCCCTGGCTTATTTTTTGTTTGTGTTTCTATTATGTTTCTAGCCAAGAGATATAAGATTCTGCATGCATTTATGGTCATTTCTAGTCGCCCTTGTGCTGCTGAGAGGTAGAAAACTCTGGGTATAGGGGTCAGCTCCATGAATTCACAGCTAAGGTGAAGCCCATATTTCTATTTAAAACACTACAGGGTCATTCAATAAAAGTTCTTATCATTTAAAATGCGTGCTAATTTTGCCCCAACATCAGATCTGATTTAACTTTGTAAGAAACATGGATTGGTTGGGCAAAAATTAGCACCATTTTTTAAAGATTAAGAATTGTATGAACAACCCTGTTAAACTTTAAGATATGAGGGAAAATAAAATGCTATATTATATAGCACTTAATAGCATTTATCTATGGTTTTTGTTATAAAGTATCCCACCAAAGTATTAGGGGAGGCGGGTTATTAGATTAGTTACCCCTTTGGGGATTATGACGATTTTCAGGAAATATTCACTAAAAGTTCTTTTCATTTAAAAAATGGTGCTAATTTTGCCCCAACCATCAGAGTTATCTCTTTCAAATGTTTAAATAAGATCTGATTGGTTGGGGAAAATTAGCCACCATTTTAAATATAAGAACTTTTATTGAAACGATAACCCAGTTTGTGTCTAGGAGCTCAAATAAAGAGTCTGCTTTAGGATAGGGCATGATAGGGTTTAAGTCATTGGATTCCTTCACTTCCTTTGGCTCCCTTTGGGACACACCCTCCACACCAATTGATAATCTTTACTTGTGATTTTAGCACTCTTTTAGAAGAAGGGGTATCGGGGTGTTGTTAAACTATGAGTAGGTCGGTGACTCCAAAACACGTAAGGTAGTCAGGCGATGGTTTCTGTGTGCTATAGTTATTGTGTTGACATATTGTTGTGAAATAAAGGAATTGATTTTAAGGAAAGTTGCACAGTTCCAGTTTTATAAGTGTTTTCGTCATTGGGGGAATCTGAGAGCGGAAAGGGTTTCGGGGGGCGGGCAGCACTGCCACACGGGACACCCACCAGGTTTACTAAGTAAAGATCTGATTTCCCAACACACGGAATTATTTGATTTTTCAAGTCAAAAAGCTCCTAATGGAGTAGTGTTTTGTTGTAGATTCATAATACTCAGCTCTGTCAACCTCACTGCAATTACCCCCCAATGCTGGTAAGTCATGTACATTGCACCCTCCATTTGATCCTCTTCCTCCTTCCCCACAGTGAACTCCGTGCCTTTGTCAAAACACTCCCCAGCCCTCCTCCACTAAAGACAAAAAAATGTTGTGGTCCATTTTAAATCCCTTTCACTCCTCTCGTTTCTCTTTATACTTCTACTTGCAGATGGTTAATATATCCCAATCCAGGCCCCTCTCCCATACTCACTTGTACAATCAACCCATCCCAAACCATGACACCAATGCTGTCATGCTCCTTAACCATAGTTCCCTTAACCCACATATATCACCAAATGTAACCTCTTTCTTTCCCTTCTCCTGACTCATATATCTGGGGCTTTTATGGAAATTGCACGGCCTGTTTAAAAAAACTTGCACACGTACACACCTATTATCTCTAACTGCTTTACTTTTCTTAGTCTTACTGAAACATGGCTGTCTCCCTCTGCACTGTCTCACCTTCTGCGCTCTCGTATGGGGCTACATTCGCCACACTACAGCCTGGATAACAACATGTGGTGGAGTTGGGTATTCTTCGTCTCTAAGCAGTTTCAACCCATTACTCCTTTACCTGCCCTGTCCAGCTTTTTGAGCCTCACTCATGTCCGTTATTTACTCTCCCACACACCCTACAGATTGCCGTTACTATATCATATTCGGATCTAGGCCCAACCACCGGTTTTCTTTTTACCATTTCTCTGCATGGTTATCTCACTTTCATCCATTTGACATCCACTGTAATTTTTGGGGATTTTTTCAATACTCACTGATAACAACTCCTGGCTACCTCTTTGAAAAGTCTCTCTTCCTTTACCTCTTTCTTTGTCCTTACTCAATGGTCCTCTTCAACAGAATGTTTTGTTAATGGGCAACACACCTGGATCTGGTCTCACCCTTCTCGGCTCATATTCAACTTCTTCCAAAATCCCCTTTACTCATTCGATCACAACCTTTAAAATAATCTTGTGTTCATCCCTAATAAAGAAACGTACAGATGCAGGAGACCTGCTGTAATCTCAACCCTCCTTCTACTCCTCTCCTGACCATGACCTTGCAGGGCCCCCTCCATTACAAAACACTGTTTCCAATGGCTAGAGATTCTGTTAGCGCTTTATTCCAAGCATTGCCTAGCTGGGTACCACACAGTAACGATAAAGGCACGATACCGTCGGATTCCGACGGTTGGTTATAGGGGCTTTTCGTTACTCTTGTGTGTCAATCGTTGCCCCCGAAAAGAGGCGTGCGGGCAGCCCGCGAAGATCGGGTCGGCCGTACGGCATCGTCGGGGGAAGGGAAAAAGGCCGAATAAATTTCCATCGGCCGCGAGGCTCTTTAGACTCGTTCGGGACTGTGTGTGTATGAGATCTTTGAAAGATGGCAGACAAAGATTTGCAGATCTGTCTGTAATCTTTCAGAAAATCTTGTACTGGTGGTACCAGATTTTAGTCATAAAATACGTCAACCATGGCTTACAGGATCAGGTTAATTATTTGGTTATTTTTTAAAAAATTAAAAAGATTAAAATAAATAAAGGCACTCCTGATGCTGGTGCAAGAGCCAACAAAATAAAGACTAAATTTAAAACATGCCATTATCAAATCGAAGTAGAAGAGAAATGCATCCGTACCAAACAAAAAACTATCTCTTCACTCATTTCCACACAAATCCCATAACCCCCAAACAGCCCTTTTAAAAATAATTCAACTCTGCTCTGTAGCACCTCCTCCGCCTTACTCCCTGTTAATCTGCCTGAGATTTTAAAATAGCATCATATTTCACAGAAAAAAAATGGACCAACCCCAAAATGCTTTTCCTGTGATTACTAAGCTCCTCCATACAGCTTCCAGCCCACTACCATTGCACTTCCATAACCTCCCTCATTCTTACCGCCTCCATCTATACCCCTACACATGCACTGGTCTAGCCTCCTTCATGGTTTCTCCCTTACTTGCCCCTAAAATAGCTTCACCACTATAACCGCAAAAGGAAATTTGATCCTCCTACCAGGACACGTTTCACCCCCTGCCCCTTCACACCATTACTCTCTTTCATCCCCACTTTCCTCTTTTCCTTCATAACAGCCCAACCTCTCTCTTTAATTCGGCCTCTATCCACTGGTATTTTCCATCATTGAAACATGATGTCTTGACCACCTCCAAGTCAGGTTCTACCTAACAACTCACAGAAAACCTGCTTCACTTTAATGACCAATGATATATTAGTGCTACATCTAAGGATCACTACACTTTGAGTATTCTTTCGTGATCTGTCCTCTGCCTTGATACTGTGATCAACCTCTACTTCTTCAGACCCTGGCATCCTTAGGTATTCAGGATCTCACTACACTAAGAAGCCAAGGGTCCCCGACTATATTCATCTCTTGCCTTCATGTCCTCTCTTCCTCAACCTAAAAATGGACAAGGACTGAACTTGTCCTTTCCCACCCTCATGATCTGTACCATCCATAGTCTTACTATTAATATTAAAACACACCATAATCCCCCAATCCTCCTCATGGTACACTTTGCCTGTGAATAAGCTGGATCAAGATCTTCCTTCAAAACCCCCATGTCAATTCGCTTACCAATCCTGTTGGCTCCAACTCAAAAAAAACATCTTCCGCATTCGTCCCTTCCTCTCGAAAGAAGCTACCAAAAATCCCAGTCCATGATCCCTAATAATATCTGCTAGACTACGGCCAACACACGCCTGAGTGGTTTTTACCAAACAACCGACGTTGGCACCACTTTAATCCATCTCAACTCTGCTGCCGATTATTAATTTCTCTTCTCACTGCTTAAGCCCTCCCTTGTTAGTCACGCACTGGCTTGCCAATTCATGCAGTACAAGCTTGCTTTACCCTATCCTCAAAGCACTAAGTTCCAACACAGCCCCTCCATTATCTCAGAGGCTGATCCACTGACACCATCCGAGATGCAACCTCCTCTCGCAAACAATCCTCCCTATCCACCCGTGTCACCTCTTCCAGGCCGCATTCCGGACTTTGCCTCATACTGCCCCCTCTGCTTGGAAAACTCCCTCCTCCGTATGGTCCATCATTCAACATCCCCATTTAATACCTTCAAAAAAGTAACCTTAAAACCACCTCTTCAGGCGCATTTACATGGCATAGGCATTACCCCTCGTACTACCCCAGATGATCCAACTCACTTTACACTCTACACTTATAATTAACAGCATAACTGATTCCGTTATGTCTAACTCCTATTTCCTCTAGACTGTAAGCTCTTTGGGCAGGTATCCTCTCTCCTATTGTATCACGGTATGCTGTGTAAGTAGCATATAGTATAGAGTCGCACTCCAAATAAAAATAGTGTATTTTTAAAAACCAGTCATCAACAAACCAATGTTTTAGAGGGTACCATCCCCTTCATCAACTGATGAAGGGGGATTGTACTTCTTGAAGCATTGCTGTTGTTGATTGACTGTGTTTTAGTAACCCCCACTATTTCACTTTGGAGTGCGACTCTATACTAAATTGCTTTTTGCAATTTATAACGTGTCCTTTGGAGTGGGGAAGGAGAAAACTGGAAATCTGGCACCTCACCAGGCTAGTGTAACTATGACTTATGTTGATTTTATACTGCGTAAGTGGTAAGTAGTAACTTATCAACTGCATGCTTTTATAATTTACGTATTACCTTGTTGCTAAATGTATGACTTTGTTCTAATAGATTATCCGGTATGTAACATAATGACTATGTTATGTAATTGTAAAGTTGCCACAGAAGAGATATTATAGATATTAGTTGGTATATACATCAGACATAATAATAATAATTTATAAGGGTGGCGATAAGAGTGCAAAAAGTCATTACCACCACCTTTCGCCTTTTGCGTCCATATTTATTAAAAATGTCGAAAAAAGTGTTTTATTGTGTTTCATTTCGCCATCAAATTTCCAAGTCTGGGGTTATGAAAACACATCAGTTCCAGTTATCTAGCTGCCAATGGGTCCATGAAAAATTGAAAGTACATTATATAGTTGTTTCTCAAGTACCCCAGGGGGTGGTGTGGTGTACGACATATTCATGCATGAACTGTTAATACGATCTGCGGGATTTCCTGGATTTCTATAAGTTGCTTTTTTAAGTTCGATTTTCTTTATTTACCAATAAAGTCAAATGGGGGGTTCTAAGGGGTATATATATTTATAGAAAAAAAAAATTTTACGCCACAGACTTGACAATGCTGTTTAAACTTTCACTTTTCTTTCCATTCATAATTATTAGTATTAATGTGAATATTTAATCAAAGGCAAAAATTAATGGCAAAAAGTTGCACTAATAACGCTGATGAAAATGTGTCAAAGTTAAGTTTCAGCACATATGATGATAAAACCACCAAGTGTTTGTTTCTCCCGCACACCTTGCAAGGGTAAATTTGTAGCTGATGGGTTGGCACCAGGGGACCATAGCCCAAGGTTTCTTAAAGATCCAGAGAATATATAATTCAGAGCGCACACAGTTTCTTAAACCACCAACGTGTTATTAACACGCGAAGTTTCGGTGCCCGTGTGGCACCTTCCACAGGGACACGGGCACCACCAAAACGTCACGTGGTTAATAAAACACAGTTTGGTGGTTTTTTAAGACTGGGTTTGTTGCGCTCTGAATTATATATTTTATGATGATAAATAGGCACACTCCCTGGGGGATTTTCAAAGTAGATTTAAAATTGGTAATATAACTAAACAACTATCTGGTTATTGAAAAATAGCCAAGCTACCAACAACATTCTTAACAAAACACCAGAGCGATGGGAAAGCTTTCCACCCTTGGATCTCTTCGTGTTACAATGGACGTGGTTTTCTTATACAAAACATCCACATTGTGACGTTTTTATACAGCATGTGAAGCAATCTTAATACTACCTCACAGTAAATACGCCACTATAAAAAATACACATCAGCCTTTGTCTTTTTTATCCTAAATCACAATCTTCACATTCAATAAAACATGTGGCGTTGCCAAGGGGAGTTAAAATGGGTACCGCCGTAGTTCTGTCTTCTAAAACCAGCACTAAAACCCCTTAGGTAATTATCAGATTTAAGAGATGATGCATTTATCATTTGGAAGATGGGGGAAGAACACCTTCAACAGTTTTTTTGACTGACTACAACAGATTTAATTCCAACCATTACATTTAAAATGGACTTCTCTGGATGACTCCATACATTTGAGACACCACTGTGTGAAACTGATAAAGCCCCAACCCCAAATACAAACATCCCTTTTACAGGATAACCCCAACCTACAGGTACCAAATTTCTCCACTACGACAGGTTTTTACCCATTGCCACACCAGGAAAAGGTAGCATAATGCCAAGCAAACAAGATACCATCAGATTAATTGTTCAGAGCCAGATGGAGAGAGACAAAACAATTATCTATAGGGGAAATTCATTTACAACAAAAGGGATATCAGCTTAGAACATTTACTGCGAACACGAACAAAGCTTTGAGGACTCCTGTGGAAAAACCCTCCACAGTAAAAAAGAAAGAAAAAGAAACCACCGGGTACCGTAGCGTAAGAGTAGTAACAACAACAACCCTCACTTAGAAAAAGGGAAAGGGGGGGGAGGATAAAAGGGAGGGGGGGGAATATGGAAATAATAAAAGAATTACCGCCATTGATAAAGAGGATTTGATGAAAAACCTTTTAATAAAACATTTTTCCAGAACCCCCCTGTCCTGCCATTCAGACAGCCACCAAACCTACAGCAAAAAACTGTTAGAAGGAAACTACACACAGATCATGAGATGATACACCAGGTGGTACTACACCAGTATGGGCGCGCTAGGTTGCAAGCTTTGTACCAACAAATCAACCAGTTCTCCCTCTGTTACACACAGGAAGGGAATTTTTCACATCCATGGATCATATAGCTGTTGACATCCACTAATTATCAACATTAATGAAATGAACCATAGTGCTTGGTAAGAGAAGTTCAAATGTCATGGTTAATGGTCTGTTGTATCATTAAACAACTGGACTGAAATGTAGTTCTTGAAGACGTTTTCGCTAGTCATCCGACTGGCTTTCTCAATTCAGATGACTTGTACAAGAATCGTGTGGCATATGTACCTGGAATCCCAATTCGCATTATCACAGCCCGGTGGTTAAGGGTTTTGTGTGTGGTCTTGTGTGTGAGTAGATAGTGGCTAAGAGGGTGTTATAGGAACGCGAGAAGGTGGTTTTTTTTTTATTTGTTTTTTATTAAAACCGCATGTAATGGCAGGGACCAGTTGTTTTCGTTGTCTTGTCGACCCCCCACTCTATTTAGGCTGGTGGTTGTCTTTATTTCACATAAATGTGCCTCCTTGACACCTCTCTTGAAACCATAATGTTTCCTTTGCCAAGATGTTGACATTACAATCTTCAAAGGTATGTCCTTTATTCCTTAAGATGCAGGTACACGGCTGCAGTCCTGACCTGAGGAACTGCTCTTCTGTGCTGGGCAATGTTGAAGCAGCTGCTGTTTGGTCTCCCCCACCATACAATCAGAGCATCTTCACTCCATGCACCCTATGTTATTGTCGCTTTTCTTGGTGTTTTGGTTTTATTGGGTATTTTGGACTTGTACCAATTGCTGATCAACGTGTGTTTGTTCGGTTTTTTAAGCAGACAGGGGATACGATGTGTTGTTGAAAAATTCTTCTAAATTTCTCAGGAATCCTGTACTATGGGATGAGCCATGTTCTTCATCCTGTCTTGCTTTTCCCCATTCACTGTGGTTTTGTGTTTCTTTTCTTTTCCCTTCCACTTCTTTGAAAAGGCCCAGTCTGGATATCCACCAAGGTTTTTTAAGAGGGCCTCCTCTGAGATGTTTCATTTCTTTAGCCTTCGGCTCTGTGTGCTAGTGGGATGTTGATCGGCTCTGTGTTGACAGGGGTTCTGATGACACCCAGCTTGTGATCTAAAGGGTGGTGGTAGTGTTAGTGTTATAGGACTAAAACTAAGTCCAGGAATTATCCTGGTCCTTCCAATTGGTTTATCAATTATTTTTTTTTATATTTAACAGTCTAGACTGGGAAGAAGAAACTATAAAGAACAACTGACACGAGCGTTAAGTAGGTAAAAAAAATGTTTCCTGCTGATTTTATTGTTAGTTACAAAGGGTTTATAAGGTTGGGGGGTGGGGGTTTTGATTGGCACAATTAGTCTGGCAAGGGTTCATTATATTTTGGATGATTTTTAGGATATTGTAGCTTCTTCTCAAGGATTCGTTCTGTGAAGCATATACATCACAAATATTTTCCTTGGGGGAGAATCCTCTTGACATTCATTACAGAGCTAAGCGTATGATTATCTATGTTTTATCAGTTGAGTAGGGACAACACGAGCTGACTGAGCATATCATTATAATATGAATCATCAAGGTTAGAAGAATAAACAACCGACCGAAAATATAGTAATGAGACAGTAAAATAACTTTTTCTTTATGTAATTAAAAACTAACGATTTGTTAGCGATAGATATATGGATATATTGTTTCCTTAACGTCCCCCCTAGAATGTTTTATTTGGCTTGTCCATACCTAACAAGGACTATCTAGAGTTGCCCAGAGGAAGTCAACCTAGAGTGGGTGTGGCTTTTTTCCAGGCCTTGGCCTGGGGAGACCCGCGCAAGGCCAGGGACCAACCCTTCCAACTCCATATCCCTAAATATCCCTGTAGCGCATTGTAAGAGTGGAAAGCTCTGTAGGCTTTGCATGGAAGTGTAAGGGAGGTCAGGAATAAAAATCAGGTTCGTATTCATGGCATACAACATTTGGGACGGATACATTTGGCAGCTTGTTTTGCTTAAGCTTCTTATAATATGAATTAATAATTATTAAATTATATATAAAACAAACAAACTAAGAAGAGACACCAATATTTAATAAAAACTATAATTTACAGTCACTCCTATCTGAGGCCAAGGTTTTCTCCACCCATCATCCATCCAAAAAATATGGTCCCAGGGCTATTTATTCCAGAGTTATTCTTTAACTTCGATGACAAATCTTCAAAGTTTCTAATAGCAAAGTTGACTTTAACCATTGGGCCAGTGTTAGTGTTATCAGGGATGGATTTATAAGTGCAACAAGTGCTAGAGTTGTAACATTTTAAAAAAACTCTCCTTTTTCAGCCAAGCATCATATATAGGCAATTGCCTGTGTGAAACTCATTTGTTACAGTTGCCATAACTGATCAGGCCAAACCCTGGGAGGGCATCTTTAGTATAGTTAACAAACGCTGTGCTATTATAGTAAATGTAATTAATCCAAAAAAGACTCAAACCCTGCTTTAACCGATCACGGGCTTTTTTTTTCTTTTAAATTAGCGGGGGGGGGTACCCCCTAGGAACTCCAAATGGCATCAATATATTACGTGTGCGAAATATATCAAGCAACATCCTCCACTTCCAACCTGGGGAACGTCACGTCCTATTTGCGCGATGTGAAGGGGTTCAAAGGGTACACTCAATGGATCGTGAGGGATGATAATGAAGGGGCATCATCATAATCACCTACTCTTAAGGCCACATTCACATTCCAGGGAACGTGGGGAGATGGAACTATGTCATGGTCTCCACAAATCCAGTAAATGTCACAAAGGATTGTACTTGATTCGCAGAGGGCTTTTAGATAGAGCCCTCTTTATACGTTTCAACAATATTCCTGGAGTGTGAAATTGCCCATGCTTTGCCAGGATGATGGATTAGTTATAATAACAGTATAATTTCCGGGATATAGGTCTACTTCAGTTTGGCGAGAGTTTGTTTAAAAAACGGGGGGGAAAAAAAATTTGGGTAAAGTGGTTTTCCCCGTCTCACAAACTTGTCTGGTTGGTGGAAAAACATATATGAACAGGCTAGGAACATTGCTCAATTTGGGGTGGGGTTAACGTGGAACAGTGCCCTAAAGTGGGGCGTGCTCCCCTAAAAACGAAACAGTTTGGATTTATTATGTTGGACGGACACTATATTTCATCCATTCCAGCCCAACCTTGGCATCACTAAATCCAGTTTCGATTTAGGGAATATTGTCTCTTCAAAAGTAGGATTTGCTATAGCCCCATATTGTTTGCGGACAATAAGGATTCGTAGGTTCTGCTCCTTTTTGTTCAGATCCTAGATTCTGCTGACATTTATAACATATCTTTTTAGGAGAGGAAGAAGTACATATATACAGAAGAAGCGTCTTACCAAAAGCCCCATGCCGCTAATATATATGTACCTGCATCGGGGAGGGGATTCACAGGGGTAAGGGTTAGTTTCATATTTGAACCAGGTCGAGCGCTCTTCTTAGGACAAAGGGGCTGTTTTTAAGGAGGCATTCTTTTAAGCAAGGGAACCACCATTCTTATCTACTTAGGCCGAGCAGATTCGGGCGATATCCCCCAATATGATCCGTATTCCACCCTACAGCCCCCCAATAAGACAGTTGTTTCCCAATATTCAGTTACACAGATGTATCGTGAGGCTAATGGCTTTGGTTTGCCATTCTATAAAGGTTACATTGATCACAGAGAGGGGCACCCTAGCAATCATACAGAAATCAAACATAAACACCAAGCAGTTTATCGGTTTGTTTGAGAGTGAATTAAACCAGAATGTGGTTAGACATTCATTCTGAGTTACGGCACCTGGTAAAGGCTCTCCTGAGGAGGATGGAGGGCGATAAGAAAAAGGATACATAAAGACCCAATCGCCAGGAGGGGGTGGTTTCTTGCAATGTGAGCGGGGAATCCAAAAGGATGGTCTTCCTTCACGCTTCACTGAAGTTGGGAGTGGAGTGTAAGGCGAACCTGGAAAATGGGTGTCAAAACCTCGGTTCAAGGGTAGTGCTTCTTACAAAATTTCTTACCAGACCAACGCCTGGGGGAGGTGAATGAGCACTGTTACAGATCAGGATATGGAAGAGAAGAGAACACTTGACCATGACTTAGTTAATTCACGTGGTTAGTTGGCAACAAAATCAGTTAAATACATCAGGACAGTAATGTAATTGCTGGGGGAATAACACCGAACCTAGGGGCTGGATTCCAAACGGATTTCGGCAAAGGAGGATAATTGTGCTCCCCCTGGTGTGGTATCGACACTGAACAAGATAGCAGGCTTCAGGCCATCCATCCCAGAATCATGAGCAATTTTTAATATGCGGGTCTTCTTTTAGAGTACCATTCCTTCTTTTCAACACTTCCCACTACTTGAGGATGATAGGGCGGAGGAGGTCACTCTTTCAAGCAGTCCCCATTCCCTTTTTTAGTGACAGGTTAACTTTTTCATCTAAATCTGCTGGCAAATTCCTGTTATGCCTCTATGCGAAGCGTGATCCATCCACCAAATAGAGTGATGTTCTGGGGTTGGTCCATGGAGACGAAACTGACTGTGGGAAGGTGTGATGTTTTCTTGCTTGCACCATGGTCCTCATTATTCCTTTCTCCATGGGTGTGATTAAGTTCATATCGGTGGGTACCCCCTCAGGATTGGCAGAAGAAGTGTTGTAGGGATTACGTTATTGGAACAACCGTTGTTGTGTGATTGATGTGTGTTGATTGTTTGAAGCGTGAGATTGTCAGTCGAGATAAGATGAGGATTTAGAATGGCAAAAAAAAACAAAATGAATCGGGGAGGAAACAAGGAGGAGGAAAACAAAAACTCTTAAACATGAAATAAATAAACATTATTAGGGAAAAGTATGAATACAGGAAGAAGAAGAAACAAAAGAAGAAAGAAACGGAGAAAAAGAAAAAGAAAGAAAAGAGAAGTAGCAACCCTGTCTACACATATATAAACATAACATTCCTGAAACAAACATGAAAACAGAACTCACAATTATCTTCACCCAAACAACCAAAACATAAGGAAGATAATAAATCCACAAAAATTAAATTAATGTTTAAACGTGCAGTCACCATTCTCATTAATAAACTATCTACTGCCAAATCTACCAAAACCAATACATTTTAAAAAATTCATACTGGAAAACAATGAACTAACATCAGTAAACCTTATCAAAACACTGGTACGGGGTTGTTAAGACACGATTAAGCTAAAATAAACCAAAACGGTAAGGCTAAATTCTAAAACAGAATCTGGGAATTGAAGCTCTCTATACCTCTACCATACAACAACCATACACTCAATTTGGTAGATTAGATTAGAAAATCAATCGGATGGGAGCGAGATCTTACACCTATATTTAAATATTAATTACTTGGGATAATTTACTCGGTAATCTTTATACAGTAAAGAAAAGGAATATTACTATGGGTAAGACCTGAATATATTAACTTTTCCTAAGACCATGATGGATTTTTTTTTAAAATAACCTCATACTTCTGTGAGGTATCGGGGGAAGTTCATATTCTATTCTTTGCATTTATAACAGGATTAGATGTTTAATTTAAACATTCTCCGGTCCAAGTAATAATAAAGGTGGGGGCCTCACCAGCCATTGTACAAGGCTGACAGAGATTTGCATTCTCTGAACAGTGGATTGGCAATGACTTAGAGAGAAAAAAAAAATAAGTGACTAGTTTCAAGGTTGTTTTGTCTATGTGGATATTGTGATAAACTGCCACCATGAGTTTACAAGGTTCTTCGTACAATACAAATGAAAAAGATATAATTAATTTGCACAAAGCTCAGAGCAGGGGCAGAGGTTAAATGTTTATGACAATATTTTTAAACATTCTTGTCATTTTGATTTGTCCATAGAATGATGTTTGGACAGTCTTTAATGGTTTTTGCGGGCAGGGAGCATTTGGTCCCAGTGGGGCGTGCTGGGATCATGTTGGTTAAAGTTCAATATGATGAGCCGACCAATTCAGCTTTATCAACAGGTCCGGGTTGTTTGAATGTTGAAACGCAAAAAAAAATGTGCTTGATCTATGGCGGGCTGACCAGATTTCACCCTTCGAATAGTATACAACCAGATTATTGAAATGAGTCTTTTTGCAGGCCCAATATTGTATTTTTTGGAAAAACTTTTGATTGCAGCACAAAATTGAGGGAGAGAGAAAACATTTTAAAACCTCTTGCTCTGGATACACAATAAACCACTATTAAAATATTTGACAATTAATTAACATATTCACCATTAATCTTAGAACATGTGGCTGAAACCCTATATTATTTTTAATCACTTCACAGAGAACATAGAGGTCTTCAACTGGCAGGGTCACCAAGCTCTAGTTCAAACCAGTGACACATTATTAAAATGTACTTTTCAAAAAAATGAAGACAAAACAGGACTGACTGAGCCGTAAGCCACCCAGCCGACATGCAGAAAAAAATTCATATCTCAAAATCAACAAATGTATTACATTGGGTATCGGCAGAGAACGAAAGACCAATGCTAATAAGGGTTAAATATCCAACTATAGGAACTATCTGTATTATGAGTATAATAGGGAATATAAATCGGAAGATAGTCGTTATAATTACGCAGTAGCTCTACAAAGGTAACAAACCTTGAAGGAATACTATTAATTATATCTGTGTAGTGTATTTAAAAGGGTTAGGGGCTAAAAAAATAAAAAAAAATAATCCAGACATCAACTTTTACTTGCCAACAAGTTATGCCCACTAAAGAAAATTAAGAGACACAATTTACTTACTAATCCTGTATTGTCAAGTAATGGGGTGGGGTAGGTGTATGGGTGGTAATCTGGTAATAATCAAAGGAAAAAATAAGGACAATAAAAATTGGCCATTGTCCCTATTAGGTGACACATATTTTATATCTAGGCAAGTACTGCCAAGTTACCCCAATAAATCTCCTACAAAAGACTGTGGCAATCAGCTGAGGGCCCATTAATATAAGGAGCTTTGAGAGAGAAGACCATAGTCCCCTGTATCACCACAAAAAAATAATTTTTTTAACCTTATTAAAACAGCTACCTCGTATATGAAGAACACAAATAGGATTACACTTCTGTCATGAGCGTAACCACAGCAAGGGAAATATTCACTTGTGGGCAAATCCATAACAAAACTCCCCTCATAGGGATAATCTATATGTGACTGTATTTTCACATCTACTTAGCTTAGATAGATTTTAATGGGCACTTCAATACTTACCCACTAGTCTCACTAATGAGTCTAATTTTATAACAAATAACATTCTACTATTATTAAACTCCTCTTTAATAAAAAACCCACAGAAACTCCTCTAACAGATCCTTGCCCTCTACTTTTTCTAAATCCTCACTTTCTCAAAAAAACTCCTGTAATATATTTAAAACTCCGTAGAAATTCCTACCTCTATTCGCCTATCCACCTTCCTCCTGATAAACCTTCCTCGTCCATTAACACCTCTGAACCTTCTTCCACAATCTGAACACTTTTATTCTTAAACTGATTGCCCAAACAATAAGATCACTCGATGCGTTATCTAATTTCCACTTTACTAGTTAAATCAGACATTACTTCCATTTCCAGGACCCAAAACAAAAAAAGGAGAGGAGGAGGGGGAAAGCGGGTGGGGGAAAGTAAGGAGGGAGGAAAGCGGGTGTCAGACACTGCAGGACAATGATTTAGACACAGAACTTTACCTTACTTTTCATAATAGAAAAACATTCTAAGTGAAGCCAGCTTAACTAATTTAGAACTTTACTATTAATATAATCAGATTATAATAAAAATCCCTTAAGAGAGCTCACAATAAGACTACATCATTTTATCAACCCAATATATGATCACAAAACCAATGGATTGCCCAATTACAGATTAACCTAATCCCAGGAAAATTTATTCGAAGACTTCTTTACCAGTCTTGTTATCAGTATTTTCCCCACAATTGGAGGAAACCTGTAAACTTAGATAAAACACTTTAATATACTTTAAATGACCTATCATGTTTTGGGGTCAGGAACCTTACTGTGTGAAACTTCATCCTGTAAGCAAGAAGGTGTTAACATAAGGATGCCAAAGCAAAAGCAAGCCCTCAGCAATTAAAAAATTTGACAGATTAAAATGGTTACCACCATAAACCACACAAGACCATACAAAGGTAAGGTCTCCTCTAATGTTCAGTAGAATGCTAGATAGCAAAACATATCTCTTAGAAGTTCGAACCTTCTTCAAGAAACTGGACCACACTGCCGTTCGATTAAACTGGTCATTGGTTGAGCAATTTCTAGCATAATCTTTATTATGTTCTTTCCCACCCTCCCCGAAATAATTTCAAATACTAGTGACATCCTCAAGGTCTTCCTCCTTCGTTCTGTAGGATTTAGTGTCGGTGTGATTGCATCCTAGTTTGACACTTGGACCTACCTAAGAAGGACTGGGGGGTGGACTAGCATTATTACAAGTCATCAGTCTGCATCATCCGGTAGGCGGGTAAGTGGGCTGACCCCTAACTCATTTATGACGGATTTTCTCTCACCCTCTTGGGTCGGGGTAGTCTCTGGGTGTTTTAAGTGTCATTTCCCCTAGGTTCCACTAGAAGAGGATTAATTTCTGTAGATATTTCACCCTAAAATCTTTATTCAGTAGTTTTCTCGGGCCCTAAGCGCCCCCCACTGCACCCCTTGGTACTGGCTGTCACATTCTATATCAGAATCATCCCTAACCACCATGATAGGATTTAGGTTGGGGGGGAACATCTGACTGAGACCTTGTTCGGTCTGTAATGGTTGCATTATTTTTCTTTTTGTCTATGGCTGTTGTTTTCTTAATGTTCTTTTTAGTTGGTGCAAGCTAGTCATTATTTGGAGTGTGTTTTAAATTCTTGTGGCACCTGTTGACGGTGGGGGATGGAGTCATCCAATTAGAAGAAAGTGACCACTTTCATCTCTCCTAATGGCTAATAGTGGTGGAGTATACCAGTTGGCGTGTGTTAAGGGGGTAGTTAGTGGGTCAATACTGGTATTTAAAGGAGTGTACGAGGACAACCTGATGGGAATAGATGGGCAATCTTGAAAATTAAAAGGGTTATTTGGGAGGGCCATGGTACTCAAACTGGATGAAAGTTTATTAATTTTTTTATTTATTTATTAAAATGGCTTGCCACCATTGAGATGGGTGTGGTCTGAATTAAAAATGGCTGCCACCCATGGGGACAGGGGGGTATCCATACGATGGCAGCCAGAGGTGGCTTCATGGGCGTTGGCCTTCACGTTAGAAGATGTTTGTACTGAGAGTTAAGAAAGAACCCTCTGCAACCCTCATATGGTGGGTGGCTGAATGAACAAACAGGGGCCAAGGGACCTCTTTGTTGATTTACAAAAATATGTGATCTCCCAGTTTTACCAATCACTTCTTTGTTCAGCAACAGTATGGTCATGTAATCCCTTGAGACTTTTTATCTTTAAACCATGCGTTTTTTATGCCAATCTCTAGGGGAGACCTTTGTCTCTAAACCCCCCCTTATCCTTCTTTAAAGGTAATACTGCCACTTTAGGTTGTAATCTTGGAGCAGTTTAGGACAGATTACATAGTTTTGGCAAGTTGTTTTAACATACTTTTTTTACGTATTTACTCCCCATTTTAGAGCGAACAAGTGTATGCAGTTCCTCAATTTCATTATGATTTAATAAATCTTGACCCATGGCAATGGCAGAGAAATACGGGCCAATGATTATCGATATTAACTAACAGAAATTAACAGGCAGTTACTTTGTTTATGGTTGGTGAATCAAACTATGTTAAAATCTCACACAGTGTATGTATTACGTTCAGTTATTTTTCCGTTCAGTGGAATATCTCAGGATATACACAACTATCTGCCTGGAAGCTTCACAAACATATCCTCCCCTCAGGACTGGTGGGAGTATCTAATGAAGCACGATTTTTTTTAACTCTAAAAAAAAAAAACAGAGAACCTTGAGTTATTATGTAAAATCTGAATTACAATTGGGTCTATCTCGGCTAAACCCTGGGAAGGGTTACAAAAACAACTACAGAAAATGAATCCCAACAAGTTCACACAGTTAGCCCACGTTAGTTCTCTATGCTCCCTTCAGGAACACGGCAGAGAACGGACAGTAGTCATCGTAGATCGTCAGTAGGGAGCCACTTGGTCCTCATGCACCGATAGCCAACGTAGATCAAATCGGTCTAGGGGACTTCCCTGTCGATGGATGTGTATGTGAATAGTACCCACAAACCACCCACGCCCCCCACCGACAGCACCGCAGATCAGTCGGTAGGGGTAAACTATATTCAAATACAACATATTGTCTCTAAATTTAATGAGTTACTGCCTCAACCAGACCAAACACAGACACAAACACAGACCGGGCACAGATAATTCATCACAGGGGATGGGAATGCCACAGGCAATAGAAATTACCTGTCTTTGCTAAATGCTAACAAGCCGATTATAGACACCAGAAGTCCAAAGTGTTGTTGTAACGGAGACACAAGCAAGAAAACTATTAAATAGGTCTTACCTGTTTTTTGTACGGAATGATCAGTTTCCGTTTCTGTTCACTGCTGGGGGCTCACTGGAGGCCTGGCCATCGGCCTGGGGTCAGGTCAGAGCCTGAGCCCCACGTTGGGCGCAAATGTTATGGACTAAACTAAGTTTTTTTCCCACCCAGGGGGATTATCTGTTCCCTCCCAAATTGGGTTCTATCAATTGATTTTTGATAACAGTCGAGACTGGAAAGAAAAAAAAACTATAAAACCACACTGACACGAGCTGTTCAGTAGGGTAAAAAATGTTCTTCCTGATTTTTTTGTAGTTTACAACGGGCTCTATAAGGTTGGGGTGGGGGGTTTTGTGATTGGCACAATTAGTCTGGCAAGGGTCATTTAATTTGCGGTGGATCTGTGATTTTAGGCTTATTGTTAAGCTTTTCTCCCGGATTCGTCTGTGATGTGAAGAATCATACATCACAATATTGGTCCTTGTGGGAGAAAGAAATCCTCACTTGTACAGTCATCTAGCAGAGCTAAGCGTTAGGATATCTATGTTTATCAGTGAGTAGGAGAAAAACAAGGCTGAGCAATTTATATATATTGAATCATCAAGGTTAGAAGATAAAACAACGAAATATGTAATGAGACAGATTTTTTTTTTAAATAACATTTTCTTTCATGTAATTAAAATAAAAGCTTTAAAGCGGATAGATATATGGATATATGTTTCCTTAACGGAGTGTCTAAATAGAGGTGGGGGGGTTCGACACCAACTGTCTGCATGTCATGCTGTTTTAAACACCTTACTCTGGGCGTTCCTATAACACCTCTTAGCCACTATCTAATCACACCCTTAACACCTGGCTGTGATATGCTAATTGGGATTTTCCAGGGTACATAATTGCCACAGATTCTTGTACAAGTCATTCTGAATTGAGAAAGCCAGTCGGATGACTAGCGAAACGTCTTCAAGAACTACATTTCAAGTCCAGTTGATCTAATTGAATACAACAGATGTACTATAATGAGTTGCTGGAATTAAGAATCTTCTGAAATTCTTGTTGACCATTTACAGGGATTGGAGCTGGAGGAGGTTCGGTAGAAGAGAACAAATTACTTATGAATGGCTTGAGTAGGGACATGTGAAAAACATTACAGATTTTCATCCCAGGGGGTAAATCAAGGCGGAAGGCTGTGGGACTAATCACCTCAGAAATGGTAACGGGCCCAACGAATATGGGTTCCAACTTTACAGAGGGAATCTGCAAATGAAAGTTCCGGGAAGACAGCCAAACTTTATTTCCAATGGAATACTGAGGAGCAGGTCTACGCCTTCTGTCAGCTGTTTTTTTTTTTTTTTAATTAAAGATGACTTTAGTAAATTGTTTTTAGTAGTGCACCAAATAGCAGACATGTGAGCTAGCATTTCATCATCAGCAGGCATATGAGAAAAATCTCTTGAGGGAAACAAGTTGGGTTTTGGCCACAGAAAGTGGGGGTGGAATTATTATAAGCAAACTATACCCAAGGGTAAAAGATCAGACCAATCATCCGGAGAGGCAGAAATGTGGCAACAGAGGAATTGTTCTAGAGATTGGCTAACACCTTCACCAACATTGTTAGACTGTGGGTGATAAGCAGAGGAAAACTTTAGTTTAAAGGGTATGTCCACCCCCCCACCAAAAAAAAATTCTGTAACAGAAGACCCCCCAAAGCCTAGACAATGCTAGGTTTAAAGTGTTCAAATCGGCCTCTATACATATTTACCAGCCTTCGTTCCCTCGCCACCTTCTGCTTGTCTCCCATGCACAGAAGCAAGCAACTGGCATCCTCGCCAGTGATTGGCTGAGACATCCCATTTATGGCCTGATCATGGCTATGAGCACCAGAATTACATTTTCCTGTAAACCTTTTCTTGTCTGAAAGGCATATTTACAGCCCTAGGTTAGTATATAAGATAGTCCGAGTCAAACACCTGGCTGCGACTAATGCCTAGTAAACAATGATAATGTTTGAAAGTTGTCTTTTTTCAAATAGCAAGTAATTTTGAGAGGCCAATTAGATATGATCTAGTCTTATGTAACTAGCTTTGATAAGTAAGCAACTGTGATATCACTGCTGTGGAGCAAAATCGAGCAGCAATGCTATATACATACACGTGTTTTGAAGTTTTACCAGGCATTTTGGAGGCTTTCTTAAACCTAACAAATTCTCTTGCCTTGTTCTATGTACACACATACAGGTTGATTTACCCAGAGCTGCCTTCTCTCTGGGTAGATCTCCTTCTGTTGATTAAAGATTAAAAATCCCTTTTGTGTCTCTGGGTAAATTCCAACTGGATTAACCCCTGCAGGACTATTTAATGTCAGCCATCAGTCTGACAACACTCCCGTGGTGTTTTCCAGCTGGATAAGGGTTTGTGATCGATATTACAATCGTAATATTGATTGTAAAATGATCATGCTGGGCTGTTGTTGGATGTTGTTGCAGTACATCAGGAGGTAAGAATGTAGTGTATGACCAGCTTTATGGCGACAGAGTATTTAAACACTTTATAGACGTTCTATCCAATGGTCAAACAATAACAAAGAAAACAAGCTGTGGATATAGAAATGGGCACACTGCTACGTATATATATATATATATATATATATATGTATAAACTCCTTTATTTAAAATTGGGAGTAACAGATACATATGTAAAAAAAATATATATATATATAAGACTACAAAGAATCCCTAGCCATTAAAAACACTCCCCTAGTGTGACCCATAGTAGTATAAATATAGTAAACATTCATATAATATACCGATATATCCTGAGCGGGTGGTACTCAAGCGTTATATAGTCACCAATAAACTAGGTAACCAGATGCACACCTGGCTTAATAATCAAATATAGAGCACACTCCTCAGAGAGCAAATATATATCAATACAAAAGTGTATAGTGCAAGAAAATCATATTTATTATACCAAAAAGCATAGAGCCCCTAGCTGGGGTACTCCCACGCCCGCATCCCCCCTACAGATCTTATAACCAGAACAGATAATGCCTTACAGTTAAGTATAAATACATATATGTGTACTAAGTGAGTCCCCCTAGTTAATCATGTAAAGGAATCTGTGCAGGGAATCGTCAGAGTCAACAAGGTCACCACATATTGCCAGGGAGGAGACAAAAAACCAAGGACCTGGAGGCACAAATGCTGGTAAGGGGGGAGCAGCAAGCTCCAAACGTGTTTCGCTCTACCACATGAGCTTTTTCAATGGATGAACATATATGGCCACATAGTGGCATATCGCAATTGTATATGCATCCGTGTATGCTATAAAGAGTACCTAACCCAGTAACTAGTCAGGACTCTGAGGTAACAGATCACATAGTAGCCGATATAAGTACAGTAATGAAATGTTAGAGCAAATATTAATAATACAGTATAGTGCTAAATACTAACACACATTCTAGATAACAGTGTGGCAGATCAAAATAAAGCCTCAGAGCAAGACAAAAGTAATGATACTACACCGGATCAAAGTATTGAGGATACATCTGGGAAGCAAGTTAAAAGTCTAAAGCTGGGAAGAAAGTTAAA
This sequence comes from Hymenochirus boettgeri, assembly GCA_019447015.1. Lineage (NCBI taxonomy): Eukaryota > Metazoa > Chordata > Amphibia > Anura > Pipidae > Hymenochirus > Hymenochirus boettgeri. The sequence continues at coordinate 197,773,750 of CM033472.1, read as the reverse complement.
ATTCTAAAGCAAGTTAAAAGTCTATAGCAAACCATCCACCAAAACCTTATCTTAGGTTTGGTGGGTGGAGCACCTACTTACCGTATATGAATACGTACTCCTAATCTAGGGGTAATTTTAACCAGTGCCCTTATAGACACAATTTTGTTTCTCTATCAAATGGTCAAAGACAGGCCAAACCGGGCAATACACTGTTTTCTGGAATATTTGTAATTGGTCCAGGCAATTGTGTGATTGAAAATGGCTGGAACATCGTAAGGTAAAAATCCTAGCCAGCTGTAGTCTAAAATAGAACAGTGGTTTAATTACAGTATAAGCATGCTATGATAAAAAAAATCAACAAAATCTTTGATATTAACTATATTGCTCACTGTAGTATTTTGGTAGTTTTTGTTCTGCTTACGTGTTGACCCTACATGCTCCCTGAGGTGTAAGGCACAAGGATTAGCTGTTGGCATCCTGTAGATTTGTAGCTCTCTGCAGGAGATGCCAGATTTTAGAGAAAAGAAGACAGAATGAGAACTGGCAGATTGAATACATTTAATTGCACAGATTTATGAAACAAACTAAATTAGCAAGGATTAGAATAAAGGCATCTTTGCTTGCCAGTGCAACTACTAACATACTGCTCCAGAGTTGGAAAACAGGGGTTCAGCATAACCCACAAAGCTTTGATCCTCAGTTTAACCACTAATGTCCACCTCCAATAGGTGTCAATACATCTAACAAATAAAAAATCTATTTGTGTTGCAAAGATTTACTAACTAACTGCACTGCTAAGGACTTGGGTATGTGGCCATACACATTGCTAACAGTGTAAAAGGGGCCGAAACCGACCGACCGCAATGCAAAGGAACGACTTGTGGTTGGGAAAGATGGAAAATTTCTATTGGTATCGGCTCCCTTAATTTTTTAGTAAAGGGAGACGATACTAGTGGTCTGTGTACGGCCAACCAACCCCCATACCGCGTATAGCCAATCAGTCATGTTTGTGGGTGTGGTTCACACTGCATGTGCATTTACCAATTTACCAATTTGATCTGTCGGCACAATGCGATAGGCATCTCATGTGTACAGTCCCCTTTAGAATGTATTTAGTTAGTCAGTTAATGTATATCCTAGGCACTATTTACTAATAAACCTGGAGTTCATTGTCTTTATGGGTTGGAGGTGTTTTTAGCCCATGGTGCAATTGCAGGGCCATAGATCATCCTCACCTTTCCTTTTGGTTGATAACCCAGAATTAGTGATACACCAAAATGGATTGATGTAAATTATCCTGGCATTTGAAAAGCATTTATATGTGTTTACAGCTCTACCACGTCCCTGAGGTTCACTATTGAATGAAACAACCTAAATGACCCATAAAGAAATGTTCACAAAGAAGGTGAGAAAAAAGCCTAAACATTATTTTTTTAATGTTACTGCATGTCTATTATGTAAAAGGGTTAGCCTTTTTTTGTATAGCGAGCTCACTTTAGGTCACTTTTATACCATATAAATTACCAAAAGTGATAATAAATAATGATAATTTGCTTAAAAAAACAAGGATACAACAGATCAAAGGCTGGATACAACATCTGATTGGTTGGGGGACAATTAGCACCTCCCTGCACATTTTTGGGAGAGCGAAGTAATACAAAATATCATATTCCATCTCTCCCATTATCTTCAAAGTGCAACTTTTATTTATTAAGTTGCACTTTAAAGTAGTGGGAGTTGTAGGTTATCAATGAAGCATTTGCAGACAATGTCCATAGAATCACATCCTTTTGGACAGTGAGGATTCAGTGAGGGCAAGTCCCTTTACCTACTGTATATATAATAGTACGGTAACTGCAAAGCAAGTTAGTTATTTAATGGTAAAATGGAAACAAAGTACACAATGTGTAAATATTAGATACTTTTTACACACTTCTGATTATAAAAAAAGGAATTTTCAAGCAGTGATTATTTTCACTGCCCGCAGGTATTTTCGATCACTTCGGTGTGGTACTGTCGAAGGTAAGATGTTTTGTTGTATTTGCAAATCTTGTAAACCCTAAGCTTGCAGATAAAAGCAACAGATGGTGACCCAGTTTCTTGAATTTGTCTTCGTATTCCTTTTTCAGCCTTTAACGTTGACTGCCAGTGAAAGAGAACAATAATACACCAAACTGCAACAAGTTGCTGCCCCTTCAGAAAAACTGGTTAATCAAGGCATCTGTGGTCAACATAAATAGTCCTTCAGGCTTCCTAACATCTTTGTATTCTTCTGAGAATCCCTGCTGGCTGTGGTATCTGTCATTTCTGTATTACTGCTTCACATTATTGGGGCAAATAATGTCTATCATAAAGATTACAGTCTAGCTACAGTATGTATAGAAGATATATGTTTTATAATATGCTTTACAGTCTATATTTGACTATTCTATAATATATGTGTATAAAACAGCATTATGGGATAAAATGTTTTAATTAAACAACTTAGGCCATCATTCCCCTTATTTCAAGACTTTAACCCCTTCCTTGTAAAACAGATATTAAATTTGCTGCAGGAATGATAATGGCTCAGAGTATATCTCCCCCTTACTATCACTTGGTCTATATACAACATATTGTTTGTGATTTTCAATCTAAATGTCTATATAATAATCAAAACTGGTGTCTGCAGTAGGAAGGGGGACATATAAATAGCCATAGGTCTATTATGAGGAAGCTATGCCAAATAATTTCAATTATCCTTTACATAGTTTGAATGCTATTGCACAGCAATCATACATTTTTTTAGTTTAAATAATGATGTAAATTAGGACATTCTTTTACATTCTGTTCTCTTTTTAGATTTTAAGTAATGAAGCATTTAAGTAATTTCTTTCTGTTGCAAGATAGCCTGTATTTCTTACTATGGTAATGTAGCATTATTTTACAATGCTTGGATGTTTATAATGTGACCAGAAAACTAAACAATAATATGAAAATAACAGGATAATATTGCAAAACCCAAGCTACCTGGCGCACTATGGGCTCAGCGAGGGTTTAGAACTTATTTTGCACCATTTCCGAAGATATCTGGAAATAGAACACTGCAAGCAATGGGCAGCATGGTGGCTCAGTGGATAGCACTGATGCCTTGCAGTGCTGAAGTCCTGAGTTCAATTCCACCCTTGGGCACATCTGCAAGGAGTTTGTATGTTCTCCCTGTGCTTGCGTGAGTTTCCTCCGGGCACTCTGGTTTCACCCACAATCATAAAGACATACTGATAGGTTGTATTTGTCAATAAATGTGCTTAGATTGTAAGTTCTTCGGGGCAGGGCCTGATGTGAATGTATACATGTAATTGTAAAGCACTACGGAAGATGTTGGCGCTATATAAATGGAAAATAATTTTAAAAAAGCAATGCAATAAGTTTTGCAATGATTTTTGTGCTCGTTTTTAGCTAGAAAACAAAAAGTCCTTTTCAATTTAGACTTTAAAGCCCTGCAATGTATTAAAACTGTGTGAACGAGTGCAGGTCAGCTGCGATAGGGAAATTTATTGCATCTGATGGTATTATTAAAAATTGATTTTGAAAGTAATATACTATTTATATTAACATATTTACATATTTATTCAGAAGTCCTTGTATCATTTTATAATGAACAGCTTTCAGTATAGAATGTATAGTATAGAATGTAATGGAGCACTCTACTGCACAACATTTAACCTGATGTATAATTACCTGCCCCATATTATATATTTATATACTGCTTCATATCTGAATATACACCTTTAACCAGCTGTCAGATTACAACTGTTTATCCAAGTCTTTATTTCTCCGGGTTCCGATTTCCAATGTGCCTCATCCTATGAGGAGATTAGTAGCTGTTACTTGTTTGTGACTAGGAATAGATCTATCTTATAGTAAGTATTGCAGCCATTGCTGCCCATGCAGTAAAGCAATGATATATTTCAGTCAGCTAGAAGTAGCAGCTGCAGTAGCATTGCTAATGTTTTAGTTTTTAGCAAAGTTACATTCTGATGTCCTGAGTGTCTTGTTGATTATTCATATCTAAGTAAATAAAGCCAGCAATTTCATATAATTAAGTTACATAATACATTTTTATGTTAGGGAAAGATCTACTTTAAAAAAACGTATTAGTTTCTTAATGGATAGGTTTACTCAAAAAGTGAATATGTCCTTTTTCTCATTAATTGAAGGATGGGAAAGTAAAGGTCTTGCCTCCCGTTCTTCAAATGAATCTAATAGAAGCCGGGAACGATAATAGGGGACGGGAAAGGTTGTAAAACTTACCCACGAGCACAATCCACCGCAGATTTCTTAACAGCTCCCGACTGCTTCAGGGTTAAACTATTCTATAGTGCACATGCTTGCTATAGTATGTGTAATGAAGGTGCGCTTGCACCAAAACATTATGCTGTGTTTTTTAATGGATTAATAAACACCAGTTGCATCAAGTCTTGTGTGCGCTGTTTTTTTGTTTTCTTGTAGTCCCTGACGATTGGAGCCGGGAGTGTGCAGGATGACTTTTTTTGCTTTTGTCTATAGTATAGTATAGCGTGGAAGCAATCAGGAATTGGCAGGGGAGTTAGTGAGGAGCGCACTAGCGAGTACATTTACATGCTTTGTTCCCAACTCCTGTTGCATTAATTGAAGGCATAGCTCCTTTAAATCCCGTCCTTCAATTAATGAGGAAAAGGAAAGGTTCGCATTTTGAGTGAACCTATCCTTTAAATATATTTTTAATGTTTCTAACTAGAAATGTTCTTTTATAGATTGAACCAGTGTGCTGTGTATGACAGGGCTTTTCAATTTCTATTTAAAAAAAAGTCAATGTGTTAAATGAATTGCTGTTACAAGCTTGAATATTTTAGTGTCCTTGGATTCTCAAAACAAGATAATGTACAGTCTAAAAATTGAATGTGATTATCCACACGGTTCCAACCCATAGATGTTCCATAGAAAATAAAACTATATTAGCACAATGTTTGGAAAGGTTTACCATGCCAGGGATTTACTACTAGGTTAAAATATTTCCTTCATACAACATGACAAAGTTTCAGGTAAAGTAGAATTAATTTGTCCAACACATTTATCCATCTTTACAATGCATTATTATGTGATTGAATAAAAACCCCCAGAAAGAATGTGTATGCCTTTCAATAAAAGTAAACAGAAATATATGGCAAATAAAGATATAAAAATAAATATATACAGAAGCTTACTGCTCTTTTCACCGTAATTTGATTGGGGTTTTGACAAGACTCCTTGTTAATAAAACGAGCACTGACTGACCTTAAAGAATGTTTCCTTCTGTACCATAAACCAGTAATTTCTTTAGAGATGAATTGAGTATTATACAGAATTGACAAATATCTACTGGCTCTGTTAATCAGAATTGATTGCTTCCTTGGGCTGTTCACCTGTTCTTTGACATTCAATGAAACATCTTTTATAGCATCTATCAAACAGTAACGTATCTCTGGCAGTATGTTATCCTTTTATTGAACAAATAGAAACATGAATTCTGTGTCCTGAATGAGGCATTAATCTTTGTGTGGAGCTGTGCTGCAGGTGAAATTCAAACATAACTAGGGAAATGTTACAAACAAGTATTTAAAAAGTATTTAAAAACATTGGTGACTCACTTTTGACTTTGGTGAACATCAATGCCGCACAGAAGAAACCAAAAATCCAGGGCAGCCTCCGAGTTTCCATTGTCATTTTTAAAAAAAACTCTTTTTTCCAGGTTACTGCATTCTGGAGCTGTCAACTGGAGAACATGTACTGTGCAGGCACATTGAGCTCTGATACCACTGCATGCCTGTAGCAGCACACACACAAATGACTCTCACTGCCCATTCAACTCTCATTACTAGGACAGAGAAGATGCTGCCAGAAGTAACTAGAGTAGCTTAAAAAACCTGGCCTAGATGGAAGCAGATGCGTGGAGTGGATGGGGGAGGGAAATGCTTATGTTGAATGTGATTGTTAACATATCATTGTTAGTCTTCAATATTCATCCTACATTTCTCATCAAGGCTCACAGTGGCTGAAGTTAACTCAATGAATACCAAATGTCTGTCATAATGCAAAGCAGGGGACTGACATGCTGAATAAAGAAAAACGATCCACACTGTCCATGTTAGTTAGGTGTCTGATACTTGTAATAATTCAGTCTGTGTCTGTGGAAACTTATATAAATTAGCAACTAAATTATATATAATACTCACTACATCAGCCACACAAGAAAAACATCATTGCAACCCTCACATCTGATTCTACAGGGAAAGATTTAAGTCAATACAGCAATTTTAATTTGCAGGAACACACAAGTCTGGGTGTTTAAATTAAAAGTTTTATCATTAAAGCTATCTCCATGATGATAATGAGGGATTGTTTTTCTTTTTGCCAAGCATTTACCAAATCAATTTAGAAGTTATTAATGCAAAAACAAATTAATAATTTAGCTACTGTTGACACCCCTTTCCTCTTCTGTTACCTTAAAGGGCATCTATACCGAAAAATAGGTTATTTTAAATTGACCATGACTGGAACTATAATTCTTCCCAACCACCACTGTATAATTTTTTGTTGAACTGCCCCCTATTTCTTTAGATATCCAATCTAAAACATCTAATATTTCAGCTGTTAATCTAGTTCCTTGCTCTCAAAAACTTCTGTGAGCATTTATACTGTAGCTGGAATGGTGACAGAGTTTTGACAGTTGGAATGCTGTATGCTGTGTGCAGGCTTGACAGACAGTTGGTAAGTGGGAAAAAAGTCATGTCGAATGGAAGTGGGAGTGGTTAAAAGAGGGAGGGGGATACTGCTCCTAAACAAAATGTGTGCTGGACTGAAGACATGCAGCAACACACGCAAATTAGAGTGAATACATGTAAGTGCTGCTTACATGTATTCAATTATAGATTAAGGTGGCGCAGAGTCATTTTTTCAGTATAGTGTCCCTTTAAGTTCTTTTTTTTTTCATTTCTAGCCCTTCTCTTCTCAATTTCCATTATCTCGTTTGCTCTGTGTTCATTCTACTTTGCCTTTTTTGGCCCATTTGAAATGCAAAACTCCTTTTTGAAAGTGCCAATTGGTGACTGGGCATTATTTACAACAGGACCTGTTTTTACAAATCATGGTGTAGTTTATCTAAGATCTGGAGCTATCATTATTTCAGAGTTGGACTCATTGATGTCTGTACGAACTAAATATTATTGCTAGCAAGGGCAGCTTGTTGTCTTGTTATCTGGCACTAATCCTATATATATAAAAAAAACTAATGTGCGCCCGTTAATCCGTGTGTGGCTTTTCGTTAATGCTCATGCGTGAGGAAGGAGTGTCTCGGCTATGCGCGAATGATCCGGACTGAGAAGATTCAGTGACCCGGACCGATTACATCCTGCACTTGCAACTCCAAGCCGGGATGAGAGAGAGAATATGCGCGTGAATCGTCTCTCAAGCCTCAGTCACAGGGGGGTGGGGGGTGCTGTCACAAAGGGGGGCTGGCACATGGGGGACTGTCACAGAGGGGGGGCTGTCACACAGGGGGGGCTGTCACAGAGGGGGGGACTGTAACAGAGGGGGGACAGTCACAGAGGGGGGCTGTAACAGGGGGGACTGTCACAGAGAAGGGGGACTGTCACAGAGGGGGGGACTCTGGCCCTGGGGCAGAGGGGAGGACTCTGGCCTTGGGACACTGAGGGGGTCTCTGGGCTTCTAGTGCCTGTTAATGTAATGGGCTTAATGTCTAGTTACTAATAAATACTAATATTAGTTGAGTCTCTGGCTTTTTCACAAAATCAAAGATACTGTATATGTAGCTGCTTAGAGAAAAGATTAACTTGTCTGTGCAAGGGATGTAAATAACACAATGTAGGAGTATTTGCATAGTTTATTTAAAGAAAAATAAAAAATATAAAAATATAAATAAGCCTAAATGGATTCTATCATTTCTACCTTAAATCTAGGTCTCTGCAAAAACAAGTTGTGCAGTAATACAGTAAAGCCTTGCTGTATTAATTCAGCAGCTAGTACAGCCTGTCGTGTTGCTCTTGCAAACAGAAAAATGGCTTGGCATATAGGACTCTATATTACATAGGAGCGTAACCATAGAGATCTTGTCCCCTTGATAATAGCATTTTGTGTGTTTCTGCCACTTGAATTTTGAATTATCTGAAATGTAAGTGGAATGATTTTCAGTTTCATAATGTCTGTGCCTAGGCTTGCTCTCCTCCCACATTTTCTTTACAAGATTGTCTCTTTACAGATGTACGCAAAGACAATGGGATTAGGCTTAAAAATTGTATGAAAATGTAAATTGTTTACAGAGTCAGTTTCATGACATTTTTTTTTTTGCAAACCAAACATGATAAAATCCATTTTAAGATTTGTAGGATGATTAAACACACAAAACATGTATTTTGATCTCCCTATACAATCCATAAAACATATAGGAGGTACATTATAACTGCAATTCTTACCTCGCGATTTGAGATCTTTTAAAAGTTCTCACCAATTTCCCTTTGCTTCTGTCACTGACCTCCTGACTAGTTTCCCTGCCCATGCATATGCACTAGAGTCTGGATCTGCTTAGGACATCCATTTGCATGCAATGTTCCTGCCTGGGGAGTTGCTAGATGTGTTTGCAAAGGAATAGATCTGACCACCCACCAGGTACATATTATTGAATATAGTCCAGTTAACAATACAGTGATATTACAAGTCAAGAATTGCATAAGAACAAAGTCCTACCTCATTTAACATGAATTTCCATCATCTAGACAGATAGAGTTTTGTTGCACCAAACACAGCCTATATGAAGACATGATCTATCATCTTTTGTAGCAGACCATAATAATTTTTTAAGGTCTTACTTTTTAATTCAGGGAAATCTGTTTGAGTAATAAAATATCTTAGCAGAAGTGTGCTGGTATTATATTATCCATTTAGCATGTTTGATCATGATAGTGAAAACCAATAACAAATTACGTGTGTAGGGAACTGGTAAACTAGTTAAAATTTAGTCTTCCTGTTTTGGCAGGATTTTTCCGGTAGGGGTCACTGTAGAAAAGTATAAAAGGGAGATCAACCATGTGGTCTTTCTCTTTCTACTTCCTGGAGTTTTCCCCAGAGGATAGGGGAGAGCCAGGGGACCTAGATAACAGGTAGGCTCCAGGAGTGATAAATGGGAGTAGGGTAGCTAGTGAGCAGCCTGAGCTCCAACAAGGAGAATTAGTAAGGACTAGAGTCCTTGGTATACCACACAAGAATAGGGACATATAGTGCCAGATACAGGGGTAGAAGTTTCCACTACAGAGACCTGAGAGCAGGGGTGGCATTTGCAAGCTGAAGTTATTTATACTGTTTCTGATCCCTCTGGTTTGTATTTATATGATATATGTGTCATGCTATGCCACCTCGATTGTGCTACTTGCAATGCTTTATTAATATTGTTCTATTAATAAATAAGATACTGTTTAAGTTCAAGAACCACTGGCACCCATTTATTGCATTCTAACTAGAGTGGTAGTTTAGCAACAACCTGCCTCCAACATATGCAAGGGCCTACTCCTGATAAATAAGTCTTGTGCATAGAATTTTGATAAGGTTGACAGTCTCTGGAGCAAATTAAGAACCCCCATTTTACTATCGCTTTACATTTGGTGCCCAATGTGGGGCCTGAAAAAGGTAAAGTAGTAGTTGGCGGGAATATTCTGTGGTTCTTTGTTTCCGTACCACGTTTCTTTCAATAGTGGCTGTATAATTGAGTTACCTTTGGCACTCATGTCTAATTGATCAAACATTATAAATATCATCATGCTCCTGATACTTCCAGTTAATGTATATGCACGGGCTGTAGCAGAGTTTATTAACCCACGACATACCTTTTATCGTGTACCTGGGGGTCGTTCTCCAGAATGAATTAATGAAATGCTAGCTTAAATAACATTCAGTAGTAACTGGATATTTCTACTTACTGTATAGCAATCCAGAGGAGCTGTATGATGATATGGGGCCCTATACCATTTTTCCTGTGGGCACTCACCCAACTGGCTGCCCCATTATCTTTCTCTGACCACCTATACCTCCAAGAAGGGAGACTGGCATTAAGATTGAAATTTAAACATTAAATCTGGAGACAGATGATGTGCAGCCTCTAGAATCACCTGCTATCTTGACCTCCAAGGTGATTTATCCTCCCCAGACACTAACAGTAGGGGGAACTAAGTACCTAAAGCTTAAAGCATTCTCAGGAGTTGCCCCTACACCCAACGAAGGGTGGCAAGAGGCTGCTATGCAGATACTAGAGGATTGTCTTTGCTCTGAGCTGGAGAAAAGAATTTGTTTAACTGAAAACCTGTTTCCTCCTGCTAGCCGAGTGGTAAAAATGTTTTGCAAGGGCCATCCTGATGCCTCTGCTAAAGATTGTTTAATGACATTAGCAGATGTGTATGGCACCTGTGACAATCCTCATACTTGTACTTAGATGTTTCAAAGTTTAAAGGGAGAAAGAGGATGTTTCTGCTTTTATGTGACGGTTTGAAATGTTCTGTGGAAGCTGGTGTCTAAAAATATCATATCTATTGAAGAAGTTAATGAAAAACGGCGAAACCAGCTAATGTATGGGATGCTGGGGGGCCATCCCGTAGCCATTGAACTTCGCATTATATATCGTCATGGGCCTCCACCAACACTTGGTGAGCTCATGAACAAGGTAAAGGAGAAAAAAGCATATGTTACATTCCCTAATAAAACTGAGAACTGCTCTAGTCAAAACTCTGCAAAACTACAGCAAAGGGAGGTAAAGGGTGAAAAAAAGAAGAAAAGATGCTTTCATGAAATATTCAATGTATCAGACCCCTGATTATACCTGCTCCACTGCCCATCTTAAGTGCTTCCGTTGTGGGCAGACTGGGCATCGAGTCCATCAGTGTAAAGTACCTGCCGACCAGCTAGACAGTAAAAGCAAGATGGGACAGCTATCAAGGAAAAGGTGGGGTTCCTCACAGCCTGTAGTTCACCCTGGTGTGGGGCGTAGATGCACATTTAACTTGCTTGTAAATGGCATATCCACCACTGCATTGTTCAACACAGGCTCTCAATTGACTATTATTCACAGGCCTTTCTACCAGCAATTCCTCAGTCGAATTCCACTGCAGCCTGTGGGTCCTGTGCCAGTTTTTGGTGTGGGGAAAGGTCCTGTCTACATGGATGGTTGCCTGGAAGTACAACTACACATCCCTGGATTAGTTGGAGACAAGGATCCCCCTTTTAAAGTCATTGCTTATGTGAGCCCCCCTCCAAGGGGAAAAAAGTCTACACCTATGATTGTTGGCTCTAATGTAAAAGCTGTCGAGGAAGCCTTTATTAAGTTTCTACAGCCGAGAGAATGTATCTTTTAGGTAACAAGCAGGAGAGTCCCAAGTTACTGTTAAGTCCTTGGTATGAAGAGAATCCATAGAAGAAATCCAATAGGATTCCCTACATAAAAGCAGGTACACGGTCGATGACCATCATATGTTATCTTGCCTAAAAGATAACATATGATTGTAAATTTTATCTGTCTTTTTAATATATATGTATAACTTACCTTTTCCTCTAGGTGTCACTAGAGACTTCCTTCCTGGGTCTTAAATGGTGTTGTCGTTATTATCTATTTTCATTGTTACACTTTTGTATGAAAAAAGTACACTGTTGTACTGAAACGTCACTGTTGTTCCTGTGTATCTCACAATAAAGTACACAGGACTGCAAGTCTGGTGTGCATGGTATTTATTTGCTTTTGTCTGAATACTGACTTTTGCCCTGGTCGACTATTGCACCCAGCACATACTATCATTATTGGATTAGGTGTGTGCAGGATTCTCTTTTTGTTCCTTTTAGAGAAAGGTCTCAGCGAATACCACCCAAAGATCTTGATGATGTTAGAGACTATTTTTTAAAAAATGAAAGACCAACAGATTATTGTGGAATCACAACGTCACCTATAGATATTGTCTGAAAGGAGTGTGTGGACTACAGAACACTAAACAAGCGCACCATTCCTAATCAGTTCACACTGCCACGTATTGATGAGGCACTTGATGGTTTGCATGGCAGTGCTAGGTTTTCAGTGATGGACTTAAGATCTGGATATGACCAAATTCCTATGTCTGCAGAAGATCAGTAAAAGACTTATGGAAAAGGTCCTGGCAGACTTGAATCCAAGGAACTACATAGTTTACCTTGATGACATTATGGTTTTCAGCTCTTCCCCAGAGGAGCATGATAAAAGATTGTTCAGTGTGCTCGAGCATCTTCGAAAGGAAGGCCTGTAAGTTCGCCCACAAATCTGTGCGTTTTGTGGGACACATTGTATCTGGCGAGGGCATTGCCACTGACCTAGAAAAGTTAGCAGCTGTTCTAAATTGGCCATGCCCAAGCAATCTAACGGAGCTGAGGTTCTTCTTGGGATTTTGTAGCTATTATCGAGGTGTATTGAGGGTTACTCTAAAATTGTCTATCCACTAAATGGACTGTTGAAAGGGGACAATATTAAAGATACTCTCTTTAAAGATAAATGGACCTCTGCTTGTGAGGAAGCTTTTACAACATTAGTTGGGAGCTTTTACAACATTAGTTGGGAGGTTGCATATGTCAGTCGGAGTCTCAGCCCAACTGAAAGAAATTATCCTGTACACAAACTAAAATATTTGGCCTTAAAATGGGCTGTTGCCGACTATCTTTATGGGGCCCAATTTGAGGTAAGAACTGATAGTAATACTTATATATACATATATTTTAACCACTGCCAAATTAGACGCTGCAGGGCATCGATGGTTGGCTGCTTTAAAATACAAGCCAGGCCCAAAGAACTTTGGGGCAGAGGCCCTTGAAAGACACCCTGGTCTACCTTCTCAGCAGGAGGAGAGGGAGTGGGAAGAAATCCCAGGTCAAGCAGTGGCTGCTTATTGTGCCACAGCAGCTGTACAAGGAGACTGTATTACTTTCTCTGAGTTGCGTCAGCTGGACTTACTTGGAGGCAGAGAGAACAGTGTTCCTGCCATGTATTGCTACCCTACTACACTAGGGGTATGTAAGGATTTCCAACTAGGAACCCAAAATATGATTTGTTTGCAAAAGAGTGATTCCATAATTCGGCATGTCAGGGAGGCTGTCATTAAACAAGACCCTGATTTTAAAAAAAATCCGCTACCCAAAGAGAGTACCTTTTTCCTAAGGGAATGAGAAACTGAAAATTATCCATGGGCTCCTTTATAGGGTTCATGTATTTCATGATCATCCAGGGAGGAGACAATTAGTGCTTCCCCAAGTTTACCAAAAGTGTGTTTTCAAAAGTTTGCATGATCAACATGGGCATCTAGGAACTGAAAAAACCTATGGCCTAGTTCATGACCGCTTCTTATGGCCTCGGATTAGGGAAGTAGTTGCAGATTACTGCAGGAGATGTATACCCTGCAGAGAAAAACTTTACCTACTAGAGCTGCTCCCACGGAACATTTAAAAAGTAATGGGCCCTTGGATCTAATTTGCATAGATTTCTTGTGCATTGACAATGACACTAGTTGGAAAGGTAATGTTTTGATTGTGACTGATCATTATACGCATTATGCCAAGGCACATGCCACCAGAAACCAAAAAGCTGTCACTGTGGCTAAAATGTTATGGGAAAATTTCTTTGTGCATTATGGGCTTCCCAACCGAATAAACTCAAGGGTTAGACTTTGAGAGCAGATTGATTAAGGAACTGTTAAATTTGCTGAGCATCAAGAAGAGTCGCACTACTCCCTACCATCCTGAGGGGATGCCCTTCCTGATCATTTTAACCGGACTCTGCTAGATGTGCTGGGTACCCTCTCTGCTTCAGCTAAGCTATCCTGGAGTAGCCATGTAGGTGCAATGGTTCATGCATATAATTGCACCCGTCATGATTCCACCGGGTTTTCTCCTTATTTTCTTATGTTTGGGAGAGAGGGCCGACTTACAATTGACATCCAGTTGGGTGTATCCACTGATGGAGTAGGATGTCAAGATCACTACCAGTATGTGGCCCGTCTACGAGCAAGCCTAAAGAAGGCCTACCATTTGGCTGAGGAGAATGCTGCAAAGATAAATGCTGGGAACAAAAGACTCTTTGATGCCAGGATACGGTACATAGAGCTGATGCCTGGTGATAAGGTGCTTCTTTGCAACTTGGGTCCAACTGCCAAACATAAGTTGGCCAATAGATAAAGGAAAGATTTGTTTGAGGTGGTAGGCAAACTACCAAACATTCCTTTGTACTAAATCTGTGATCCAGAGGGGAGGATTAAGGCATGGCACCAAAATCATTTACTCCCAGTACCCCGAATTGCCACTATAGATGAGGAACCTACAACTGCAGTTGATGTAGATGGGGTTTCTACTTACAGTGAAGATGGACAAGTTGCTGACAATGACTGGTTTGCACCCCCACTTGATATCCCTGGACAATCTTTGCAACCTGTGGCAAGTGGTAGTTTGTCTCAGAGGGCTGGATTAGATGCTGCTACCCCACCTTTTCAGCCAGGAATAGAAAAGGAACTGTCTCCTGTTATGGCTGACAGCCGAAGCTCTCCTGCTGACTATTCCTGGAGATGTGAGAAGGGGTGATCGTATTAGGAGACCTACCACTTATGACACTATGGGGGGCTGTTATGCAGTGCCTTGTTATTCTGCTCCATCTTGTGCTTTGATGAACGTAATTAATGCTCATGCTAGACGGAAGCGAATGTTACGTTTAATGTGTAACTAAATGTTTTCGTATTGTTCCTTCCTGGGAAAAGTATAAGACTTCAAACAAACACACTGTACAAAATTTTTAGGTTACCCCCAGAATTATATTTCATACTCCCCTTCCCTACTTCTCTTTCAGAGCTTGCAGAGGAGGCAAGGACTTGGGAGAAGAAGTGTGTTATAGTTTGTTCTTCTCTGTGGATAAATTAAAGCAATTGGTCTATTTATAATAATCTCACCACACACATTATGGTTTGCTTTCCACAGCTAGAGTCCTAACATTTGTCCTAACAATTGCACTTGTTTTTTTTAGAGTTTGGGATACACAATGCTTTCCAGAGGGTGACTCTATCAATAAGTGATTTACTTAAGTGAGAACCTGAAAAACCTACATCCCATTATACTAAATCAAACCTCTAATGTAACACAGTAATTGAGGTTGAATAAAGACATGCGTCGATGTAGTCCAACCCCCCCGTCAGGGGAAATTCCTTCCTGACTCCAAACACAATCGCAAAGTGTAGTCGATGAAAGAAATAGTAACCGCACACATCCAATCAGTGAAAAGGGTCCTTAACCCATTTATTAGAAGTGTAACAACAAATAACGTTTTTCGGGGGGCCTAGCCACCCTTCATCTGATGACTATTATACACTTCTAATAAATAGGTTAAGGACCCTTTTCACTGATTGGATGTGTGCAGTTACTATTTCTTTCATCGACTTCACTAAGGACGTGGCAGAACGTTTGGGTGACCAGCACCACCAGAAACCGACCATTGGCACATGCTAGTGCCTAGGGTGTGCAGCTTCTCTCTGTATATTGCAATCGGAAAGTGTCCCTGGATCAACCAGAACTACAGTAAATGTATTAATATAATGTTACTTATTATATATGAAAATTAAGGCTCTGTACATAATTTCTGCATGTTTATGATTACGGTAAGTTCTATTTTCTTTTTAAGAAATAGTTTTGTCCTTCCAAATTCCTCTTCTATAAGCCCTTATGTATTTCTCTGTGAGAGACAATCAATTGAGCGCCACTAACTGACTATTCATTCCCTGTGCCCAATGGGGGAGTGATGTAACTAGCCCAACAGGCTGCATTGCCTCCAGTATGTCATTGCATCACACCTGATCATTATTTTCGGTGCTGATCGCATGCATTGCAATATAAGACTATTATTGTAATTGCAAGTGCATCTCATAGACTTTAATTACATCTACAGTGAGAAGCTCAAAGTAAGAATACAAATAATTTTTGTTTTAAATATTTTTCTTAAATTTTATTTAGTAAGTTCAGTTGGGGATGTTTCCAATTTCCCATTCTACGGCTATAAACACTCCAGAATCTGTTTCTTTACTGTTTTCATTAGGGTCTTGTTTAACTGACAACAGAAAGAAGAACACATATGGGTCTACATATGATTGGTTCTTTACTTTCTCTCTTAAAACATATAAAAGACATGGCAATACCTAAACGAGGGGTGTCCATCCTGTGGCATACAACTCCTAGCAATCCCTGGTTACATAGGATAGTTTGCAAATATCTGTAGCAAACCAAATAAAATAACATCTGAAAACCAGTTTGGTGGGTTTGTCTGTGGAACAATGGTTTCTATAAAACAGCTGCTTCCCAAAACATTTCTAGAATGTATAACCTCCGATTATAGAGCCATTGATCAAATTATTTTGCTGGATACGTACAGTTAATTTACAAAAATCTAAACTACTTACCTCCTCAAACTTGTGGATCTGTCCTATGACAAAAATCTCCATAACAGCGTGCAACTTTAGTATCTGCAATGTGAATCATATCCTAAACGAACAAAAAAAAAAACACAGCGAATGGGTGGAAACTTTGTATACACATACAAAAATCAAGCATCTATTATAAACAACTGTACCATTTACAAGTCTTAGGTTAATTCAAATATTGGAATTATATATATAAATGGGGGTCCAGTAGATTAAAAGGTCCTTCTCAGACACGCATTAACTTATTTGCATACATGCAACAAGACAAGTTTTTAACTCAAGTTCTGCTCCCCCCAGTTGCCAACCACCCATTCTCGTGGGGGTTTTTTTTTGCCTTCCTCTGTGTGGGTTTTTGTTTTGCCGTCCTATGGACCAACAGTTAGGCAGGAAATATTGGTATTGCCGAAAAGTTTGGACTGGCTAGATTAATATGTCTTTATTCAACCTCAGATACTATACAATACTATATTCCTATGTAATATGTCTTTATTCAACCTCAGATACTATACAATACTATATTCCTATGTAACTGTCTTATACAACCTCCAAAACTATGTTACTATGTAACTGATAGACATACAATATGGGTAGGGTATAAAGGTTGGACTTGATGAGCGTATGTCTTTATACAACCTCCAATACTGGTACCATTTCTAGGCACACCTTTTCAAAGTAAAAAATAAAATGCAAAAATAAAATGCAATAAAAAGTACATTTTAGCAATAAATAGAGTGAGGGCTATAGAGAGCTAATCAAGTACACAAATGGAGCACACCACTGTAAAGCAGCAATTTAACAATTTTATTATGCCATACAAAGCAATAAAAACTGATAACAAAATACACACAATAACTATAAATACTAAAAACGGGGCGTCCCCTGTTTATACCAATATACCAATAGGGTTCAGGGATCCCAAATAAAGTGGCTAGAGGACCTATACTCCCCTCAATGTTCAAAATGAAGGGCACCAAAACCCCTTATCTATCCAACTGGGAGGTAGGACACTGAACTTTATACATACAAGGGTAGTGCAAATAATACAAAGTGCAAAAAATTTAAAGTGCTGGTCAGCAGCATTCAGTGTGGTAAGTTACAGCATTACTGTGGTACAATAGGATGGAGGGCTCTGCACGAGAGCTTACAGTCTATAGGAGATGGGGATGAAACATAAGGTGAAGTTAATCAGTAGATGTAACTAATTTGTCAGTGGAGTATAACTAGCGGTTCTGCGATGGGTCAGTAAGAGGGGTAGAAGTGTCCAGGTCCAGATTGTAACCTTGCCTGAAGAGGTGAGTTTTGAGGTTGGGTTTGAAGATATGAAGTAATGGCGAGTGACGTATAAAGCGAGGAAGAGAGTTCCATAGCAGAGGGGCAGCACGAGAAAATTTCTGTATACGGGCGTGGGAGGAAGTGATTAGAGCGGATGAGAGGAGAAGATCATTAGCAGAGCGGAGGTTATGCCTTGGGTAGTATCTGTTTATCAGATCAGAGATGTATGGGGGGGGAGGTATTGGAGAGAGCCTTGTAGGATAAGGTTAGCAGCTTAAATTGGATCCTTTGGGTAATGGGAAGCCAGTGGAGAGATTGACAGAAAGGGGCAGCGTGTGTGAAGAAGGAAGAGAGGTGAATGAGCCTGGCAAAAGAGTTAAGGATTGATTGAAGGGGCACAGTCGGTTGCTTGGTAGATCGCACAGGAGGGTGTTACAGTAGTCCAGCCGAGAGATGATAAGGGCATGAACTAAAATTTTGGTAGCATTCTGTGAAAGGAAGGGACCAATGTGTGAGATGTTTTTGAGCTGTTACCGACAGTTGGACAGGGTTTTAAAGGAAAGTTCGGAGTCAAAGTTTACTCCAAGGCATCGCACATTAGTTGTTGGGGAGATTGGCGTGTCATTGATGTGGATAATAATTTTAGGAAGGGGGGTCGATTGAGAAGGTGGGAAAATGGCAAGTTCGGTCTTATCCATGATGAGTTTGAGGGAGCGGGAGGACATAAAAGCAGAGATGGCATTTAGGCAGTCAGGGTCCGGGTAACGAGGTCAGGGGTGGAGATGTAAGGGGTGGAGATACAGGTGGTATTGGAATCCAAAGGAACTAATGAGCTGACCAAGCCCAAAGGTGCAAATGGAGAAGAGAAGAGGGCTGAGTACTAAGCCTTGCAGTACCCCCACAGGGAGGGGAAGAGTGGCGGAGTTGGAGCCAGAGTGGGAAACACTGAACGTCCGACCTGAGAGGTAGGAGGACACTGTATCAAAGGCTGAAGACAGGTCAAGCAGAATAAGTAGGGAATAGTGGCCTTTAGATTTAGCATTAAGCAGATCGTTAGCAACTTTGGTGAGAGCAGTTTCGTGGAGTGGTTGGGGCGGAAGCCAGACTGTAGATGATCAAAGAGGGAGTTGGCAGAAAAGTGATTAACCAGTTCAGCGTAGACGTGTCGTTCAAGCAGTTTAGATGCAAACGGGAGAAGAGAGACAGGCCGGTAACTGGATAGAGCAGATGGATCCAGAGAAGATTTCTTGAAAATAGGGGATACAATAGCATGTTTGTGTGAGGAGGGAAAAGTACCCGTGGATAGGGACAAGTTAAAAAGAGACATTAGGGCTGGTGTAAAGGAAGCTGAGAGATGGGAAATGAGAAAGGAGGGAATGGGGATAGGTGGTGAGATGGGCCTTGGAGTGAAGGTTTGAAAGTCTGTGTTCGGTAAGGGTGGAAAAGTTGGTTAGAACCGAAATGGCGGTGGTGGAAGGGAGGCCGGGTGAAAACAGATATCCCAGCCCTCCCGGATCTTCCGGGAGTCTCCCTCCCGCGAGACCACCCCAATCTCCCGTGATGGAGAGGAGTCCTGAATCTCTTCCCCACCACGCCCTCTTTTCACGCACCACGCCCCCAAACCGCCTGTGTCACGCCCACAACCCCGCCTCCTCCCACCTCGCCACGCCCACGTTGTGACGTAAATGATGTTACACTGCACCGCCACGCCCCCTGCCCGCAAGTACATACTGGCAGGGTGGGATGTCTGTGAAAATGTAGATGGGACTGGAAGTTGTGGTGACGAGCCAGAGCATGCAGAAAACTATTTCTTATATTAATTTATATTTTTTTCTGTGAAATAAGAGGCAGTTTGATCAGCAGATAAATAGGGGGAGGAGGTGGTGGACAGAGCAGAGAGTTGAAAACTTTGAAAAGCTGTTTTGGATTGTGGGATTGTTTGGAAATAAGGGAAGAAAAATAGGTTTGTTTGGCTGAAGACAAAGCGTTCCTGATCCGATGAAGAGATAAAAGGAAGAAAAAGACAGACTTACTAATATATAATGCCAATAAATGTCTACGAATGTGATAAACCACAAATAAGCTGGAAATGGAACACTGTAAATTGTTATATATTATACTGTCAGTTAGTGCATAAAGAACATTATAATATGCTATAAAACCAATGTTTATTAACTATATTCTGTTAACAAATACTATATAGAAATGATTAATACTGTATAAGATGTATGCATATGCTGACTTCAATAAAAGGAATTTAAATTTTTTTTAAGGAAGGTTATGGTTGGATAGCAGAAATGGAGTGTTAGAAAAGTTAGATAAGGAACATAGCCGAGTGAAGACTAGGCCAAGTGTGTGTCCATTACGGTGAGTCTCTGTGGACGACCACTGAGAGAGGTTAAAAGACGAGGTGAGCGAGAGAAGTTTGGAAGTTGCAGAGTTGTTGATGTCAGTGGGGATGTTGAAATCCCCAAAAATTACAGTGGGGATATCCATGGAAAGGAAGTGAGATAACCATGCAGAGAAATGGTAGAAAAAACTGGTGGTTGGGCCACTAGATCTATTATCTATTGAGTCCAATAGATAACGGCAATCTGTAGGTGTGTGGGAGAGTAAATACGGACAGAGTGAGGCTCAAAGGAAAGCTGGGACAGGGCAGGTAAAGGAGTAATGGGTTTGAAACTGCAGTGCTCAGACAGAAGAATACCAACTCCACCACCATGTTGGATTCCAGGCTGTGCAGTGTGGCTGAAGTGTAGGCCTCCATACGAGAGCGTATCAGGTGAGACAGTGTCAGAGGGAGACAGCCATGTTTCAGTGAGACCTTTTGTTCCCTCTAGTGCTGCACTCCTGTTAAGGGCTGGATACAGTGGAGTGTCCTACCTCCCAGTTGGATGGACAAGCCCTTCACTTTGAACACTGAGGGGGGTATAGGTCCTCTAGCCACTTTATTGGGATCCCTGAACCCTATTGGTACATTGGTATAGACAGGAGATGCCCGTTTTTAGTATTTATAGTTATTGTGTGTATTTTGTTATTGGTTTTTATTGCTTTGAATGGCATAATAAAATCGTTAAATTGGTGCTTTAACTTTACAGTGGTGTGCTCCATTGGTGTACTTTATTAGGGGGTGGTCTATAGCTCTATTTATTACTTACAGTTTATATCACATGGAGCACCGCCTTAATAGGGCGATCCCAGCAGCTTCACTAAGAGCTGTGCAACCAGAATACACCATTACTAAAAGTACATTTTAGCTGCGCTCACAACAAATCATTCCCCTTTAAGTCCTATATAGTGAGAACAGACAATTATGGTCCCATACAGTGAGAACATACAGTAAAGATCCCATACAGTGAGAACAAGATATAAAGGTCCCATACAGTGAGAACAGGTAATAAAGGTACCATACAGTAAGAACAGACAGTAAAGGTCCCATACAGGTCCCATACAGTGAGAATAGGCAATTAAGGTGCCATACAGTGAGGATACACAGTAAAGGTCCCATACAGTGAGGATACACAGTAAAGGTCCCATACAGTGAGAACAAACAATCATGGTCCCATACAGTGAGGATACACAGTAAAGGTACCATACAGTGATGACAGACAGTAATGGTCCCACACAATGAGAACAGACAGTAAAGGTCCCATACAGTGAGAACACACAGTAAAGGTCCTACACAGTGAAAACACACAGTAAAGGTCCCACACAGTGGGAACACACAGTAAATGTGCCACATAGTGGGGACAGTAAAGGTCCCATACAGTAAGAACATACATTTAAGGTCCTACACAGTCAGAACAGGCAGTAAAGGTCCCATACAGTAAGAACAGACAGTAAGGGTCCCACACAATGAAACAACAATAAAGGTCACATAAAGTGAGGACAGGCAGTAATGGTCCCATACAGTAACAATAGACAGTAAAGGTCCCACACAGTGTGAACAGACAATTAGAGTCCCATACAGTGAGGATACACATTAAAGATACCATACAGTGAGGACAGACAGAAAAGGTACGATAACAAGTACCTAACAAAAAGAAGTTTCCTGTGAGTGGAAACGAACTAGAGTGGAACGTATATAACGTTCAAGCTTGATATCAAGCTTGATAAAGGCCATAGACACTGGGCCGAAACGTTGCCGCTTGATGTGTTATCAACAATAAAACCACCTCCAGGATTTCCTAATGTCCTTATTTCTGCTCACTAACTACATCACAGTGTAGTAGGTACAGTAAGTACTGTCTATAAACCCAGTCTCACCAATCACCTCAGGCAGCTGCAGGGTTAATATTGATACAGTTCTCTAAGCTGCTGTCAATCACAGGACAGACTGGACACATTTTTGAAACATACAAATGCTGCTTCTCACTTACAGCTCAATTGACAATGTAACAATCTATGTAATAATCTATGTAACAGTCTATGGACACCAGGAGAGGTAGAACAGCAGACTGCGCCGAGCTGACAGAAAGGGGGGATTCCAGGCACCAGGAATCCCCCCCTAAACACGACCCTGGGTTGCTTCTTCCCAGCTTGCCACCCAGATTTGCCGCCTTAGGTGATGAAGTGGAGGAGGACAGCTCGGAATTAGCATGTATGGAGCGGCTAATCCCTTGAGCACCCAGGGGACTGCCATCAATAATACAAGGGAAGATGAACTTAGGATCAGGAATGCTAGGCAGGTGGTAGTGGTAGGGGACTCCATTATAAGGAAGGTAGATACGGTAATCTGCCGCCAAGACTCTACATGCTGAACTGTGTGTTGCATGCCTGGTGCTAGGGTTCGGCATGTGATGGATCATGTAGACAGATTATTGGGTGGGGTCGGGTGTGACCCGGCGGTCTTGGTTCACATTGGTGCCAATGACAAAGTTAGGGGTGGAGGGGAGGTCCTTAAACATGATTTCGGATAGCTAGGGGCCAAGTTAAAAGCAAGGACCTCCAGGGTAGTGTTTTCAGAAATACTACCGTTGCCACGTGCTATGCTACGGAGACAGTGGAAGCTTAGGAGCATTAATGCCTGGCTAAGAGGGTGGTGTAAGGAAGAAGGGTTTGGGTTTATAGAGAACTGGGAGACTTTGCTGTCGGAAAGTGGGGTAATGACATTGTTGGTGTCTGTTGGAGCTCTGTTGGATCTGGTAATATCTAGCATCATGGAGCGCATTATAGATAGAAAGGTTACTGTAGACTTAGGGAATAGTGACCATGAAATAGTGTCGTTTGGAGTATGTTATCGAAAGGAAAAGTGCGCTGGGTTAACAAAGAATTTTAATTTCGGGAAAGCAAATTTTGCCTTCAGAATGTCAACTGGGATAAGGTATTATCAGGTAAAGGTACTGAACAGAAGTGGACTGTGTTTAAGGCGATTTTAAGCCATATCACATCTAAATTTATACCCTTGGGAAATAAATGTAAAAAAAATAAATCTGCGCCCATGTGGCTGAATTCTGATGTAAAGAGGCAAATGGAAAGGAAGAAAAAGGCATTTAAAACCTTTAAGTCAGAGGGAACCGAAATGGCCTTTAGGGATTATAAAAACTGTAACAAGGCGTTTAAGAAAGCAATCAAACTAGCTAAAATTAATAATGAAGTTATGATAGCTGAACAAAGCATCACTAAACCTAAAGTATATAATAGTAAGAAGATGAGGACTAAAAATGTGGCACCATTAATTAATGGGGATAAGTTAGTTATGGAGGATGGCGATAAAGCAAATGTCTTAAATATTTTTTTTCCTCTGTATACACTATAGAATATCCAAGTACAGTTATCATAGAGTATAATAGCAATAATGGTATAAAAGATGCAAGTGCACTTTGGTTAAACGAGGATATGGTGCAGAAAGAACTAAATAAGGTTAATATTAATAAATCTCCTGTAGCAGATAAAATACATCCTTGGGTACTTAGGGAGCTAAGTTCAATCTTATTTAGGCCATTGTTTCTTATTTTTACAGATTCCCTCATGTCCGGATGTGTGCCTCTGGATTGGAAAAAGACTGATGTTATTCCAATATTCAAAAAGGGTAGTCGTTCACAGCCGGGTAATTACAGGCCTTTAAGTTTAACTTCAGTGGTGGGGAAGATCTTGGAAAGTTTAATAAGGGAACAAGTTCTAGAGTATGTTTCAAGGACTGACATTATAAGTAGTAACCATCATGGATTTAGGTGGAATAGATCTTGTCAAATTAATTGCTTGGCTTTTATGAGGAAGTAAGTATAAATTTAGACTCTGGCATAGCAGTTGGATTTTGCAAAGGCTTTTGATACAGTCCCCCATAGGCGACTAATGTATAAGCTAAGGTCTGTTGGTCTGGGGAGGCATATTTGTACATGGATAGGAAATTGGTGATGAATAGGATGCAGAGAGTAGTTGTTAATGGGGCTTCATCATTATGGACTAAAGTGCTAAGTTGGGTGCCACAGGGTTCTGTGTTGGGGCCGCTGCTATTTAATCTATTTACTAATGATTTGGAAGTGGGTATTGTCAGAAAGGTTTCTGTGTTTGCTGACACAAAATTTTGTCGACCATTAAAAACTTCAGAGGATGTGCAATTGTTGCAGGGGGATTTAGATAGATAGAAATTCAATGTTGATAAATGTAAGGTGATGTATTTTGGACTTAAAAATTCTTGTGCTGCTTATACTATAAATGGCTCTGTGTTAAGTGAATCCCTGTTGGAAAGGGATCTTGGAGTTTTGGTTGATAACAAACTTAAAGGAAGCAAGCAGTGCCAGGCGGCAACAGCCGGAGCCAGCATGGTATTGTCTTGTATAAAGAGAGGTATGGATTCAAGGGATGAAAATGTTATTCTCCCTCTTTGCAAAGCATTGGTAAGGCCTTATTTGGAATATGCACTGCAATTTTGGAATCTTCGAAATGGAAAGGGTTCAGAGAATTAAGCTAAATTAAGAAGGGGATTGGGGGAGAGAGACTAGAAAAGTTACAATTATATACGCTGGAGAAAAGGCGCGTGCATGGGTATATGATTCATTGTTCACTAATAGAGCATGTCAGAGGACACGTGGACATCCCTTAAGACTTGAAGAAAAAAGGTTTAGGCTTCAAGTTCGGAAAGGGTTTTTCACCATGAGAACGGTAAAGATATGGAACTGTCTTCCAGTGGACGTTGTTATGGCAGGTTCATTGGTCAGTTTTAAAAAAAGCTGGATAAGTTTCTGCAAACAAGGAATGTTGCAAGTTACTGGTATTGATACATAAAGTAGAGTTGATCCAGGGAAATTTCCAATTGCCACTTGGAGTCAGGAAGGAAATTTTTTCCCCTTCATAAATTTGGTGGGGTTTTTTTGCCTTCCTCTGGAACAGTTAGGCAGGAAATTAGGATATTGCTAGATGGGTTGGACTGGATGGATGTTTGTCTTTATTCCACCTCAAATACTATACTATACTATACAGTCACACAGAACACAGAAAAGGTCCCACACAATAAGAACACACAGTAATGGTTCCACCCAGTGAGAACATACAGTAAAGGTCCCACACAGTGAGAACAAACAATAAAGGTCCCATACAGTGAGAACCGACAGTAAAGGTCCCATACAGTCAGGAAAGACAGTAAAGGTACCATACAGTGAGGACAGACAGTAAAGGTCCCATACAGTGAAGCTTTACCTAACAAGGAGGAATGGGTGAGAAACTTGCCTAACAGGACCCTGACCCAGCCAGAAATGGAAGTCCTGGTTATGGGCTTGAACTTTGCCATCACTGATAAAGCCATCCCTGTGGTGGCTATTATAGCAGCCACAGAAGCTTCAATCCAAAATATTAAGGTACAACAGAGTGAGACAGAACAACTTCGCCTTAAGGTATTTGCAGCTTTAGCCAGTGCTAAACCACCATCATCAAACCTGACCACACAGGAAAGGAGATGCACAGTGGTACTCAACACCTTGGACTACCATGCTATGGTGAACACACTCATGAGTCTTTAGCAAGGGATCCCACCAACCGCTACAAGAAAAAAGGTCATAGACTTACTACAACAGCTTCAAAAGGATAAAGCCATTGTGGATTGTATCATAGCCTCTACTCTGGTGAGGCACTTCCATGTATATATGGACTCCCAGAGATACACAAGGAAGGGGCCCCACCAAGACCTATAGTCAGCAGCATCAACTCATACAAGGTGGTGAAATACCTAGACAACATCCTAGGGCCTTTGGTTGGGAAGTTTTAAGCATCACAACAGGTCTCCCAGGATTTCAACAACAAGGTTCAAGATGTATTACTTGGTGCAGAAAAAACAATGGTATCCCATAGTAAAGAAATTAAACATCTCAGATGAGCCCTTAAAACTTCTGGGCTGGACCTTTGTCAAAAGGGGTAGAAGGAAAGACAGGAGAAAGAACATGGTCATCCCATATGTAGCAGGGCTCTCCGAAAAATTAAGAAGAATTTTCAATAAATAGCGTATCCCTGTCTGCTTTAAACCAAACAAAACACTTAGGCAGCAACTAGTGCATCCGAAAGACCCAAGAAGAGCGACATAATATACAAAGTGCAATGCAGTAAAGAATGCTCTGATATGTATGTGGGGGAGACCAAACAGCAGCTGCATCAACATATGGCCCAGCACAGAAGAGCCAGTTCCTCAGGTCAGGACTCAGCCGTGTACCTGCATCTTAAGGAAAAAGGACATACCTTTGAAGATTGTAATGTCAACATCTTGGCAAAGGAACATTATTGGTTCAAGAGAGGTGTCAAGGAGGCACATTTATGTGAAAATAAAGAAACTAAGGATGAATACTGGTGGTTCGACATCTACAATGCAGTTTTAACGCCTTACCCTGGGCAGTTTCGATAACACCTTGCATTCAGTAAGTCCCTAACACCTTGCTGTTATATACTAATTGGGACTTGCCAGGGTACTTATTGCCAACAGATTCTTCTACAAGTCATTCTGAATTGAGAAAGCCAGTTGGAAGACTAGCAAAACAACTACAAGAACTGAACTTTAAGGACAGTTGATCTAACTGAAAACAACAAATATTTAATATGATGTATAATGTCATTTATGCCACCTTGAGAAATACTTGTGTCTTTGCTGCAATAGCTGCAAAAAGCATATGAAGCACTCTTCGTTATAAAGTCATATTTAGACTGCCAATCAGGATTAAATTTACATAAGCATAAAGGGATCGTTTATGTGTTTGAATCTCCAGCAGCAGACATTTGTTCTTCCTCAACTGTATCAGGCTCCGATATCTCTTCATATACAGTTGCAATATTTTGCACACCAGAGTTCAATTCACTTTCAAATAAAGTTGCATTTTCTGCCTCTGATATTGTTGTTCATACTGCACATCTTGATCATCCCGTTTTGGTTCTTTTTGGTGTTCTGGATGGACTGTACATATTGGTCTCATGTTCACTAACGTCTACAAACATCTACCACTTGCTGTTCAGTGCTTTCTACGGGTGGTGATTTACTTTCTACTCTTGACCTTTTCAGCAAAAAAGGAAGGATTGCACTACTGCCTGAGCTACTGGCAAAACACCGTTCTTCCTCAACTTCCACAACAGCTTGTTGATCTTGCAACAATGAACCTCTTTCACTTGTAATTTCACTGGCTGATGACTTCCTCTTGAAGAAGTTTTTTTTCTTGGGGCTCATCTTTTTGTTTAGACTCTGATCTGTAATGGTACATCATTGCTTGTTATAGTGAAAAAGAATACAGTAATCCAGATTGCCAATCATATACCAATAAATTGTATGTATGTATGCAGCGCTGAAGTCCTGGGTTTAATTTCTCAATTGGACGCATCTGCAAGGAGTTTGTATGTTCTTCTTGTATTTGGGTGGGTTTCCCCAGACAATCATTAAGACATTCTGATAGGTTATATGTGTCATACATAGTAACACAGTAATTGAGGTTGAATAAAGACATACATCCGTTTAGTCCAACCATAACACCCTACTATTTAACCCTACCTAACAGCTGACCCAGAGGAAGGGGGAAAAAACAGCTAAAAATTGGAGGGGGGATTCCTTCCTGACTGACTGAATCAGAAAGTATCCCTGGATCAACCAGAAATACAGTATATATATTAATACCAGTAATTCTCAATATTATTTAGTTTTAGAAACTGTTGGTCATACTGTTGTATGTGTGTATACTCTGACATGGTAACAATAGCAAGAAATAATTTACCTGCACTTGATAACCCTGTCAATAAATAATACACTGGTACCTGGTAATCCTGATTGGCTACAGAGAGTAGTTTTTAATGGTGTTTCATCAATATGCACTAAAGTTCTAAGTAGGGTGCCAAAGGGCTCTGTGCAGGGGACACTTTTATTTAATCTGTTTATTAATGGGTAATTAGGTATTGCCAGGAAGGTCTCTGTGCTTGTGGACAACACAAATCTTTGTTGAACATTAAAAGCTGCATATCATTCACAGAGCGTGTCCTCTGACTCTATTGTCAGTGGAGCTGGTAAGAACAATTCCCTTTTCTTTGGGGTTTAGAGGTGGGCAGCAGCATCTTTTTTTTCTTGTTGGCCTAAAAAGTTTGTTGAACCTTGCCACTCCAGATGTTTAGAAATGACAACTCCCAGCAACCAAAGAATGCTGGGAGTTGTAGTTTCCAAACATCTGGAGTGCCAAGGAATTGGGGGTTACTGGATTTGGCTATTATATAGGCACCAATACTGTATGTGACTACTGTATGGAAATTCTGTTTATTATACAAGGGTCCATTTAAAGGGCAACTAAAGCTTTAAAACAATACTAAATCAGAAGGAGTATATTTTGTTGAAAAGATTGCCACTGTTGAACCTTGCTACTCTAGAAGTTTAGAAACTACAACTCCCAGCAACCAAAGCTTGCAAAGTTTGCAGTAGTGGTCATAATTTCTACCCTTGACTTATACTCAATCCGTTATAGTCAATCCATTTTACTCCTTTTTCAGGTAATAAGTACCTCTTGCTTATAATCAGATCACCTTATACTCACCCGGTACTCACCCGTGATTCATTGGCAGAAATGACTGTTAGTTAATCTTTCTTTTGGTCTTTTCTACTGAAGAATCTGATGTGTGTAGGTAGCTTCAGGCCCCCACCTCTGGCTTCAATGCAAACAGACCATCTGGGCCATAAGATTTATCCCTCCTCGCAGTAAAGCTCAGTATAGACGTGCGATTGTGGGGCTGACCCACAATACACTACTGAGAGACAAGAGGCCGTACGATGAGAGCGCGCAGCGCACTAGTGTCCCCACATCAACTGGGCCACACTAGTGTACGTTTTAAAGAGCACTATCGGATCGCGCTTAAAAGCGCATCAGTGTGGACTAGCCCTAAGTAAGGTTTTATTAGGCAAATGCTGAAATGTGTATCAAAAAAGAAAGACTCAAGGTACCTCCTAGGCGTCCAATCCCTTCTGGCCACGTCAATGCCAGATACAACACTCAAGAACAAATAAAGTAGGGCTGTCCAGTCGTTTATACTTTGCAAGGGGTAATCGGCCTAGCGGCCGAAACGTTGTGTGCTGGTGTACTGCAATTAAGAGGGATTACCCCTTGCAAAGTATAAACGACTGGACAGCCCTACTTTCTTTGTTCTTGAGTGCTGAGATGTGTATGACAGATCACTATGTTTAAACAGACTGATAAAATGTCCATATAAAAAGTTCTCACATTGTATATACATAACATTAATATATTTCCATTATAGTATTAATGGCCATCTTTATTATTATTTGCTTTAAGACTTCATTTAATAAAAATGCTTTCTTTAGAGGAAGGGAGCCTGTCTTTTAGGCTGAGCCCCTTTCAAACATATACATACTGTATACGGCAATTGTTCAGTAACATAAAACACAGCTGAGCTCAACTCACAGTGACTGACTGACTGTCTCAAAGTGACTGGCTGACTGTCTCACAGTGACTGACTGACTGTCTCACAGTCACTCTCTCCCTCCAACTTCAGCACTGCCAGGAGATTGAGCTAAGCGCAGCCGCAGACAAGCTTCTTCCTCTCTGCTCAGTAATCTCCTGTGCCCTTCCCCCTGCGTGCGTGCAGGGACGTGGTGCCGCACATAGAGGACGTCAAGCTTCAAAGACCTGCCTACACTGTCTGATCTAGCGCAACTTGCCAGGTTACGGCTGTAATACAGGCGCCGCACAGGATCAATTCATTTTAAAGGTACAGTGTTCCTGTTCGGCCCAGATCTCGGTACCTTTCCCTGGGAATTCAGGATAGCGGGACTGCTACCCAAAACCCGGGACTGTCCCGGAAATTCCTGGACTATTGGCAACTATGAGAGTCTTAAAATCCCTAAATTATCCTACAAACCTGCTGAAGTATTTAAATGCCGACCGCCAGCGCCAGCCTTCCTTCTGTGACCTGGTTGTGAGGGTGGAGGGGGAGGAATTCCGGGTGCACAAAGTGGTGGTGGCTGTGGGCAGTAGCTACTTCCACGCCTGTTTAAGTAAGAACCCGAACACAGACCTCATTACATTGGACCACATCAGCAGTGCAGTGTTCCAGCCACTGGTGGGGTTTCTTTACACCTCTGAGGTTTTCATTGGGGAGGAAGAGAGAAATGGAGTTCTGGAGGCAGCAAAGTTCCTGGATATCACAGATGCAGTAGAACTGCTGGAAGATGAGGCCATTGCTGCTTCTTGTAGAGAGGGGGTGAATGAGGACAATCTAGAGAAGGGAACTAACCATAAATGTGCATTCTGCTGTCGGATGTTTTGTTACAAAAAGACACTGGAAAATCATATTAGAAAAGCGCACGGATTTAGGAATGATGATGATGATGGTCACGAGAACTTTCAGTCTCTAACTAGAAGATCAACGCGAAAGAGAAAATCCCCCCTAAAATTAGAAAACGGGGAGGATTTGGAAAGTGATGGCTTATCCAGTAGTGAAACTTCCAAATGCAGCACAAACAAAGGGGAATGTGGAGATTCTGGCAATGAAATAAATGAAGCCAGTGAATTAGAAGATAATGGTCAGGAAGAGGACAGGGTAGAAACATTTCAAGGTGATGATCAACAGAGTGAAGAGGAGCCAGAGGAAGAAGAGGGAAGAGATGATGATTCAGGAGCATTGGTCAACTACCCAGATGGACTTGCACCCGTTATATTAAAGGAAAATGGCAAAAAAGTGTTAAAATGTCCAAAGTGTGAGAAGATGTTTGATCGAGTGGGTAAGAGTTGTGTGTAAGAAAGCTGAAATTTGTGGAGGTGTTTAATTTGAATGCAAGTAAATTCATTTGAATGTTTACCTTGCAAGTTTTGGGAATGGTTTTATGCAGCAATCCCTAATATTCACTTTCAATTTACTTCTAGTGGTTTTAGGTGAGGGTTCCAACTTCTCATAACCCTTTGTAGTCTATGCATTAAAAATCCTCCTCTGCACGATTTCTGCAACATTATTTTCTAAAGGACCACTATATTGAAAAATAGAAATTTCATCCTTCATTCTATAATAATAGGGAAGGTAAGGAGATGCTAAGTTTTATGATAGAAACAGAAACTTGCCTGTCCAACATTGATGCTAGAATCATGGTGGTCTTCTTGTGCAAGTGGGTAGCATACAAACAAGCATGGTTGCCCTCTTCTAAGCATATCCAGGCACAAGAATTGTTACAAATTATGTTATGAGCAGGAACTGTGACGGTACAATCCTACTAGCCAATCTTGTCAGGCAAGCTCTTTTAAAGGGCATGTCCCCCCCGAAAACTACATTCTCCCCCACTACTGACCCCACTGTACAGAGTTTAAAAATCCTTACCATACCTCTCTGCTCCAAATGGTTCTCCTGCAAAGTCTGCCCAAAGTACTAGAAAGTGAAGAGCGGGAGTCTGGCTGGGAGGAAAACGTTTCCGCCTCTTAGATGTCCTCTGAGAGGTTTCTGATAAGAATTAGATAGATGATAGGACACTGACTCTATTCCTTAAATAGGGAGGTGCTGGACTAGAAAAATATACTGAACAACAAGAAAGGAAATAAAAAAGTTGCTAGTCCGCAACACTCTAACTCACAGAATACAGTAGATGTAATGTAAAGTATATAATAAAAATCCTTTATTACTAGCAGGGATACAAATTATTAAAAACTTTAAAAACATCTCATATTTGCCCATTATATCATAAAGTGTTGAACTAATTATTGTACAATCATATATAGCAAGTACTAGGCAGTCAAATAGTACTAACAAAATCAGTGGTCAGAGTGCATCAGGGGGGTTCCTACTAACAACCTTCAAGTCAAGTCACAGTGCAGAGGCAGATATGGGCTAAAAACAGGTCCGTCTGTCAGGACGCATTTCGCTTCATTCTGTAGTCACATTGGAGCTTTCACAACTGCAGATTCAACCTATCTGGAGTCCGTTTATAACGGATACTAACGGCATGCGCGTGACGTCACTATCTTGCGGATTGTGCTCTGTTTAGCATCGGCTTAGGATAGGCTGTCTGTATGCCATCTAACCTGGAAATCACAATAACATATATTAAACCTATAGATAACTGTCAGTCCATCTCTGTCCACATTCTTAATCGGTACATATTATCCCATATACGAACAACAATATTTACATATTCAGGTAAGTTACAGTTTAAGCAGAATAAAGGTACATTAATCATGATTCCTATTCAAGGTGTGTTATTCAAGATGACTTGTTCCAAGATTAGGGTTCCTAGGACAACCATCTATGTCAATCAGGATATGGTAAGTGTCCATAATACTGATAAATCCAAATTCTTGCCATTATCCATGTTCCGTCCGTATGTATTAAGGTATTCCTTCATACCTCAAGATATATCTATAATCCGGGTATCAATATAGTCACCCAACACAAGCCTTTTTACGACAACTTTTCCATGTTCCATAAGGGGTGAGTGGGGGGATAAATCCAGTCATGTGCTGCTCATGTACCATTCAGTCAACAATGTTCATGTAGGTATAAATGATCCTCTGGATGCTCTCTATGTGAGACAAAATGTAAATCCTGTATGGCTCAACAGTCCGTTTGTTAAGGTACAAAAGCTCCAAATAGTGCTTGTCTTTATATGACTGAGGTCCATTTAATTCAAATTCAGTTAACAAGCACAACCAGGTGATGAGATAGTACACTTGAGTTTTCAACGTTATTAAATCAGTCTCTCCTTATTCTGCACAGCCTGTGGAAATAGAAGCAACTAAATGAAAACAGTGTAGTCTATTTCTTGATTTAGCCCATGAGGAGAATGTCAGTTCGTTTCATAAGGGTGCAAAAATTGCCGTCTCCACACAGAAATGTGCCTTTCAGTAGCAAACTTGTTCCTGTACTGAGTCTTGGCCTCTTGAAGTGACTTTTAGTAAGTTCATCTGCTAGATTTTCATATGCTGACCACAACTCACAGCAAAAAGGGCTAGAAATCTAGCAGATGAACTTCCTAAAAGTCAAGACTCCGTACTGGAACAAGTTTGCTTCTGAAAGGCACATTTCTGTGTGGGGACTGCACTTTTTTCACCCTTATGAAACGAACTGACCACTTTTGGGATAATGACCACTCCAAAAGGTATGAGATTAAAGGGCATCTATAGTGAAAAAAAACACATTGCCCCTTTGCAAAGTTAAATTCATGTACTCTGTGTTGCCTTAATCCTATATCTGTCACTGACTCTGTTTAACCACGGTGTCAGATCTATGTGCATGTCTCCATGTCTCAGCTCCGGCTAACCGACAAGCTTTTTATGTGCAGTAGGAGTTAAAAGTTCAACATCCTGAAAAACACACCCACGCACAGTGGCCAATAGAAAGTAAGCTGTCCTGGAGACACGGAAGAAGGAGATCAGTACAGTTTACGATCTCTCACTTTGTGACCCATCATCAATCAGTGAAAGCTATTAAGAAGGGGGGTCAAGTGCAGCCTTATATCTAACATCAAAGCTACCTTTCTCCCCCTGCTAATGCTGTTATCTCTATGTTTATTACAGAGCAGGGAGGGGGGATCAAGTCACAGGGATTTGATTGACAGTCCAAGTAGGAGTAGAGGAATGCAATCACGTATTCTTCTAACTGGTGTATCTCAGGACAGAGAGGGAATCTGAAAAAAGTGAAGACACTCTGGGGGTTGTAGGGAATTATAGAACACATGGAAAGAAAGAAAAAAAAAGTTCATTTTCCCACTATAGATGCCCTTTAATAAGTACATTAAATGTAAGACAAAAAATGAGATCTACTGCCTGAGATGTCCCTGCTCCAAATTATATGTGGGAGAAATAACCCAACAACTAAGACAGGTTATCTTTATCCCACATAAAGCTGGGTACACACAGTACAGATCAGTGAAAGATGACAGACAGAGTGCAATTTCGCGAGATAGTGATGTTATGCGCATAACGTTAGGATCCGTTATAAACGGAAGCCAGATAGGCTGAATTTGCAGTTGAGAAAGCTCCAATGTGACTACAGAATGGAGCGAAACACGTGGCATATCTCCCTCTGCACTGTGACTTGACTTGAAGGATGTGAGTAGGAACCCCCATGATGCACTCTGACCACTGACTTTGTTAGTACTATTTGACTGCCTAGTACTTGCTATATATGATTGTACAATAATTAGTTCAGCACTTTATGATATAATGGGGAAATATGGAATGTTTTTAAAGTTTTTTTAATTATTTGTATCCCTGCTAGTAATAAAGGATATTTATTATGCACTTTATATTACATCTACTGTATTCTGTGAGTTAGAAGTGTTGCGGACTAGAGACTTTTTTTCTTTCCTTTCTTGTTGCTCTGAGAGGTTTCTGGCTTGCTCAGTGCAGCCCCCCCCCCCCCCCCCCGGTCCCGTTTCCTCCATGGTGCCTTAGTGTGTAACCCTCTCCCACCCCTAACCGTTATAGTAGTTTGTAAAAAAAAATAAAATGAAATCTACTTACATAGCCTCTTTCTCCCGACGTTCTGTACTGCCGGAAGCCGCGTCTGTGTTTCTCGGCAGTACAGACGCTATGGACGCTGTTGCCAGTCCAGCCCCCTGCTTGGAGTTTCATGCAAGCTGAGGGCCGTGTCTGAACGCCTGGGTAACAAGGCTGTGTATGTAAGTTCTGCTTTTTTTTTTTTTTTTACAAACTACTATAGCGGTTGGGGTGGGAGAGGGTCCCCAACACTACTTTTTTTTTTCTCTGTACTACTTTTTTTTCTCTGTATAGCGGACCTTTTAAGAATTTCATAAAGTAATTTAACCTGGTGTTTCAAATGTGCCTTTTATAAGTCATTTTTCAAGAATCAAACTTCAGTACTTTGAGTATTTCAAACTGTTTGGCTTTTTTTTTTTTTTTGAACGAAAATGGGTTAGGGACCTGGGGTGGCTGACTTCATACATTTGTATATTTTGTAAAGAATTAAATAGAAAGGCAAGTGATACTTTGTTTAAACCAAATTTTCTGTGCTATAATTCAGGAAAAATGTGTTTTTTCTGCTACTACGGATTACTTTTGCATTTTTACAGTGAATTGAAATGAATACATCCATGTATAAGTCGCCTTTAAAATTACGTGGAATAAAACGCTAATTTAGCTATCTTTTAGGCATTATCTAAAGAGATTTTGGTTAAATGAATGGTCTTGAATACCTCTTGCCTTTTTAATAAGTTTTTTGAGGAGAATCTAAGCTAAAATATAAATTATCCTGAGTATTCTGTAGTTTTAAATAGATAGCGGCATCTCTAAAATCAGCAGCATTTTTAAAAAATTGTCTGATTAAAGGGCATGTCCACCCTAAAATGCAATTTTTAATATAAGATTCCCCATGGGCTCACAGCCCCAACCGCTATTATTTTTTTTTAAAATCCCCCAAACTCTACTTACCTCCCTTTCCTCCACCGCGCTCCCGGCCCTGGCTTGCGAGAAAATGCAAGCAGAGGGGGGGGGGACCGGCCGCCGGTTGTGATTGGCTGAGCGGCAGCCAATCACGGACGCGGGTGCCGGTCATTCAGTGCAGCGGAGGAAAGAGGAGAGGTAAAGAGTTTGGGGAGCTTTATAAAGATAAAATATAGCGGCTGGGGCTGGAGCCCAGGGGGAATCTTATCTTTTATGGATTTCACGCTAGGGGGAGGGAATCGTGGAGAGGGGGGGGGGGGGGAGAAGGGCTGCAGTACGCATGCCAAACTTCTCCCGGAGGCCAGGTAGCAGGCAGAGTCCTATATGCCTATATGGGCATTTTTTTGACTTTGGGGGGGGACTACAGGAGAACCCTATGGAGCTGGGATGTGAGGTAAGGATTAAACTACACTACATGGTGGGGCCAGTAGTTGGGGGGATTAGTTTTGGGGGTGGACATGCCCTTTAATTCTGCATGTTTCTAGCATTTTATATAGTGCCTATGCTTATTGAATTCTTAGCCCCCTTCTAGAGTTACCAAGTACCTATATACTTGAAGTAGAGGTACCTATTTTTACATTAGTAAAAACTGATTGACTCGAGTATTGAGTCGAAGGTAGAAAATATGACCACTACTGCCTTTTGAGGGTTTAGTTGCCCTTTAAGTGGACAGCAGAATTCCCATACAAGTAGTCCCATGGGAATTCTATCCATTTAAAAGGCAACTAAAGCCTCAAAACAATACAGAATCAGGAGGCAATGTTTTTAACAATAGATACCATCCTCCTGATTCTGTATTGTTTTGAGGCATCAGTTGCCCTTTAAATGGACAGTAATCCCATACAGTAACCCCCAATTCCCTGGCATTCCAGGTGTTTGAAAACTACAACTCCCAGCATACTTTAATAGCTGGGAGTTGTAGTTTCCAAACACCTGGAGTGGCAAGCACCCCCAGTTCTTATAAATTGTCAAGTGTATCCTGGTGCTAGAAAACATGTTAGATTGCTGTTTAGCAATGAAAAATAGCAGTATATAAAACCTTTGTAAGATAAGGCAAAATTCAACACCCCAGATTTCTCACTTTCTGTTAACATTTTTAGAAAAATGATCAAGCCCTATAGCTGAGGGAAGTTAAACATTAAGACTTCCCCCTTGCATTTTATTGTTTCATATATGTTCAATGGGTATTAAAGGGTATCTATACTTCCAAAAATCAAATTTTCAAAAACAATACCATTAGATAGTGTAAAGGTTCACTACTCCAACACCTTTTCAGATTTGAAAT
Source organism: Hymenochirus boettgeri (assembly GCA_019447015.1). Lineage (NCBI taxonomy): Eukaryota > Metazoa > Chordata > Amphibia > Anura > Pipidae > Hymenochirus > Hymenochirus boettgeri. Next base: position 197,736,845 of record CM033472.1, on the reverse strand, counting down.
CCAAACTGTAGATTTTCGGAAATCTTAATTTTAAATAAAAGCTTGTACAGGGAAAGACCTGTCACTCAAACCAGGTATGCTAATTTGTGTCCCTCCAGTGACCTCTGTCTATTATATATCAATCTATATATGTCTGTCTGTCTAACTATCTGTGTCTATTTATCTATCTTGGTATTCCAAGGTGTTTGGTTGCTTGTCAGAAGAAAGGGAGAAGTGTCTGACACAGCAGCAGCCCCCCACACACACACACTTTCAGCAGCATGTTTACTTGCCTGTTAGAAGAGAGGGAGAAAGTGACTAACACAGCAGCAGCCCCCCCTCCCACACCCACTATTAGCAGTGTTGGAAAGATGTGTTAATGAGCTGTATAGTGTCGGGTTGTGAAGGATATTTATTATGTGAACAAATGTATCCAGTGTCGGCTGGATTTACAAGTGGGCAGTAACTAAGGGAGGGGGGAGCAGTTACTAAACATTAAAAATTCACTAACAAAGTAGACAAAGACACGATGTAAGTAACATCATTTTACTACCCTAACATTGCCCTTTCAGATTATACAAAGCTGTGTGAGTATAGCAACCCTTTAAATATTCTTTATTTTTTTCCCTTTCTAGGAAAATATGAGATTCACACGAGGGTGCACACAGGCGAAAAACCATTTGAATGTGATATATGCCACCAGCGATACTCTACTAAATCTAACCTAACGGTTCATAGGAAGCGGCACAACAATGAAACTGAAATTCAAAGAAAAAAGCACAAGTGCCCATATTGTAGCAAGTCCCATGCAAGTAGAAAGACTCTCTCTAAACATGTCAAGAGGTAAGAGACCGGTACTGGTTATGTTCTTAATTCTGTTATGCATCGGTGTCCTGAACTTTGGATGAGCTCTTACTTTTAGTGTGCAAATTATAACTTTTCTTCTTAAAGGACAACTATAAGAAGAAAACACACAGTCGACCTAAGAATAGCACCCAAGGTGAGGACCTAAACTGCTTGGTTTTCCTACAATATCCAGAAGTAAGTTGCACTCGCTGGGATGCTTTGTTCTGCCATCCATTTGTCCTATTGCCATATCCTTACTAATAGGAGGACACACTCGGCAATGTACCAGGAATGAGGTGGGGGCAGAACAACGACCCAGCAAGCGCAACTTTCTGTGACTTAGTTCTGGTTATCACTGTTATATTTGTGGTAACAGCAGTGAAAACGGGAATCATATCGCTGTGAATTAATATAGTTACCCACAAGAAAATCTCTGTTTTTTAGGAAATTAGGAGCTGATTTAAAATAAAATGAGTAGTATTAACTGTTAGGTAAGATAAGAAAGCACCCAGGATTGCTGCTGTTAATATTTGCATTACCTTTGTTCAATTGGAGAAGTGGAAGTGAACTTGCTGGAAGTTTCCAGCCCTCTTCTGGCGGCAGCTGATCTGTGCATGCCCATGATGTCATGCAGGTTGATGGTAAATAATTTGTAAAATAGGTTGTTTGAATTAATGTCTTCTCCTACCCCAAAAGTTAAAATTTTATACCTTAAGGCTGCTATGGTATCTCTTGGTACATACTTATTCAAATCAATACAGACTGAAAGTAGAAGTCCAGACAAAAACATTTTTGTTTGTTTTTTTTATTGAGAAAGCCAGTCATATGACTAGTGGAACGTCTTCAAACTAAGCTTCGAGTCTAGTTGACCTAATTGAATACCACAGACCGGAAATTCCATGGCCTGAATGAATAAAAACATTCACAAACTTGTTTATTCTGACTTTAGCCCTGAAACTCTATTGGACAATGGAGACAATGTTGTCTATTGGACGGTGGAGACAATGTTGTCTTTCTAAGTAATTTCTAAACAGTCAAGCTTCTCGGTCACTACTAACCCCTCCATCTCCTTCACACGGTCGAGTCAAACCCCTTCTCCTTCGTAAGACGATGGCTCATGCATTCTTGTTACTTTCAGAGAAAGGGTAAAAACAATTGTAATTTTCGAAAGTTAAATAGATTTTTCATACAGGTAGATCTTAGTTTAGAAAGTGACGGTAAGCTATAAATTAGTCTTAAAGGAGAACTAAACCCAATTTTATACTGCAGAATCTGAAAACAACTCCCTAAAAACACCAATAAGCTAAAAAATACCACTTCAATAAATTGTATTAAAGTAAATGGAAGCCTGTTAAGAACTGGATGAAGTATCTGTGTGTATATGCCGTGTCAGACCACACCTCCTGTCCTCAGTCACATGCTTCCTTGCTTTATCTGTCCTGTAAAAGGATTGGCTACAGATTACTAATGGGTGTGACCAACTGTAACAAGTTTCTGCCATAGCTAAGGACTGAGCATGTGCAGAACATAATGGTCGTTGACCAAACTGTGTGATACTACAATGCTGTGAAGTAAAGCACAAACCATATCTTATTTAGGTAAATTTCCCAGCACCCGTATCAAAATGAGGTAAGACACAGGTTACTGGTTTTATATTAAGGTGTTCTGCCATCTGGTTCAGTGTTGTTCTGTGGCTTTAGTTATCCTTTAAGCCTCGTAAACACATATGATCTTACCGCTGATGAGCACACAGGAGACGAACGTTCATTTCAGCAGATGAACGATCATGTGTTCGGTCAGGTGTCATTCGTTGATCTGCCCGATCTAATGCATACACACGTGCAATTAGCCTCTGAAATGGGCATCCTGCGTGTGCACGCATTCGGCGGGGTTTTCTTTGGCGGTAAGATCTACGCTAATACAAAGTTTTGAACTAAAGAAGCTTTTTTAGTAATTCTCTTTTTTCCTAAAGAGATACTGTCATCATTTTACCATTTAACAGTACTTTAAAAACGCATCTTAAAAAAGTTATATTTTGTTCTAAGCGAGAACATTTTTTCGTTTTTGTCTTTTTTTAGGTTTCATCCTGAAAATGCTCAAGAATTTCTCTCTATTAAGAGGAAAAAGAGTGAAGGGTGGAAGTGCGATGTAAGAACTTTTTAAATTATATATAGATCAAACTATCCTATATAATAAAATGCAAGTGTGCGTCCCTGTGTCTCTGTGTGTGTGGCTGCAATCTACCTGATTGGCTGTTCTTTTCCCTTCAGAGCAGAACAGCCAATCCGATCACAAGTTTGCATTAAGGGGCGGGACCACAGACCACAGATTGCAGGCTGCTCTGGGTGGGTTGATTTCTTAAGTTAACTCTTCACAGCGTGAAAATTCCTGTCCATGCTGCATTACTGGGTCTGACACCAATAAACTGTACACACACCAGGCATGTTCTAAGATCTCTGGGTGGGGGACAGTGAGGCAGGGGGTAGCTGGTGGGGTGTGTGTTTGTCCTGGACCCCAATGATATTAATCATGTGTCTGTGGGGGGTTGTGAGGGAGAGGGTTGCACTAGACATCAATGTCTGGGTGAGGGTGGGGGGAGTCAGAACTGCTCACTGACATGACACCATGCTAAATTAACCTCCTATTAACCAAAGGTGTCAGGGCTGGCTGTAAAGCAGAGTGACAGAGGGGGGGGGGTCTGGGGCCGAGGGGGGACCCTGGGTCTGGGACACTAAGAGGGACCCTGGGTCTGGGACACTAAGAGGGAACTGTGGCCTTGGGACATGGAGGATGGAGGCACTCTGGGCTTCTAGCGCCTGTTATTGTAACAGGCTTAATGTCTAGTCACTTAATAAAGATTTAATCCATCAGGGACATAAGCTGGCCACAGTGTTTCTCAACTTTTTTAGCTGTGGGGACCCCTTGAAAGAGTTTTTGTGTCTCTGGGAACCCCTTTATAAAATAATTAATTATATATATTTTTCTTTCTCGTGCATCAAATCATGCACTCGGACATCAATACACCCACATTATTCATATAACACATTGCTAAATATATAGAAAAATATATCTGTATTCATCAAAATGGCGAATCCAAACTATTTCTGTCAATCTCTTGAGGACCCCCTTGCACCCTCTCAGGTACCCCTAGGGGTCCCCGGATCCCTGGTTGAGAAACGCTGGCTGGCCATATACTTTGCTGATATTTAGCACATCCTGCCAGATCTGACAGTATTTACTGATGCTACATGTATGGCATAAAAAATTACTCATTACAATCACAATGCAGACTAATGCTTTCACTAAAGTGTGGTCACAGAACAATCTCTTCAAATTTACAAACACATTCCAGTGGGATCTAATGTGAATTTTTGATAAAGTCACATTCGTAGTGTCATCTTAAATTGCAGGCACCCAACACTTTTGAAAAAGGCAATACCTTAAATCAAAGCCTCATGAAAAGATTAATACTTGTTCGTTTTATTTAAAAAAGTGGTAAAACAGACCTACTTGAGTAGTTTGTGTGAAGTGGACTTTTGTTAAGGGACAGTTCAGTGGAAATTATCAATATTTGTTAAATTGTTAGTTTGTGTAATGCATACTTAGTTATTCTGCATATTCTCTCCCATTATGAAAAATCAGTTGATTTCATACCCTGTGCTGTTCCCTGCTGTTGACATTAGTGAGCTGACATTTCAGGTTCTAACGGTCCTTCTTCCCAGGATGCACCACATCCTTGGAATGTTCCTAACAGTAATTTCTACTGATTGGTTTTTGAATGGGTCAAACATGCTCAGATCTCTACTGAGCAACTGAATCAACCCAGGCGCTGGGTCAAGGGCAAGACCATAACGGTCTCTACTAGGGGTCCTGCAAACAGGAAGTCAGTATTTCAGTTGTAGTTGTTTATACACAGACAAAATGCTGAATTCGCAGATTAAGGTCATTGGGATTAAAAAATACTGCACTTTTTTCTGAAAAGCATATGTATTTGCACTGAACTTCCCCTTTAAATGGCATAACCACCTCAAACTTATATATCTGAAATATTATTTGGGGGGTGGACCCTTTAATTTTGTTCTTGTTCTATGTTGATTCATTTTTTAGGTGTGCAATAAATCTTTTACTCGGAGGCCACACCTGGAAGAGCACATGATTTTGCACTCTCAGGATAAACCTTTTAAATGCACCTACTGTGAAGAGTACTTTAAATGTCGATTTACAAGACTGAAGCATCAAGAGAAGTTTCACTTAGGTATTTTTCAGACAATATTTCCATTTTGCAATGTTGAAAATATATATACCTTGGTATATATGCAGCTGCATGTTTAATTCTGGAAATCCATTTTAGACCTTAAAAGTATTTTAAACAACAGAGGTTGCCTAATAGGGGCTTAAGAGAGAATATTATGATGAAAAGGGGACATTCCTTTCAGGCTCATTTGTTTAATAAGGCCCATTTTCCCATAATGCTTGTTTGAGATGTAGGAATGTCTTAACGCTCATGTTTTTATTAAAGGTCCATTCCCTTGTACAATCTGTGGCCGCCACTTCAATGACACAGGGAATATGAAACGTCATATAGAATACACGCATGGAGGAAAAAGGAAGTGGACCTGCTTCATCTGTGGAAAATCGGTAAGGGAAAGGTAAGAGTTTAGATTGAGAAATACAGTTATTTTAAAAAAATAAGTATATGTCAAAAGTATGCTTTGTTTAAATGGTAAGTAAAAAACAATTTCTATGATGTATTACCTGTACCTGTTAAAGACTATCAGGGAGATTCAATAAAAGTTCTTATCTTTAAAAATGGTCCTAATTTTGTCCCAACCAATCGGATATTATTTAACATTTAAAAGTTAACATCTGATTGGTTGGGGCAAAATTAGCACCATTTTTAACGATAAGAACTTTTATTGAATAACCCTTTATGTTCACAGTATAATTCCGTATGTACTCAAGTTTAAGCCGACACTAGTATAAGGCGAGGTACCGATTTTTACCTGAAAAATTAGGAGAACCTGATTGACTCGAATATAGGCAGAGGGTTAAAATTATGACCACTACTGCCTTCTGATTTTGTATTGTTTTGAGGCTTTAGTTGCCCTTGGCAAATGGACAGCAGAATTCCAATACAGTAGTCCCATACAGTAATAGCCAAATCCAGTATAGATATTACTGTATGGGACTACTGTATGGGAATTCTGCTGTCCATTTAAAGGGCAGTATACAATCAAAGAAATACAAAGTGTCAGACTACCACTCTAAATGATAACAATGTAACAGCGCTCAGGGAAAAGAAACTTCCCCCTAGTGTAGGGCCGGGTGGACACACCCCCAGCCCTGTTCGCTCGGGTGCAGTGTAACGAACATCCGAGGAAACTTCTGTGTGAATATGCTGGACTCCGCTTCACTGATTAAGTAAAAGGAAAATGCTTACCGGATGTAGTGAGTGGTCCGGGTGCGTATAAGCCCCAGACCCTTTGCTAGGTCGAAACAAATAGTACTCAACAGTTGAATTAGGGGTACGGCAACCCGGGATGAAAACCGGAGACTTTTGTAAAATAAATAAATTTTATTATTTAGATCTCCATAGCTAAACACAGACAGGACACGCCTGACGTGTTTTGTGCAGCAAGTACTTCATCAGAGGTGTGTCCCTGAACATCATGTTTTAGGAGTCGGGCAATCTTATCACCTCCTCTCGTAAAAGTGTGGATCTTTTCGATCCCTTGTATAACCAGCATGTTAAGGTCCGCTCCGTTGCATGAAATAAAGTGACGTGCAACGGGACTCGTATTCTCTCGATTTCTAATTGCTCGAATATGTTCACCCAACCGTTGTCTAAGAGCACGCTTAGTGCAGCCAACATATTGTATAGAGCATTTTTTACAAGTAATGAGAGAGATCACATATGTAGTGTTACAGTTAATATATTGCTTAATGGTAAAAATTCTTTTATCATAGGTGGTACTTTGAAAAGTTGTACCTAAGTGTAGAAAGGAACAGACAGTACATCTGTTACTGCCACACTTTAAAGTACCATGATGGGTAAGCCAGGTAGATGGTTTATTCTTATTCTGCAATGTACTTGGAGCTAGTATATTGCCAAGAGTTTTAGCTCTTTTAGGAATGGCTTTCCATCCTGCCTTGACTGCTGGAAAGATGGTCTTATCGCCATAGAGAATGGTAAGGCGATTTTTAACAATTTTAACTATTTTATGATATTGAAGGCTATACCTAGTAGAAAATATAATAGGTTTAGAAATAGGTACATTTTGGGTTTTGGTAGTCCAATGAAGATTGGTCCATAGCTCGTACTTTGTGATGGGTATTCTCTAATACTCTCCTAGAATAGCCTCTCTTAAGCAATCTATGGAACAATTCAGAGGATTTGTTATCAAACTCTGTTATGGTGGAGCAGTTTCAACCGAGTGCGGAGAAATTGGCTGTATGGAATACTTTAAAACTTGAGGAGGGTGGCATGACTGGGCACTCAGTATAGTATTAGCAGTGCATGGTTTTCTGTATAGAGTACTGTTTACACGATTATTATTGATAAAGAAATGAATATCAAGAAAATCTGTTTTTTCCCCATAATCATAAATTTTAGATTAAGATTATTGTTATAGTATAGACGCACTTATCAAAAGTAGTTCTGTCACTAGACCATATGATAACATCATCTATGTACCATTAAAAGTTTAAAATCAGAGAACTGACTAATAATAGGTTGATTACCAAATAGACACACCTCTTCCCACCACCCTACATACAGGTTGGCATACGTGGGGGAGAATTTCGCCCCCATCGCAGCCCCCTGTAGCTGAAGGAAAAACATATCTTGAAATGAGAAAAAGTTATGGGTAAGGAAAAAATTTAATAGCTTTAAGGATGAAGTTTTTTAGGGGAGTAGAATGATTGGAATAACGATCAAGGTGATGGGCTACGGCTAATAATCCCTTATAGTGAGGAATGCTGGAATATAAAGATGAAATGTCCATAGACACCATAGCTAAATTAGGATGCCAATCGAAAGAAACGAGAATTTGCAAAATGTGTTTAGTGTCCGAATATGAGGTAGACGTAAAACTAAGGACTGGAGCAAAGTGTCGATGAAATCAGCTAGATGTTCACTTAGAGAACCAGTGCAAGCAACGATAGGACGAACAAGAGGAGGCCTATCCGTCTTGTGTACTTTTGGAAGGCAGTAGAAAACTGGAACAGTGGAATGATTAGGGATGAGAAATGAAACTAGTTTGTCATCTATGGCATTGGTATGTAAACCTTCATCAATAAGGTTAATAAGGGCTTTCTGAAAGGAAATGGTCGGATTGTGATTAAGGGGGGCATAGACAGTGGTATCAGAAAGTTGACGATCAACTACTGCAATATAATCCGATGTATCAAGTACCACTACCATGCCCCCCTTATCAGCTCTCTTAATAACAATAGAGGAATCCTCAAGAGTAGTAATGGCCTGTCTATCCAAAGAACTAAGGGGGAACTTATGTCTTTTAGATGATTTAGAGGGACCAGATATGTTGGCTTGTAGGTTTCGAAGGTCATCCTCAAGGATATCCTGAAACCTATCAACCAAAGGAGTTCTTTGAGTAAAAGGATAAAAATCGCTTTTAGTTCTAAACTGAGGAAGGAGCATCAATACAGGAAAGTCCAGAAGAAGAAACAGTATTGACTGAAGACAATCTAAGAGATTCGAGATTTTGTAAAGTGACTTTATCATCAAGACCAAAGACAGAATTAGAAACAGTAGTGTCAGGTATAGAATCTATAGGTTTTTTTAGAGGTAAATTTTAAGTAATATTTTACGGACAAACTTTGTTTGGGTTTCAGGTTATTTTTAAAGCCTAGAAACCTTTGCTTATACTTGAATATGTACGGTATGCATAAAGCAAATGCACCACATTTTTTCAGTTTATCTGTATGCATTCGCATTATGTATGTGTTTTTAAGTAACTCTATGCATTTATTTCCCCCCTAATTGAGCATGCTATTGTACTAATCTAAATGCAGCAATGCGTTTGGAAAAACAATGCATAAAAACACAGTAGTGTGAACGTTAGACCAACGGTGGACGAAATACACAAACCTGAAAAACCGCTTTTAGTGTGAAGGAATCCTTTCACTCTGTTAGTCATTTCATCAATTACCACCTGCAAGCTAGGAAATTGGACCACATGCTCTTATTTACCTGGGACATTTACCTACATTGCATCCTGAAAGTATTCACAGCGCATCACTTTTCCCACATTTTGTGGATGGATTAAATACATTTTTCCCCCATTTAAATTCTACACACAACACTCCATAATTACAATGGGAAAAAGTTTACTTGAGGTTTTGGCAAATTAATTAAATATAAAAAAAACTGAGGAATCACATGTACAAAAGTATTCACAGCCTTTGCTCAATACTTGCTTAATACTTTGTCTATGCACCTTTGGAAGCAATTACAGTCACAAGTATTTTTGAATATGATGTCACAAGCTTGTCACACCTATCCTTGGGCAGTTTTGCCCATTCCTCTTTGCAGCACCTCTCAAGCTCCATCAGGTTGGATGATAAGCATCTGTGCACATTTTAAGATCTCTCCAGAGATGTTCAATCGGATCGGGCTCTGGCTGGGCCACTCAAGGACATTGACACAGTTGTCCTGTTCTACTGCTTTGAAGGTCCCAATGAGCACAGTGGCTTCCATTATCTGTAAGTAGAAGAGGTTCAAAATCACCAGGACTCTTCCTAAAGCTCGCCAGACATCTAAACGGAGTGATTGGGGGAGAAGGGCCTTATTCAGGGAGGTGACCAAGAACCCAATGGTTACTGTCAGAGCTCCAGAGGTCCTCTGTGAAGAGAGGAGAACCTTCCAGAAGGACAACCATTTCTGCAGCAATCTACAAATTATACCTGTATGGTAGAGTGGCCAAACGGAATCCACTCCTTTAGTAAAAGGCACATAGCAGCCTGCCTGTAGTTTGCCAAAAGGCACTTGAAGAAACTAAATTCTCTGGTCTGATTAGACAAGGATTGAACTCTTTGTTGTGAATGCCAGACAACCTATTTGGAGGAAACCAGGCATCACTCTTCACCAGGCAAATGCTATCCTTGCAGTGAAGTATGGGGTGGCAGCATCATGCTGTGGGAATGTTTTTCAGTGGCAGCAGCTGGGAGACTAGTAAAAATATAGGTAAATATGACTGCAGCAATGTACAGACACTTCCTTGAACTCAGACTGGGGCGACTGTTCATCTTTCAGCAAGACAACGACCCTAAGCAAACAGCCAAGACTATAAGGAGTGGCTTCAGGACAACTCTGTAAATCTCCTTGAGTGGCCCAGCCAGAGCCCAGACTTGAATTCATTTTAACATCTCTGGAGAGATTTTAAAATGGCCTCCAAGCGTGACACCTGGCATTCACACCAAAGATTTCAATCCTTGTCTCATTAAACCAGAGAATTTTGTTTCTCTTTGTCTGAGAGTCCTTCAGATGCCTTTCAGCACCTCCAGGCAGCCAGCCATGTGCCTTTTACTAAGGAGTGGCTTCTGTCTGTTTACACTACCAAACAGGCCTGATATAGGTGGATTGGTGCAGAGATGATTGTCCTTCTGGAAGGGTCTCTCTCCACAGAGGAGCTCTGACATAGTGAACATCGGGTTCTTGGTCACCTCCCTGACTGTATGTATGTATAATTTTATTTATAAACCACCACTTGGGTACTCAGCGCTTTACATTATAAAATACAGAGTATACAAACAAAGGGATAAGTGCAAGCAATTATAAAGGTAAATAAAAATGAAATACAATTTCATACATCGGTTAAGAGCACATATATGTGGGATGTGGAAATAGCAAGCAAGTGTATGCTTCGCTGCCAGGGATAATAAGGTTTCGGGTCGCTCCTCCCTACTGCTCCGTTCCCAGCAGTATAGGTAAACACAATATAGATTGAAAGGAAGGGGACGCCACGCAGGATTGCTGTGAACACAAAGTGTTTAATAATCCAACATGTTTCGACCCACATGCGGGTCTTTATCAAGTGTGTGCAAACACTGAATCAGTGAAAACAAATGAAGTCCCACAAAACCATCAACATTGTCCAATCAGTGTCCATGGAAACATATCTGAAGCCAAAGCTGTGAACCAAACTTGAAGTGATAAAACACATTGGTACAAAACCTCTTGTTACAAAAGACTGATAAAAGGGTAAAAACAAAAGAATAAGGAGCACGGCTCCTTCATGTAATAAAGTAAAATCTATGTATTATATATAGTACAGAGAGTACCAACTTTAGCCGTAAACATTATACTTATCCATTCTATGATCGTTGGTACTGCGGTAACTTTCAGACATAGGGGTTCCTGGGGGGAACACAAAAAATATCGTAAGTATCATAAGTAATAGGACCATACGTTTACTGAGGCGTTATACATATTTTTATAAAAAAGGTTTTACCGACCAACCATCATTGAGTCCTACTGGGTGCATGCTGTTTAACCATTTAATCCAGATGCCCTCGGTTTGCAACAGCAATTTGGTTAGATTGCCACCTCTCAGTGGTAGCTTTACTTTATCCAATATACACCACCGTAATTGTGACACATTGTGTTTCTTTTCGGCAAAGTGTCTGGATACTGAGGTGTCTGTATGGGTGTTAATTACATAATTTCTGATGTTGCCTTTGTGCTCCTGGATACGTGTTTTAACTGGCCTGCCTGTTTGTCCCACGTACACTTTGCCACACGGGCATTATGATGGCAGCTTTGGTATCGCAAGTAGCATAATTATTCATGGGTATTTCATAGCCCATGGTAGGGTGGTCAATGTGGTTACCTTTTATTATGCTACTGCAACAATTGCAGTTCATACATGGGAATGTTCCTTTCCGTTTCGTGGTTTGGGGGATTTCGTGAGTACGCTGCAGGTCAGAGGGACACAATCTGTCTTTGATATTTTTACCTCGTTTGTAACAAAACCTGATGGGGGTTTGAAACAGATATCCATATTTAGGGTCCTGTTGTAAGATGGGCCAGTGTCTTTTGAGGACATTTTCAATGGAGTGGCTCTGTTGGTTATATGTGGACACAAACGTTAGGTTTTTTGTGGCAGTACTCTTGTTTTTATTGACAAGTAGTTGTTCTCTAGAGAGGGTAGCTGTATGGTTTATGGCTTCTTGAACAGTGGTTTTATTGTACCCTCGTTGTATGAACCGGTGACTTAGTTTGGATGCTGCCGCGAAGTATTCTGTGTCAGTAGATATTATTCTTTTGGCCCTCATGTATTGGCCTTTTGGTATGCCCCTAAAAACTTTGGGGTTGTGGAAACTGCTGGCATGGAGTAAATTGTTCCTGTCAGTCGGTTTCCTATATAGATTGGTGGTTATTTTTGAACCCTCAATCCTAAGGAGTACGTCCAGGTAGGGCATTGTGGTTTGTGAGGTGTTGTAAGTGAATTTAATGGATCGGTGTAACTCATTTGCCTCTTTGATCATTGTTCCCAGTTTTTCAACAGGCCCTTCCCAAATAATCAGAATGTCATCCACAAATCTGTTATAACTTATAATATGTTTCTGGTATGTTGGGTTGTGGATGAACATTTGTTTTTCTAGCTGGTTGACAAATAAATTAGCTAGTGATGGAGCTACTGTAGCGCCCATGGAGGTCCCTTGTAGCTGCCAGTAGTACTGTTTGAGGAATCTAAAGTAATTTTTCTTTAGTACGAATTCCAAGCAGTCCAGCAAGAAGTATACTTTGGGTGTGGGCAAATCGGTGTCTAACAGGCACTCTTCAATAACTTTGAGACCCTCATCTTGTGGGATTGAAGTGTAGAGTGCTTGTATATCTATGGTACATAGGTGCGTTTCTGGTTTTAGTGGACCAAGTGCGTTTAATCTGTTAAGTAGATCCGTAGTATCTTTGAGACAATGTGGAATCTGGGTAGCCAGGGGTTGGAGGAAATGATCTACGTATTGGGAAAGTGGTTCCAATACTGATCCTAAGCCTGATACTATAGGTCTCCCTGGAGGGTTTATGAGCGTTTTGTGAATTTTAGGGAGGGTGTATAGTACAGGTGTCCTTGGATGGTTGGTCGTAAGGAAACCGGCTTCTTGTGCTGTAATTATACCATTTTGGAGTGCTTCCTCCACTCTTAGGTCAATAAGTTTTTTAATGGAACTTGTGGGGTCCCCTTGTATCTGTTTGTAGTGTTCTGGGACCGCAAGTTGACTTTGGATCTCACTGACATATGTGTCTGTGTCCATTACTACTATTGCCCCCCCTTTGTCCGTGCTGCGGATGGTGATGTTTGTGTTGTTTTGGAGGTTCCTGAGTGCTTTTTTCTCATTCTGGGTTAGGTTATGTTTAGGTTTGGACTGATTACTCATTTTCCCTACCTCTCTACAGACAGTGTTGGTGAACACATTGAGGGTTTCGCTCTTAATGTCAGGTATGAACGTGCTTTTTGTTTTAAAGGGATGTTGTGTTTTTGTTTCAGCCTGGTCTGCAAAATGTATTTGTAGTTTAATAGTTCGAAGGAACTTTTGAAACTCAATTTCCCATTGTATGGGATCTGTTTTGTAGACTGGTACAAAACCCAACCCTTTGTTTAACACAGCCTGTTCATGTACATTTAAAGGATAGGTAGAGATATTAACAACAAGATTATTTACCTTTGCTGTCTCGCTTTCCTGGGAAACATCTCCCCCCTGTGTGGTGGTGGTAGGTTCCTTGTGTAGCGATCCGTTCTTCCTCCTGCCTCGGTGGTGCCTTTTCCTAAAAAATGCTTGTGGGATGTTGAGGCTTGGTCTCCCTCTGTGTCTTCTCCGCTGCTTGATGAGGTAGTTGCCATACTTCTGGGTTTGGGTCCATATCTTCGGCGCCAGTTGTTACGCTTGATCCTCCGGTCCTGTGTCCGATTGTCCTCCCATCTGTAGACGTGATTTTGTGTATAGTCCGCGGTATCTCGTTCTAGCTTTTTTGCTTTGCGAGTTTGGATGTTGTCTCTTAGCCTTTGTAAGATCTCTGTGTTTTGTTTCTTTATGTCCGATAGTTGATCTGTGGTTAGTGTGGTGAGGAGTTTGGCCTTTAACTCCATTATCTCTTTGCGGATTTGAGTAACTTTGACTTGTAGACGCTCTATTGTAAGGATCATCAGGTCCATGCTGAATTTGTTTGAAACTTCTTGCCATTTTTGCAAGAGGACCGGATCGTCTCTGCAGAGCGTAGGGCCGATGTGCGGGCGTAAGCCACGTGGTGCTTGTTGGAGGCGGGCGTATTGGACCAGCGTTTGTTGGTGCGCCGTGAGACAGATTGTGTCCCTCTGACCTGCAGCGTACTCACGAAATCCCCCAAACCACGAAACGGAAAGGAACATTCCCATGTATGAACTGCAATTGTTGCAGTAGCATAATAAAAGGTAACCACATTGACCACCCTACCATGGGCTATGAAATACCCATGAAAAATTATGCTACTTGCGATACCAAAGCTGCCATCTATATGCTGAAATGCCCGTGTGGCAAAGTGTACGTGGGACAAACAGGCAAAGCCAGTTAAAACACGTATCCAGGAGCACAAAGGCACATCAGAAATTATGTAATTAACACCCATCACGACACCTCAGTATCCAGACACTTTGCAGAAAAGAAACACAATGTGTCACAATTACGGTGGTGTATATTGGATAAAGTAAAGCTACACTGAGAGGTGGCAATCTAACCAAATTGCTGTTGCAAACCGAGGGCATCTGGATTAAATGGTTAACAGCATGCACCCAGTACTCAATGATGGTTGGTCGGTAAACCTTTTTTATAAAAATATGTATAACGCCTCAGTAAAACGTATGGTCCTATTACTTATGATACTTACGATATTTTTTTGGTTCCCCCCAGGAACCCCTATGTCTGAAAGTTACCGCAGTACCAACGATCATAGAATGGATAAGTATAATGCTGCGTAAAGTGGGTACTCTCTGTACTATATATAATACATGATTTACTTTATTACATGAAGGAGCCGTGCTCCTTATTCTTTTGTTTTTACTCTTTTATCAGTCTTTTGTAACAAAGGTTTTGTACCAATGTGTTTTATCACTTCAAGTTTGGTTCACAGCTGCTCGCACAGCATCTCCCACTGGTGGTGGCTCAGATATGTTTCCATGGACACTGATTGGACAATGTTGATGGACATGGCCTTTGGCCAATAGAAGAGGGGTGGGTTTTTGTGGGACTTCATTTGTTTTCACTGATTCAGTGTTTGCACACACTGATAAAGACCCGCGTGTGGGTCGAAACGTTGGATTATTAACACTTTGTGTTCGCAGCAATCCTGCGTGGCGTCCCCTTCCTTTCAATCTATTTGTGGGACGTGGCCTGACATGGCGTGAGGCAAGTTGCGTTACTGCTTACTCCGCTTGCACATTAGATCCTGCTATAATCCTGGGGGGGGGGGGGAATAACATTCCACCCACCACCCTAATACCTTAAAACACCCCTTATACGGGACACTCTGTCTCCCTGGCGTTCTGGACTGCACATGTGGCCCCATCCGACTCCCGGCCTGCCTGGCACTGGGACTGCAGAGCAAACATGTGCCCCGGATCCTGGAAGGAGCTGTGAGTCGGGGGAAAGACTCCACATGAGGAAACGCCTGAGCCCTTTCTGCCGCGGCCCATTCCCCACGGGAGCGCTGCAAACTTTCTTGGCGCCAAACTCCCGGATGTCAAAAGGGGAGGACCGTTACTCACCCATCCGGAGAGCCAGATCCGGACTGAGCCTCACGGAGCAAGTTCTCTGCTGGGTGGTACCTCTCTTGTGTGTCTGCGCACCTGGAGCCTAGCCACCACCTCACAGACCCTAACCAGCACAGTAAGCTGGACACTGCCTCCTGTGTGAGAAAAGGCCCCAAATCATAAATACATTTGACTGTCAGCCCAATCTGCAACAGTTCCCCAGTTCTTACCAGCCACCAAGGTGAGAACATCCATATAGAACTACTATATTTTGCTTAACAGAACTATCTCACCTAGAAATATACCCCTACATATTATCAATAACCAGACTGCGCTTGAGCTATTTCTACTACCATCCCTCGGGAAAATATGGGACCCACTATAATTGTGCTATCTCTGACGATATGTCTCCCAGGAAAAAACAAGACCCTGGGCACATGGACTCCACCAAAAACCTTTTTTTTTGCCGCTAAGACGAACACAAACCCACAACGCGTCCCAATACAGCACCGAAAAACTCCCCGACAAAACATCTGATATATCGTCAAAAGTCCTTGAGGCGATCGCTACCTGTCAATCTTCCCTGACTTCAAAGCTGGAAGAACATCTTTCTGCTACCCAAGATTTTCAGAACCTTAGAATAGTCACAGAGACTGAAGCCATATTAATTCATTGGAACAAGTTATACTCCCACTACAACAAAAGCTACAACCATCATACTACAATCCAGACCATTCTAACTAAACAGGACGACCTAGAAAACAGACATTGTCGCAACAATCTTCGCTTTATGGGATCCCAGAAAAAACTGAAGGCTCCAACCCTGCCACATTTCTAGAAGAACTATTATAACAACATAGGCAGAGACAAGCTCTTCAACGCGTTCGTTGTGAACGCGCTCATCGGGTATTGCCCCGGTTTCCTCCTTTGCCCCCCCCCCCAGAACCTTCATCGCTAAACCCCTCCAATTTAGAGACAGAGAACAGTACCCGTCTCGCCTGAGACATGGGGAACATTGCATTTCAAAACACACACAATTTCGGTCTATCCAGATTTCTCTACAGAGATTCAAAGACAGAGCAAATTTAAGGGAAGTGAAATGCAGACTACGCTCACCAATATCAAATACGCCACGCTATTTCCGGCCAGACTTATTTATTGATAAAGACACAACTCTCTCCTTCACTAATCCACCCGAAGTTTCCACGTGGCTGGACTCCCACGGAGCATGTAACCCAAACATAACCTATCAACACGACTACAACCGGACCTGAAATATGGCCTGGCCCGCCATATCTCTACACAGATAAGGGCCTCGTTGTATCTAAACAAATTGCTATCTAAATATAAGAAAGGTTTAAGCAGAAACCTCCCTTTGCCCCAATTGGATAAAGACTCCTACCCACTCCTCGCTCCATATACCCTACCAAACCAATCTACAACCCCCCCCTCTAATGAAATTGCTGGACTTTTTACCATTATTCCCCCCCTTTCTTCCCATATCAAGCTGACTATAACTCATATGAACATTTAATTACTTTATCATCCAAGATGAAACACCTCGACCATTGCTAACGGACGAAGGTCGGCAAAAAACTCTTTGCCCCAATAGACTGATAATTGCTTCCTAAATACCAACTGGCCTAAACAGTTTTTGTTTATGCTTTTAAAGCTCACATTAATAGTTCAGTGTAAAGCCGGGTATATTGTATATAGTTTTTATCTGCTTTATCTATATTTAAGCCCTCTGGCATTTGTTATCTAACTGCTACTTTGACTATATGTATAATAGTGTATCATTTAGACTGATGACTCCCGGTCCAGCCTTACATGTCCCATTGTCAAACAATGACACCTAATAAACTCAGAACCCTGACGTGGAATGTCAGAGGTCTTCAAATCAAAATAAACACACGCGATTTACATGTTAAAAAACAACATGCCAACATAATAGTTCTACTCGAAACCCACCTATACGTCCTCAAACAACTAGCCCTTAAAAGACCCTGGGTCAGCTGGGCAGATCATTCACAATTTACTTCCTCCTATAGAGGGGTAGCAATACTCATCGCAAAATCGATTACAGTTTGAATTAGTGGATTTGAGGCTGGACCGCGGGCACATATGTTTTATTATATGCTAAAATTCAGTCTAAACCACTACTATCTTAGCAGGCCACAGGCACACAGTTTTAGCAGGCTTAGAGGCACACAGTTTTTTCGTATTTACCCCAATATCCCATCCACATAGATCGGCTACATACCCCAAACTGGGTCCCACCCCCTATTACCACTACCCGATTTGGTAATTTATGCAGCATTGCATATGTTTGATACTTGGCGCACCCAACACCCCAATACCTTAGCCTATTCATGCTTTTCGGAACCCACAACACAGTCACGTATAGATATTTTTATCCATACCACATTATTGCCGAGGTTGCAACACTGGAATAACACCCACAATTCTATCTGACCATGCACCCTGCTGGGCTGAAATAAGTTGGTCAGAAAACTCCCCCTCCTACACATTGGAGACTAAACCCTTTGGCTTGGATTAATTTCTGGGGAGGACGATCTCTCTGTGGAGTGGGGACTTTCCCCAGTCATATGGCAGCATTCACCAATGGGTTAATCTCCATATCCACTCCCACGGACAGGAACTAGTTAACGCATTTAAACCTCCCCCTCACTTCCTGTGATGTCTTTTTTTCCGTCCACTTCGCTTACCTGCCAATATGGCGTTGTCCAGGAGTTCTTTTGCCTCTCTCTTCTCCTCTGATGCCCCCCGTGTGCGCCTTTGGAGGTCTTGCCTGTGGGGATGATGGCCTAGGTGTCGGGCCTGCGGTACCCTCCAGTGGAGTTGAGCCCGGCCGTGTTTGGACAGCAGCTTGGAGGGGCGGCTGTTTGGCGGCGAGCGTGTCGTGCGCTCATCTCTTCCGGGTTTTCGGCTGGCGTCTGACGTCATCCCAGGCGCCGGCGTTCCCGGGTCGCGTACGTCATCGCGTCTCACGCTGCCGGCGTGCAGAGGGGTTAAGATCCTCAATCGGAGCAGTTCTCAGCTTGGGAGTTTCTGCAGTAGGCTGCTACTTGGTCCAGGAGCAGTTAGGATTGTGGATTGCTGGCGTGCACCTTCTGTTGCTTACCTCTGTTGCTGTCATATTTACAGCCTGGTGAGTAGGAATAGCATGGATCTTTTTTACATGGATTTTTTCTGTGAAGAGGTGTGTGTGTGAGCCCCTGGATCCTCATTTCCCTTCCTGCTTATTTTTTCAGTTATGAGTTCAGGGAATGGAGTAAAGGACACCCCAGGGGACCTAGGTAAGCAGGATTCTCTATTCCTTCATAAGAGAGATGGCATTTAATCTGCAGACATTTTTTATTTTTCTTGCAGCCTTTCAGTGTCGGATAAAGGAAAGAAGTCTAATGTCCCGAGCCAGGGGGATGAGACTGAGCCGGCGGGAGCTTCTTCTTCAAACCCAGCCTGCAGTTAGACTCTTTGGTGTCTGTACTAAAAGCCGTAACGCAAGCGTTTCAAGAAGCTAAGAAGGCCAAAAAGAAGTCAAAGCACACGAAGCATGCTATGTGTTTTTCTGAATCAGATTTATCGGAAGGCAGATATCTTCAGAATCCGAGATTCTATTCGGTATCTGTCGGAAGAGAGGAAGATGAGTTAGAGACAGAGTCCAGTTTTGATACGGCCATGATAGAACCCTTAATTAAGGCGGTTAGGCATTCCTTGTCCCTCTCCACAGAGGAGCCTAAAATGTCAGCAGCCGATAAACTTTTTCCGTCAATCAAAAAGAGATCGACTACCTTTCCGGTGCATCAAGCAATTTCAGAGATAGTTTCCAGTGAGTGGAAAAAAACAGAAAAGAAGGTAGTCACGGCGGGAAAATTTTCAAAGAAATACCCGTTTTCGGAAACAGAGTTAAAGCTATGGGAAGTTCCTCCCAAAGGTGGATTCGGCTGTAGTACGTTTAGCCCGAAGAACCACTCTACCAGTGGACGACGCTTCAGTCTTTAAGGATCCGATGGAGAGAAGGGTAGAATATAATTTGAAAAAATCTTTTGTGGCTTCGGGGGCTGCATTAAGACCGGCAATTGCTCTCACTCGGTCTCCAGGGCCATGAAGTTATGGGCTCAGGAAACAGAACAGCTCTGGATTCCAATGTAAAGAGGCCAAAGATCAAGGAAATGTTCCAGGACATCAGAAGAGGAATTGAGTTCTTTGCTGAAGCATCAGTGGGCTTAGTCAGATTGGCTTCCAGGGCATCAGCTTTAAATGTAGCCTCAAGAAGGGCCTTATGGCTAAGACCTTGGTCAGCAGATACAGCGTTCCAAGGCGAATTTATGTCAGATACCGTTCGAAGGTGCCATGCTCTTTGGTGACAAGCTTGATGATATAATTTCTAAGGCATTAGCGGGAAAGAGCCTGTTTTCTTCCCCAGGATAGAAGGATGAAGAGAGGCCGGTGGAGTATAACTCACGGATCGCTCCTTTCGTCCCTCAAAAACGTTTAAAGCAGGAAGAGAGCCGTAGACAACAGTCGTGGAAGACGGGAGGCAGGCCTTTTCTGCTACCAAGGCAGCCTTCCACAATAGGATGCCCCGACCATAGGGAACGAAGGTCCAGAGTCAGGTGGCAGGCAGAATATCGAAGTTCCTGGCATCTGGACCGCATCAACAAGAGATCGCTGGGTCCTAGAGATTGTAGAAAGAGGGTACCGGATACAATTTTGTGCGTACCCAAAGAAAAGTTATTTTGTTTCCACTCGTGTACCAGAAGAAATGGAGGCACGAGCAGCAATTTTTCTTTATGTGAATCAGCTGAGAGAATCAGCAGCAATCGAGCCAGTGCCTCTTCTGCAAAGAAGAGAGGGTTTACTCGAGTCTTTTTTTAGTAAGAAAGGAGTCAGGCACTCTAAGGCCAGTGTTGGACTTAAGAAGGTTAAATCAATTCCTGACAAAGAAAAGTTCAAGATGGAGTCCTACAGTCCATAATAAAGGTGGTGGAAAAGGGATGTTTTTGACCAGCATAGACCTGAAGGATGCCTATTTCCACATTCAGATACTCATCATTCAAGATGGTTCCTAAGATTCCAGGTCAAGGGGAAGATTGCAGTTTACTGTCCTTCCGTTTGGCCTCTCCACTCGCCAAGAGTGTTCACAAAGGTCTTGGTGGCAGTAGTGGCGTTTCTAAGATTGCAAGGAATTGCGATATACCACTATTTGGACGACATATTAGTAGTCGCAAGGTCAGAACAGACGTGTGCCCTTCACACACGAGAAGTAACTCAAGCCTTCGAACGTCACGTTGGATTATAAATTATCAAAAGAGCAACCTAACACCTCTCCCAGTCTCTGCTGTATCTAGGGCTCTGTTTCAGACAGAGAAAATCTGGTATCTCTCCCCCCGAAAAGAATTTTCATCTTGAAGGCGGAAGTTCTCAAATTAAGGAAGCAGCGGACTGCCTCAGTATCATTCTTGCTGAGAGTTTTGGGCCTAATGGCAGCAACTGTATTTCTGTCCGCTGGGCAAGGTGGCATATAAGGCCTCTGCAAATGTTTTTTCTAACCGAGTCAGAGAACCACACCGCAGATGAACAGAAAGTTAATCCTACCTCAAGATTTGAAGGTAAGCCTAGTTTGGTGGCTAAAAGACGAGAACTTAGAGAAAGGCTTCTCTTTGACTCCTCCTCAAAGTTTATGCATAACCACAGACGCTTCGAGTCAGGTTGGGGAGCAGTAGGCCTGGGAAAGACAAAACAAGGCAGAGGAGAGCGAAGGAGTTCCATTAAACATTTTGGAAATCAGAGCCATAAAAAAGCCATAATGCGTTTCAGCCAGAGATAGAAGATCAAGAAGTTGTTGTAAAAAGCGACAACAGACAGCAAGTAGCATACTTGACAAAACAGGGAGGCACAAGAAGCCGGTCGCTGCTAGCAGAAGTGGAGCCAATTTTTGCTTTTGCAAGAGACATCTAAGGTCCCTTTCAGCAGTATTTGTCCCAGGGAAAGAGAATCAGTGGCAGATTTCCTGAGTCGCAACACGGTAGAGACAGGGGAATGGAGTCTGGACTAAGAATATTCCGAATGTTGTGTCAGAAGTGGGGCCACCCACAGATAGACCTTATGGCGACAAAATTCAACTCGAAGTGTCAGCTCTTTTTCTCCAGAAGATACTGTCAGGAGGCTCTGGCAGTGGATGCCCTGCAGCAGCCGTGGAATCGGGGGTCTCGATATATATTTCCACCTATCCCTCTAGTAGGAGGTCCTGATCAAGATCAGACGAGAGGGAGCGGAAGTAATAGCTGTAATCCCGGCTTGGCCCAGGAGGCCATGGTTTCCCTGTAAGGGTCTATGGCAGTGGACAGTCCGGTGCCTATTCCATCCTTCCTAGGTTGTCTGGCTCAGGGGCCAATCCTATGTCAAGACTTCGAACACCTGTCTCTGATGGCCTGGCATTTGAAAGGAGCAACCTAAGTGGGTTGGGGTTCAAGAGTGATCTGGTAGATTTCTTACTAAAGTCAAGAAGGCTAGCGACTTCCCAGAAATATTATAGAGTCTGGCAAAAATTTGCCAGCATAGCAGAAGAAGAAAACTTCTCATGTCTTGATCCTAAACCATCGGACGTAGTGAAGTTCCTGTATTTGGGGTTTAAAAGAAACCTGCACATCAGGACTCTAAAATCTCAGGTATCAGCAATTACTTCTTTAACAGGAAAATCCTTTGCCCAGGAGCGGTTAATAAAGAGATTCTTTCAGGCTATGGTTAGAGTAAGACCGAGAAGGATAGCCAGCCTTTCAACGTGGGATCTTCCTCTGGTCCTTAGAGCCCTCACGGCTCCACCCTTTGAGCCTTTGGAGACAATTACAGATTGGTTCTTGACCATTAAGTTAGTCTTCTTAGTAGCCATAACGTCGGCCTGTCGGGTGGGGGAGTTGTGGGCCCTCTCTTCCAAACCCCCAGACACGGTCATTCTGGAGAACAGAGTTAGGCTGAGGCCTTCGTTTAACTTCCTGCCAAAAGTTATATCAGACTTTCACATGGACGTGGAGATATCCCTTCCAGTTTTTTTTCCTGAACCAAAGTCAAGAAAGGAGTCAGTCCTGCATGCATTAGATCTGGTCAGGGCAATTACAATTTATCTTTCCCGTACAAAGGAATGGAGGAAGTCAGACCATCTGTTTCTAATCCCTAATGGGTCAAGAAGAGGTCAAGCTCCTACTAAGAGAACATTGAGTTCATGGATTGTCGCTTGTATTAAAAAGGCTCATGCACTGAAGGGTAAAGAGGTTCCCCTGGGTCTCAAGGCCCATTCAACCAGAGCCCTGGCTTCCTCGTGGGCGATGCAGGCCGAAGCTGGTATCAATGAGGTTTGCAGAACAGCCAGATGGTCTTCAGCCAGAACTTTTATAAATCATTATAAATTAGATGTAATGGCCTCTCAAGAGGCAAAATTTGGAAACCGAGTCTTGCAAGCTGTATTGCAAGAATAAATATGTGTTTGAGCATCATGTCTGTCAACCGCCCTCGTTTGTTTATGGTAGCTTGGTACATCCCATTGGTGAATGCTGCCATATGACTGGGGAAAATAAAAATCAAATCATAATTACCGTGATTTTGGTTTCCCAGTCAGTCTGTATGGCAGCATTCACTGCTACCCGCCCTGTGAGTTTATGTTTTTTTAGCTTTTGGAATGGAAGACATCACAGGAAGTGAGGGGGAGGTTTAAATGCGTTAACTAGTTCCTGTCCGTGGGAGTGGATATGGAGATTAACCCATTGGTGAATGCTGCCATACAGACTGGGAAACCAAAATCACGGTAATTATGATTTGATTTTTATTTTCCTTACTAGAAATGAGGGAACTGCTGGTGCACAACTTGTCTGGGACGCATTCAAAGCCCATGCCAGAATGACTCTCAGTTCTGCCATTAATAAACTGAAACAAACGTCAGCCCAAATGGAGAGAGCGGCTACTAAAGCACTCCAAGGTGCCCAAAGCTTAAAAAACTCCCTACTTTCATTCCCAATACTACTTTCAATATGAGGAACGCTGTGGTAGATTCCTTGCCTATATGGTAAATAATGAACATAAACCACCAACAGTTATCACATTACGCACCCCTGTAGGTCAAACAATCAATGAACCCCATGAAGTTGTAAAATACCTAGCCAAACACTATGCCGATCTATACTCCACTACTCTAGAACACACCAAGAGGAAATCCATCTGAATGACATCCCACTCCCGAATCTACCCCCTGAAGCTTACAGAGAACTGGAGGCCCCAATTACTGAGAGAGAAATCCTACAAACCATATCTGCACTATCCCATAACAAAACCCCAGGTACTGATAGCCTTCCTTCTGAATTCTATTCTACTTACCTCGAAACTCTGTCCCCTAAGCTATTAAATTTATATAGCTATATGTTCTCCACTAAAACTATCCCTCCAACCATGCAAGAAGCCTTAATTATTCTCATCCCTAAACCTGGAAACGACCCCATACTCGAATCTTACAGACCCATCTCCCTCTTACAAACCAATGTAAAAATACTGGCAACACTTTTATCACTCAGGCTTAATATATGCATTACTTCACCTATCCATCCAGACCAAACTGGATTCATGCCCAGAAAAAAATACTTCATTTAATACCCGTAGATTATATATGAACCTGTCCGCAAATGACAATGATATAGGTACAAGATACATAGTCACACTAGACACAGCCTGAGCCTTCGACTCAGTGGAATGGCCCTTTCTTTGGCAGGTATTATGTGGCTTCGGATTCGGTCCTAATTTTATAAGATGGCTCCAAATCCTTTACACACCCCAAGGCCAAAATTTCAGCATATAACATAACCTCCCCGACCTTTCCATTAACTAGAGGTACTCGTCAGGGTTGACCCCTTTCACCTCTCCTTTACGCCCTAGTAGTGGAACCACTGGCTATTTAGCTCTGCAATAACCCTAATATAAGAGGCCTAGCTAAAAACAATATAGTGGAAATAGTAAGTCTCTACTCAGATGATATGCTATTTTGCCTTGCTGATCAAAGCGCACCTATTAAAGCTGTGCTGCTAACGATAACTGAATATGGGGAATTCTCAGGCCTTTCAATAAACTGGACAAAATCCCAAATACTACCCCTTGATAGTTTCCCCCTGAAGCCCCACTAAACTCACCCCTCCTTGTCCCAAGCATCAACAATCAAATACCTGGGAATACAATTTTTCAAACACCAAAAGACTTTGCCGCTCTTAACATTGAGCCTCTCATATGCCTTGTCAAATATAAAGTACGGATCTGGCCCAAATTACCTATAGGAGTGATGGGCTGTGCAAATTTAAAATGGTTTTATTACCGAAAATATTATATACTCTGGCACTCATATTCCTGCAGCTAAAATATATTAAAATCCTAAAATCACTCCTCAAATCTTTTTGTTTGGGGATCCCAATGGCATAAACTTAACTGGGCAACTCTTAAAAACCCATCAGAATTGGACGGCTTGGCTATCCCTGACCTCCAGTGGTACTATACAGCCGCCGAAGTTTCTCATATATTTCATTGGTCACATGAAGAATCTGACAGACTGTGCACATTACTTGACATCCCCAATGCCAGCTCTTTCCACACTCCATTCAGTCTCATCGCTAGAGGATACTGAGTTACAACTCTGCCTGAGAATCCACACACAATCCTCATATAAGCACTAAAAACCTGGGATCTAGCAACCAAATCACTGGGGTTATCTATGATTAACAAATCTACCCCACTAAGGCACAACAAACAACTTCCAGAGTTCCTATCTATACCACAACCAGAAATATGGTTAAGGTACAAAATTGCACAAATATCCAATCTTCTAAAAGATAATACACTTAAAATGTTTGATCAGTTACAACAGGAATTCGAACTGCCTAACAATATGCACCAGGTTAGACATGCATTCCAAACACAATTCAGAAATCATTCCCTAATCTTTGGGAAAATCCCTTAATTAGCCCTCTAACTGCCACAACCTCATCTGGGCTGATCTCGGCAATCTATCGCTCTCTCCATCTCCCCTCTGCACACTCCATGGCATTTGCAAAAAAACAAACATGGGAATCTGACGATGACCGGAGACGAATGGGAAGAGGCTTTGACAACCCACATTCTGGTATCCCCTAGAGTATCAGATAGATGAACACAACTGTACATATTCCACAAAGCCTATCTGACCCCAATACAACTCTCACACTATAGAACAGAATGCAACTCACATTGCCCAAAATGCTTGCTTGCCCCCGGTAATTTCTTTCATATGATTTAGACCTGTCCAAAGATCCAAGGATTTTGGTATCAAGTTACGAAGTTCTTACATGATCACATGGGCTCTCATGTTGGCCTAGACCCTAAAGTGTGCCTTCTGCGGATTTAAGAAGATTTAAACCCTGATAGATATGTTTGTACATTTCTCACTGAAACTCTGTATTATGCTAAAAAGCTGATAGCTCAAACGTGGATACAGGCCATCCCACCATCCCTGGCAGCATGAAAGGCTGCAATTAATACAACACTTCCCAACAAAAAGCTAACCTACACTCATTGAGGTTGTCCTATGAAATATACTTAAGATCTGGGCCAGATGGGAAACATCTCCCCTTACCTGTAATGATTAAAATAAAGCAAATGAACAAAAAGTAGAAACAACAAAATGGCAATGAACAATCCTAATTAATAAAATAACAGCACATTAAGAGGCAGATTGTTATAAGAGTTTTTATTTTTTTCTTTTCCTGTTAAGAAGTATTGGATAAAACTTAACCTATCGTATAAACTGGATTGAATCAAATGTATAATATAAACTGTATTTACCATTCTCCTACTAACTAAATGACCAACTTAGAATAACTCACTGGATAGAAACCTTATACACAACAAATGTTACCTGCTTAAGATTGGCAATAACTTGTGTATCTAATACTTTATATGTTTGCCATTTGTTAAAAATTTTAATTTTCTTTTCATATTCCTATCAATAAAATTCCTCCTGACGGAGGGGATTTAAAAAAAAAAAAACAAAAACACATATATGTATAAATTGATAGTGCAGCATGCCTTGACACATTAGGAATGAGATCCCTACCCCTTTAAGATAGACTAGAGAGGAGAGAGATGATGGGTTGGGAGTCCAAGTAGTAAAATGTTACAGTAGGCAAGATGGGAGATTAAGGGCACGCATGTGCATTTTAATAGTGGAGCGAGAGAGAAAAGGGCTGATCTTGGCAATATTGCTAAGGAGAAAATGACTCTTCCTAGTGAAATTGTAAATGTGATGATGGAAGGAAAGAGAGGAGTCAAAGATTACTTCACGGCAGCGTGCAGATTAAACTGGGTTAATGACTCCATTGTCAATAGAGATGGAGAAGGGTGGACTAGGTCTCAGTTTAGGGGGGGAAATTATTAATTCCGTTTTAGAGTTTAAGGTGGCGATGTGCCATCTAGGAAGAGATAGAGAGCAGACATTTAGAGATTTGGGATTGAACTTCAGGGGTTAGTGCAGGGGTGGACGAGTACATTTAGAGATTTGGGATTGAACTTCAGGGGTTAGTGCAGGGGTGGACGAGTAAATTTGGGTATCATCAGCATGATACTTAAAGAAGGAAAACAGCAAGGGTCCCAAAACCGAGCCCTGACGGACCCCCACACTAAGCAGAACAGGAGAGGAAGTCTTAGTAGCAAAAGAGACAGAGAAAGGTCTGTTAGAAAGATAAGAAGATGACCATACCGCAGCTTTATTTGGGATGCCCATTGATTATAGAATTTGCATAAAAAGAGAGTGGTCCACAGTATCAAAGGCAGCCGATAGGTCTAGGAGAATGAGATCCGAGAACTGTCCCTTGGCTTTGGCAGTTTGTAGTTCATTTGAGACTTTGTAGAAGACCGTTTCAGTTGAATGAATCTAGACGAGTCGTTCTAAGAGTTTTGATGCAAACGGTAAAAGGGAGACAGGGCAGTAGTTTGAGAGACAGTTAGGGTCCAGAGGGTTTTTTTTTTTAGAAGAGGTTTAAAGGCAGCAGGAAAAATCCCAGAGGTCAGGGAGGAATTAGAAATGTGAGCAAGAGCAGGGTAATGGATTATAGCACAGTGTCTTGAGTAAGAAGGAGGGCATGGGATCAAGGGTACATACACATTGTAAGTGGCAAGTACAACAGGAGGTCGAAGACTTCAGATTGGGTGACATGGGTGAAAGATTCCAGAACTGCAGGTGGTGGGGCAGGCAAAAGAAAGTGAGAGTTGTCCTGGGGTGAGGGGATTGTGCGTATATTTATTTTAGTTCTAAAGCAGTCTGCAAAATCCTGAGTAGCATTAATGGAATGAAGAGTGTCTGTAGACGAGGGCTGCAAGAGAGTGTTGAATAGGGAAAATTGATGACGTGGGTTATTTTTGTTATTGTTTATAAGTGTGCTAAAGTAGGAGTGTTTTGCTGCTGAAGGAGCCAAATTAAGACATGACAATGTGAGCTTGTAGTGGTTAAAGTCCACCTGACTGCGTGACTTTTTTCCACAGCCGCTCAGCTGCACGAGTACAATAGCGTAGGAACTTGGTATTTGAGTTAAGCCAAGGACGGGGGTTAGCGGTGTGAGGTTCCTCGAGTTGTAGATGGGCGAAGGAGTCAATAGAAGTAGATAAGATAGAGTATACGAATGTATTGGCAAATCAGTGTTAGAATTAGACATAAGGGAAGCAAGGCTGGAACTGAAAGAAGAGGATAGAGCTGGAAGGTCTATTGCTCTGGTGTTGCGAACAAGCACAGTAGATGGAGTGTCAGAGTAGAGGGGAAGAGTAAGTGGTAGAGAAAGTAAATACATTGTGATCTAAGAGTGGGAAGGAGTTACTAGCAAACTGTGAGACAAAGATTTTTTAGTAAAGACCAAGTCCAGGCAATGACCATCCTTCTTCCCCGATTGCTCAGTTTAGATTGCCGGCCAGCGCTAGTCCTGATGGTTTTAAACTTATTGGGACCTTCAAAGCAGTAGAAATTTTCAATGTCCTTGTGTGGCCCAGACGTGAATCATATTGAACATCTCTGGAGAGATCTTAAAATTGCTGTGCACGGAAGATACCCATTGTGTGTAGAATTCCGAGGGGAAAAAGTGAATTTAATTTTGGAATAAGGCTGTAACATAACAAAATATGGAAAAAGTGATGCGCTGTGAATACTTTCTGGATGCACTGTAGGGCTTATTTTAGTAAATGGTTTAAAATAATAAACTGTGCAGTAGCAGCCCCAAGTCATGAATATGGTTTCTAACATTCCCCAACAAATTGGGTCACCCAGAACCTTTAAAACCTTTAAAATTCGATTTTTTTTTTTTTTTTTTTTAGTAAAGATACCCTTACTTCGAATTTTAGACCTTTAGATACAGCAATATCCCACTGCTTTAAAACATTTTGGAGCTAAAATCTAAGCTGTATATTCTGACAAATCATTATTTGAAATCACAGCAATTACGGCAAAATACCTGCCATTCCACAAGCAGAAATTATATGTTCTCTGTCCCTGACCCCTTACTAGGATCTTCAGTTGCCTGCCAGCACACTTTCTGCAACATTTAAGAGAATTGGTAGAGAAAGGGGAGGGAGGGGGAGATGTGTAAGCAGAGTAGTATCCATGGTGAGGCTGTGCAGAACTAAGAAGTGTTGCAGACACTACAAGAAGGCAGTGAGTTACTTCCCTCAAATTGTAGTTTCAGAAAATGTAAAGTTGTTTGAGTATAGTGACCCTTTAAAAATGCTATAAAACAGGCCATACACTACTGAAACACAGATTCAATATTTGATAAGAGTTGAATGATGAATCGATATTAATGTAGAATGGAGCAGAAGTTTTACCTGCCAACGTTCCCACAGCGTTTCCTGTCTAGATCATGTTTATGATAGTAATTACGATCAATATTATATTTGTAATCTAGGTTGCAAAATGATTGGGCCAGGCAGTTGTTGCTTAAACGTCTGGAGGTAAATTTGTGGTGTATGGCCATCAATAGAATGAAAGGGCAAATTCAGGAAGCATTCAGACTATTTCTTTAACAATGCAATCTATTATGCAATCTATTATGCAAAATGATAAGTTTAATGAAATACGTGATCTGGTTAGCTTTTTAACATCTCTAGTTTTAATGCGATAATGTGTAAATCAGTGTAAATATAATAAACGTTGCTCAATCAGCACCGTATGGTTTTTAAATATGCCCAGATAAATGTAAACAACCTCTACACCCTAAAAACTACATTTGCCCCATAAATCTAAAATTTTAGACAAGCATTCCAACTTTGTTTTGCTTTCATTTAAGTAATTTGAGTTCAATAAAAAATATTGGAACATGTGTGGAGTCAGGCAGGGAAATGGTTTGTAACTATTTGTAACACATTTTATTTAACTTTGCCATGGTGACTAAAATCTGTAAGCCCTAAGTGAGAATATTTCTAAAGCTTTGTACATACGATATAGCCGACAAACGACATTTCACAATAATTGTGGGAAAAAACAAGTACAACAACTTATATTTGAATGATCGACTTGGCAGATTCTTTCTGAGGATTATTGTATGTGTGTACAGAATCGTTAGACTTGACTACAAGAACGACTTAACGTTACGATAGATGTGAAATGACGGCAGGATCGTTGAATGCTCGTCGGTTATATTGTGCAACAATTTTACAATGTGTGAACACCGTTTTACAGACTGATCACCACAGGATTGGGTGTAGCCCTTTAAAAAAAAAAAAAAAAAAAAGACCTGAAAGTTAGCTGATGTATATGAATATCTACATTCCTAAAATCTGTGTTCTATATTAATGCCATATTGTTCTCTATAGAAATACAATTTATGGTTACGGACATTAAAGACTATACCTGATGGTTATAGAGATTTTAGAAAAATGCTGCAATGGCGGCACCCGTCTTCTCCCCGCTACAATCCACATCGGACCTCGACTTCCTTACTTACACCCGACGTGTGTGCTTACGAACCCAAGGGTCTCACCTCCATTTATAGTAGATTACAAGAAAGATGGTCCGCCGCACCAATCACCTGTGGTGTATCCGGTCCGCAACAAGAATCAGGCTGAAGTTTTTTTCCCTTTAAAAAAACATATTTTATTTTCCAAAATTATTAAAAACCAGGCTGGCACCGGGTAACAAGTGTAAGAGAAGCGGTCTAACGCGTTTCGGGTTTACCCCTTACTCATAGACACAATCCCAAATCTGCCTTTGTGGCCTCTTGCTTACGTAAATGGAACAATCATGGCAACATATATTCTCCTAAACATTTTGGTGCATTTGTATGCATATTAAGGACACATTCCAATTAAGTCTGATGTGGTGAATCTGGCATATGTGCACCCAACTTGTCTTGTGTTTGTCATGATAGATGGTAGCATGGTGGGGAATATTATCTAAACATAAAAATGGAAATTAATTGGATTTAATTAGGTAAGGGTAAGGAAATCAACTAGAGTAGGGACATACAACCAATAACCCTCCAGATGTTTGGAAACTGTAGCTCCCAGCTTTGCCTTACTTCTCTCTGTTGTTGAAGTCTTTTAAGGCAATGGTGGGAGCTGTAGTTTTCAAACATTTTAATAGATACATCCCTGGCCTGAACTAGAAATGCCACCTCTACCCTCTTCCCCTCCACACACACACTCATTTTTGTGGTAAAGATAAATAGTAGGTAGATTTGCATGCCTTTCTCATCTGCTCCTTTCATTCTAGAACAACACTGAAAGAACACCTTAGAATTCACAGCGGAGAGAAGCCACATCTTTGCAGTATCTGTGGGCAGAGTTTCCGTCATGGCAGTTCATATAGGTGAGAAAAAGTGTTTCTTGGTTTTTGTTATGACTTAAAAGGTAATACCCTAACAACAAGATTAATCCTATAGAGTGAGCACAAGAAGTTATTCGAAATTAGCCCACTAACATTCTGTGTGATCTTTTTTGAGATGTATGCAGGGAAAAATGTGTTAAATTGCGAATTATTAGTCTGCACTTGCTCAGATTCTATTTTGAGTTTTCCCATAGTTAGACATTACAGGTAAACAATGTTGTATCTGATGGGGCTTGCTTTGTGTATTGATTGAAAATAGCCAATTGTATTGGAAACACTGATTCATGCTTTCTGCTGGACAAATACTGTGGGGTTATTGTGTTCCCACTTCCAATGCACGTGTATTGCCAGCTTCAGATCAGACAAATAACACAATGCATCAATCAGAGTTCACTCTTCACACATTAGCCTAATATTAGGAACACATATTCAGTGATTGTAACAATGTGCCGTTCTGCTGATCTGTGAATTCTGTATTCAGATAATTCAGTAATTGAAGCTTTTTTTTTTTTTTTAAGTGATTTTAGCTGCTTGTATCTCCTGAAATCTATCTTACATAGAGGTGAGAACAGGCTTATTTTAGGCACCTTTGTGTGTACTTGCTAGTATATACAATAAGTGTAGCGGAGGATTTGTATTTTATAATAGTATAGATGTTCTTTTGGGAGTAAAGGAAATTTAAATGTGCGGAGTCATTTCCTGAGACTTTGAGAGGTGTAGTAAAAACCCCATGCCTACCGCTTTCCACTGATGTACCTGGAATTAGTTGGGGTTTAGGATGTGGTTTGTGCATCAGAAAGTAGAAATGTGCAGTGTAATAAAATATAAGATTGTAATTGTGGGGTATTTAAATGCCTGCAAATACCAGTTATTCAACACTCGTGTGATCTGCTGGTGAAGGTTCTCATTCATCCAGGTCATGGTATATCTGTTGTAATCAGTTAGATCAACTGGACTTAGTTTAGTTCTTGAAGACGTTTAACTAGTCATCTTGACAGGCTTTCTCAATTCAAGAGGTTTACAGAAAACCAGCAAGTAAAGAAAGCCCCAAACGCACACTATCCTTAAAGGGTATCTCCACTCGTATTTTCAAGATTTGGGAATCCAGTTCTATTGAAGAACGGGAGGTAAAGGAGCTGTGCCTTACCTTCCGTTCTTCAATAGAACAAACAGGAGCCAGGAGAGAAGGTAAGAAACTTACCCGCTCGCTCGCTCCCCTGGCGCTTAGTCTGACAGGTCCCGACGGACCTTGTCTTCTATGCGCATAGATCGCGCATGCGCATAAAAAACAAAGTCGGGACCTGTCAGACTACACGCCGGGGGAGTGAGCGAGCGGGTAAGTGAAAGACTTACAGGTTTATTCAGTAAAAGTTCTTATCGTTTAAAATGGTGCTAATTTTGCCCCAACCAATCAGATATTAGTTTTCAAATGTTAAATAAGATCTGATTGGTTGGGGCAAAATTAGCACCATTTTAAACAATAAGAACTTTTATTGAATCTCCCTGATAATAAATTCTCTCAAAGTGTACTACTCGATATAAGTACCCCAACAGTAAAAGTTTACTTTGTAGGTCTTCTAATGTCCCATTGTAAAGTAATCACAAATATAATACCGTATATACTCGAGTATAAACAAAGTTTTTCAGGCTGTAAAATTAGCCTAAAAAAATCTAACTCGGTTTATACTCGAGTCGGTACTTACTTTAGCAATCCGGCAGCCGCTCGCTCACTCCCTGTACTGGCATGCCGACTGATGTCACTGCACCGATTAGTGACGTCAGCCAGTGTGCCAGTACAGGGAATGAGCGGGCAGCTGCTGGATTGCTAAAGTAAGTTTAGCAAAAGACTGCATTTACTGGATGCACACAAAGATGAGGGCCACACTCCCAAGAAAATCAGTTTAATAGTGAACCACACACATCAATATCACAAAGTTTTGGGGCTCTAGCCCCTTCCTTAGGTGACGTGCAAATAACCCAAACATGGTGTTTTATACCCAATGACTCCTCCTTCTGGGAGTGTCCAAAGTAACCTGTGTAGTACATAAATACTGTGCAAAATTCAGCATAAAAACATAAAAATATTAACCAGACATTTAAAGCAGTAAGAAAACCAATTGTTATCACATTAGCAAAAAGTGTCACGTGCATCATGGAAAGTCAAATAATGGATAAAGCAATGGATAAAATCAATGAGGTGTCAAAAAGTGTTCATCATAAAATGTATTCGTTGGCTACAATGATCCATCTGCAAGGAGGCGTGTCTTCCCGTTGGCTGCCTCCCAGACTGTCACTGACAGTGCCAGTGGGGAGGATTGGACCGGAGCGATGAGGGAGATTACAAGTAAGTAGTGCAGGACTTTTATAAAGTACCCAGAGGTGAGGACTTAGCGTTTTAGGTCCTCACCCTAGGTACTTTGCAGGAATGGATCAGGGAAATGGTAAGTATAATTGTCCTTTAAATGGACAGCAGAATTCCCATACAGTAATATCTATACTGGATTTGGCTATTACTGTATGGGACTACTGTATGGGAATTCTGCTGTCCATTTAAAGGGCAACTAAAGCCTCAAAAAAATGCAGAATCAGAATCAACAATAGATGCTATTCTCCTTTTGATTCTGTATTGTTTTAAAGCTTTAGTTGCCCTTTAAATGGACAGCAGATTTCTCATACAGTAATAGCCATGCTGGATATTGCTATTACTTTATGAGAATTCAGCTGTTTATTTAAAAGACAACTAAACTCTCATTCCTTGGTACTCCAGATGTTTGGAAACTACAACTCCCAGTTGCTGCGTGCTTTAGTAGCTGGGAGTTGTAGTTTCCAAACATCTACACCATCACCCTCCCACCCAGTTCAGTGGGTACCTTCTGTGGGCTTTCCATCTGTGGGCTCTCTTCTGTGTGCATCCGGTCACTGCAGTCTTTTGCTAAACTTACTTTAGCAATTCGGCAGCTGCCCGCTCATTCCCTGTACTGGCACGCTGGCTGACGTCACTAATCGGTGCAGTGACGTCAGTCGGCATGCCAGTACAGGGAGTGAGCAAGCGGCTGCCGGATTGCTAAAGTAAGTACCGACTCGAGTATAAACCGAGTTAGATTTTTTAGCCTGAAAAACTTTGTTTATACTCGAGTATATACGGTATTATATTTGTGATTACTTTACAATGGGACATTAGAAGACCTACACATGGAAATGTTAAACTTTTACTGTTGGGGTACTTATATCTAGTACACTTTGAGAGAATTTATTATCAGGGAGATTCAATAAAAGTTCTTATTGTTTAAAATGGTGCTTATTTTGCCCCAACCAATCAGATCTTATTTAACATTTGAAAACTAATATCTGATTGGTTGGGGCAAAATTAGCACCATTTTAAACGATAAGAACTTTTACTGAATAAACCTGTATGTCTTTGAGGCGTGTCTGTACCATATTTACCTTTTTTGATTTTTAGTTTATATTTCTTTTTTTGGTATAGTTTTATACATGTCTTTGCTTCTCAGGGTCCACCTTCGCGTCCATCATGATGACAAGCGATACGAATGTGAGGAATGTGGGAAAACGTTTATACGTCATGATCATCTCATAAAGCACAAAAAGATACATTCTGGTAACAGCTGGATGTTCTGCATAGAATTACAATTGCTATAAATTACTGTAGTTGATAATCTTTCGGGGAGATTCAATATTGCCGGCCGTGTTACTTACCTTAGCCCGATCCCGCGATACAATACCTGACGTAAACGAGATTACGTCAGGTATTACATTGCGGGATCGGGCTAAGATAAGAGGTTTAACGGCTCCCACACACTAGCGTTAAGTTTTGCGCTACCAAGTAGGCGCTGTGCTCTAAAATCCGTCTAAAATCCATGTTAACCCGAAATTTCTTCGGGTTAATGTGGGTTTTAGATGGAAAGGCCTATATTGAATCTCCCCCTTTGTTCTTAAGAAATTTAAAAATGGTAGTATCCACCTAATAAAAAAAAATTGTATTTGCACAGTGTTTGTTTCTTGTTAAAAAAAAAATTGCTGCTCTGTATTACATAGTTAATAAGTAAAGAGTGAACTATTGGATTTTGACTTATCCAAAGTTTTTAGTGTTTTGTTATTCATGGGAAGATAAGACAGCAGTCAAGCACCCTAGAAACATTCAGGATTATTCAATAAAATTTCTTATCGTTTAAATTGGTGCTAATTTTGCCCCAACCAATCAGATGTTAGCTTTCAAATGTTAAATAAGATCTGATTGGTTGGGGCAAAATTAGCACCATTTTAAACAATAAGAACTTTTATTGAATCTTCCTGATTATTCTTAAACATGTTTTGTAGATACAATGCTGGCATAACCCAGACCCACCAGTACCTTTCTCCCAAGCTAATAGGGAGCAGCTACCGTACTTACCTAGACTATGGTAAATGTTGGTGCTGCACTGTCAGAGGTGCTGTAAAATGCCAGCAAATTTGGTCCTCTGTATCTGCCGAAATAGTAAAGTTTGAAAAGTATATTTTTAAGTATAATGTTAAAATATTTTGCTTTTTTTTTTCTTCTTGTAACTCCTTAGAGATTTTTTTATCCACTGTCCACATTTAACATTTTTACTCCTTCCTGTACTTTTTCCTGTGTGTGTATATATATGCTATTTTAAACTTTTATTTCCTGTTCTTTTACTTTCCATTTAAGGTGAGAAAGCTCATCAATGTGAAGAATGTGGGAAATGTTTTGGACGCCGAGACCACCTGACTGTACATTATAAGAGTGTTCATCTTGGTGAAAAAGTCTGGCAGAAGTAATTCATTCCATTTTTTGGGACCCTCCCTAAAAAATATGCAAACATTACTAATCATTGTATTTTAGTTGTCTTACTTGTTAAAGGGACTAGTATGTTATGCAGGACCCCCCTAAACCTGGAGTTTGTTTTGGTTAGACTGATTAATTCTGCTCTCAGAATGAGAAATCATACTTACAAGATCGCAATCCACCACTCCTTCCTGTCTCTCCACTGGGGCTGCTGTGTTCTTTTTCTATTCCCGAGCAGCCGCTGTGGAGGCTCATCCGGGATTGGCAGTCAGTGATTGGCCGTGATATCATTGTAACGGCCGAGACGGCACTGTCTTACCCGGAAGTGGAGCACAAAGAGCAGAGCCAGGGAGGTGGATCCTGTTGCTTGTAAGTATGAGAGCTCTTGCTGGGAGCAGATTTAAAGAGTCTAACCAAAACTAACCTGCATAACGTGGACATTCCTTTTAATGGCTTTAAAATCTGCCATTTCCAGTAAACAAAGAAAAAGACCAACATGTAAATATGAAATTTAGGCAGACAGTAGCTTAAGTAGAGATTTGCTTATAGCTTGTAACAAGCAAAACCCTCAAAGATGTATAGTTGGCAGCAGAAAATCTGCTCTATGCCATTCAAATAAATCACAAAAACATCAAATCATCATTGTGTTGAGCACCAGTTTATGAATAATAAAGGATGTCATACACATTTTGATCAGTACTTGCACTAAATAAATTACATAATGCAAATTTGCAATGGGGT
Organism: Hymenochirus boettgeri; assembly: GCA_019447015.1. NCBI lineage: Eukaryota > Metazoa > Chordata > Amphibia > Anura > Pipidae > Hymenochirus > Hymenochirus boettgeri. Next base: position 197,699,839 of record CM033472.1, on the reverse strand, counting down.
GTTTTATACCTATGTGAGTTATTATGAATAGAGTGTAGTGATATTTTTAAAGGTATACTGAATACTTTAAGGGGATTCACTTTTTGATTGTTCTAAAATGTGTGATATTTATATTTGATTTGAAAACTTTAATATTGCCTGAAACCATTGTAAACATATTTGTCTATAGGTACAAAGCCACGTTTCATCAGTGTGAAGTATGCAAAAAGGTCTTCAAGGGAAAATCAAGCCTGAAAATGCATTTTAGAACACATTCTGGTAAACTGGTCCTGTATAGTTCATGTATAAATATAACCCTGTAATGATAAAAAATTGTAGGTCCTGGTGGGTGTGGTATACACAGACACACCTGTGCAACTACACCACCATGATCTTTAATCTAGCCGCGCTGGCAATGATAATATTAATAATAACAGTATTAACAATCACCTTTTTCTTAAAAAAAGCTAAATGACAAGTGCCCCTGTCCTAATACTTAGATAAGCAATTATTATCCTCCGTCTTACCTCATTCTATTATGCTTAGATACTAAGTAGCACTGAGAGCACTTTATGTGCTGACACTTATTTCGCAGGTTACGTTTTGCTATAATGGAATTTTGATACTCCGTATTTTATTTTCACTCAGTATTTTTTTTTTAAACTCGTTTTTATTTATAAAATAAAGTGAAAAGAGAAAAATATTATTCTCCCTCTTTACAAGGCACTGGTAAGGCCTCATTTGGAATATGCGGTGCAGTTTTGGAATCCCATATACAAAAGGGACATCTTGGAAATGGAAGCAGTCCAGAGAAGGGCAACTAAATTAATAAGGGGAATGGAGGGGCTTGAATATGCAGGCAGATTAGACAAGTTAGGGCTGTTTACATTGGAGAAGCGGCGGTTGCGTGGGGACATGATAACCTTATAGAAATATATTAATGGCCCATACAGTGAACTCTCTGGTGCATTGTTCACTAATAGGTCATATCAGAGACTCGTGGACATCCTTTAAGGTTGGAAGAAAAGAAGTTTCATCTTCAAGTTAGGAGAGGTTTCTTTACAGTGAGAACGGTGAAACTGTGGAACGGTCTTCCAGCAGAGGTGGTAATGGCAAGTTCATTGAATAACTTTAAAAAAGGCCTGGATAAGTTTCTAAAACTAAAAAATATTGAGAACTACTGGTATTAATGCATATAGATCTGGTTGATCCAGGGATACTTTCCGATTGCCGTTTGGAGTCAGGAAGGAATTTTTTCCCCCCTTTTTTAGCTGGGGTTTTTTGCCTTCCTCTGGATCAACTGTTAGGTAGGGTTAAAAAAAAAAAAAAGGGAATAGGTTGGACTTGATGGACGAATGTCTTTATTCAACCTTAATTACTATGTTACTATGTTACTATGAACATTATTGTTAATAACATGTCATATCATTTTTTCATATAATAACATTACTTTCCAAAGTAGATTTCAAAATTCACCAGGTCTCACTGCCTGTCCAATTGCAAATATTGTCTATAGATCCAATTTAATAAGAGGGAGAGAGGGGAGGTGGTGTGTGTGTGTGGGTGGGAGGGGGGCGGACGTCTCGCCAGGCCTCCAGAGCCAACTACATTTCAGTTCCTGTTGCCTATTTTCCTAAAGAGTTGCAGGAGATTCAGTCCAAATACCCCAAATTTTTTTACATTTTCCTGGACAGTTCCTATTTTTATACATTAAATTCTGAAGTGGGATGATGTTGTTGACTTGTTCTTGCCACATTTTTAGTTTGGGGGGGTCTGGGGCCATCCATTTCAAGACTATTGTTCTCCGGTCCATGAATAGGGTTTCACGGAGGAATATTAGTTTGTATTCATCTTCTAATTCCAGGATATTGATTCCTAGTAGGCATAGTCTCAGGTTTAAGGGTACTGGCCAGGAGTAGAGACGTGAGAAAAGCAGACAACCTTGGTCCAGAAATAGCTGACTTGGGGGCATTCCCAAATTAGGTGCCAGAAGTCTGCTTCATCCATTTGACATTTGGGGCACCGAGGTGATTGAGTTGCGGAGATACTGTGCAGTCGTTGTGGGGACATATATACTTGATGAGTGATATACAGTTTGATGAGCCGGTTGTTGGCTGAGGGTGAGGCAAGCGTGTGTGCTGATCCTATTTCATCCCAGTCTTCCGCCTCGAGTTCTGGAATTTTGTCTCTCCACTTTTGAATCAACACTGTAGATTGATTGGATGTTTGGGTGCTGATCATTTGTGTATATAATCGTGAAATTAAACCTTGAGGTCCTTGGGTTTTAAGGATTCCGATTATCGAGTGTTTGGTTAGTTGAATTTATGGATGCAGTGCCGTAATTGCAAATATCTGTAGAAGTAGGACCTGGGAAGGTGAATTCGGAGTTTAAATCTTCAAATGTGCGTATAGTATCTTCCACTATAATTTGGCCAAATTGGTGGATGCCCACTGCCTTCCAGTCTACGTCTCCCGAGAATTTTTGTAGATGTGGGAAGGATTGGTTATGCCAAAGTGCGGTTTCGGGTGGAATTCCAGTATATTTAAATAGTCCATTTATTTCTTTCCAGATCTTATACATTTGGTTATGGAGGGGTGCGGCTGGCTCCGTTAGATATCTGCTTGGTATTTCCAATGTTGATAGTATTGAGCCCATGCTGTAGGCGGCTAGCATGTGTTCTGCTGGTGTAGGGGGGTTATGTGGGCTGAGCCACGCTGCCAGATATCGCAGCTGTCCGGCCAGGTAGTATAGCCGAAAGTTTGGAAGCGCCAGGCCTGCGCAGTCCTTTGGTTGTTGGAGTTTAGTGAGTTTTAGTCTTGCTCGTTTGCTTGCCCAGAGGAAAGTTGACAGCATTCCGTTTATTTCTGAGAACAGTTTTTTAGGTAGTTATATAGTTGCATGTTCTATGGTGTATATAGTATCTTGGGGAGAAGAATATATTTAACTAGATTGGTTCTTCCAATTAAATTGAGAGGGAGGTCAGACCATATCTGTATTTTGTGTTTAATTGTATCCAGTAGCGGGTGGATATTGAGTGTAGTGAAAAGTTTGGGGTTTTTTGAAATCCATATTTGAATTCAGATATTATTGGTATCTGCCACGGCAGGGAGGTAGCTGTTAAATTATCTGTATCCAGTGGACATATCGCTGACTTTTGCCAATTGATATATAGTCCGGAGTAGATACTAAATTGATTGATTATTTCAGTGGTGCGTATCAGGGATGGGCCCGTGTCTGTCAAATATAAGATCATGTCGTCAGCGTAGAGGCCGATTTTGTCTGTATATATTCCTTTCTCTAGCCCTTTGATGGATTGGTCGCCTCGGAGCTGGATTGCAAGGGCTTCTATAGCGATTGAAAAAAGATAAGGCGAGAATGGGCATCCCTGTCTTGTTCCCTGGTAGAGTGGGAACGAGTTGGATTTGGATCCATTTATTGATATGGAGGCTTTGGGGGCTGAGTACAATAACTGTATCCATGATATATATTGGGGGCCAAAGCCAAATTTTCGCATACAGGACCATAGGAAATTCCATTCTATTGAGTCGAACGCTTTACTAGCGTCTAGAGATAGCAGTGCTCTGTCTCCTTGTTCGGTATGTGTTATTTGGGTGTGTATTTGTGTTCTTCTGATATTTATTGATTTTTTCCCAGCATAAATCCGGTCTGGTCAGGGTGGATAATGGTGGTCATAACCTTTTTAGTCGATTCGCTAGTATTTTGTAGTCACAGTTGAGGAGTGAGATGGGTCTGTATGCGCTGTGTACCGATAGATTTTTATCTGGCTTAGGGATCAGAACCACGGTGGCATCCAGCTACGTGGGGGTGTTCTGTGTTCAAGGGCCTTGTTGAATGTTTTGAGCAAGTGGTCTAGTAGATAATCTTTGTATTTTTTGTAAAATTCTGCAGGGATACCGTCAGGGCCGGGGGCTTTGTTCGAGGATATTTCGGAAAGCGCATCAGATAGCTCCTCGGTTGTGAGAGGCGCATCAAGTGACTGTATTTAAGCAGGTTGTAGTTGGGGGAATTGACGTGGCTGTAGGTATTCAAGGTTGGATTGCATGGAATAATTTGATTGGGAGGAGTATTGCGTTTGAAAGTATCTCACAAATGAGTCGAGGATATCCTTGGTCGATGTTAGTTCACCCATCTCTGGATCTGTGATGGTGAGTATTGTTTGTTGCGTGTTGGTTCTAATTAGACGGGCTAGTAGTCTGGCTGAAGCATTTCCTTGTTCAAAATATTGTTGTTTGTGAAAAAAGTATTTGCGGTTTGCTTTTTCCTTGACTAGTATGTCGTATTGCCGTTGTAACTGTTGCCAGTTTCTTTTTAGTGTTTCTGTGGGGGAGTTGCAGTAGCCTTGCTCGGCTTCCCATAGCTGGTTGGCTAAGCTTTCTTCATCTGCCCTGGTTTGTTTTTTGATTGCGTTTATTGTAGAGTTTATTAACCCTCTGGCAAAAGCTTTAAACGCTTCCCAAATTGTGTTCTGGGGTACAGTGCCGTGGTCCAGTTCGAAATATAGTTTAAAATGATTTTCCAGCTCCTTCAGTAATTAGTGCTAGCCAAAAAGGGTGTATTTTCATCGTTCTGACAAGGGTTTGGTTGTCTTTAGTGCTCAGTTCCAGTAGCACCGGGGAATGGTCAGATATTTCCCTGGGCAGATACGTTATCCGTCCAACGTGAGGAGCAAGGTGCTCCTTCACGGAAAAATAGTCCAGCTTAGAGAAATCATCATGTGTAGAGGAGTAGTGGGAGAAAACCTTGGCCGTTGGGTTCCTTATTCTCCAGACATCGAACCAGCCTATCTCTGCCATGATGCGGGTAAGGTGGGTGTTATCGGGGTTTTTCCCCCGAGTAGTGGCCTGCAGGTATCCTATCTTTTTCAAAGGACATCAGCATATTGAAATCTCCAGTACATATCCCCAGAGCTGTGGGGTATCTCAGTGCAAATGATATTACTTTCTGAAGTATATGTGGTGCTGCTGGAGGAGGGTTGTAGAGTCCTATAAATACGTACAGGGTATTATCTATTTTCATGGCTAAACAAACATACCTCCCCTCGTTATCTTTCATTGTTTTAAGTATATTAAAGCATATTGAGGTGCGGATCAGTTTGGAGACACCTCTTGAGAAATTGGAGTGAGTACTGTGGATGATCCAGGCCACCCATGGTTTTTGCAGCCACTTTGTATTTTCTTGTATAAGGTGGGTCTCTTGAAGACATATAATATCTGGTTTCAGCATTCGTATCTTCTCAAATACTGGTATGCATTTAGTTGGACTGTTCAAACCGCAGACATTCCAGGTTAGTATTCTCTGTTGATTAGGTGTGGGTATTGACTGCATTCTTATTGTTAATAAGGGGCTTAGTGCCCTGGAGGCCCGGCGCGACAAGGATGGAGGGAGAGGGGGAAGTACAGTTTGGTGTAAATTGGCAATTAGGTTTTAAGTGTTTGGTTAAACGAGAGGTATATTTTGATAGACATATAACTTTCCGGAGAAAAATAAACATTTCTCTACCTTTTTTTTTAAAAAAAAAACATTTTCAACAACTGTAAATATACATAACAGAAAACAGAAAAACCTTAGTATAGGGTAGTACATATTTAGTGCACATTGTAGCCAAATACGGGCATTACCCTTCTGCTATTGTAGAGAGAGTTTAGAATCAACTAGAACTTTTGTTTCGCTTGGGAGGAGATAGTTGAATACTAGGAGGTATTCTTTCAGCACCTGCCCTCCCAGCACTAGTCCAGCAAAGAGGAATATTTGGGGCAGGTCCATCTGGTTAAATTGACCAAGATTTGTAGAGGGATAGGGGCGTAGGATTTTGCTTTACAAATTTTGCTTATGTGTCTCTTTTTCCTTATTTGGCCATGATAAAGTTTTATTATTTGTATAGTGGTTTCCTGGTGTATTTCTACACATATTTCAGCGTGGTGGGTTCTAAATTCATTTTGTAGTGGAGCTGCCATTTGTTTAGGTAGATAGAGAGGGTTTTATATCGCACCCAACAGCCGTCCAGTTCTGTACTTTAAGGTGTTAGGTAATTTGTACATCTACTGGCTGTCAGTTTGCCTGCGTGTAGGGAGGCATCTTTCACGTTCTAGGTAACCCACATAGAGTTAATTGGATATTCCATACATCCTATATCTCAGAGATTTAAACTATCTATACATCAAGTTCAGCAGTGTAGTGTACAGTTAACATTAGGTGGTTATCTGTTGTAGTTTGTTTATTAGATGTCTAGTATGTTGGCGTATCTCTAAGTATATTACAGGGCTATTGGGTCACAGAGCCTAAATTTCACTCTATATTGCTGTTATTTACATAGTTACATAGCCGAAAGGCGGTATCAGTGTATAGTTATTCCACGTTCTCCCTGGTGGCAACCCTGTTCGCTTTCAGAGTGGTAGGTAGCGCACATACCTCTCAGGAGTGGTTTACCCGAAGGCAGCGAGACATCCCTCTCGCATCATGGGATCTCCATAGAGTAAGCGGACCATTTCACACACTGTATGCCCAATACATTTAACAACCTATATAGACATTGTAAATATAACATTATATCATACATGTATCTGAGATATTACAAATTCCGGTGACCAGCGGTCCTTGTCATTAACTGTCTGTGGATCTTATACGGAACCATTAGTGTGAGTAAAGTTATGGCATACTTGCTGTGTGCAGGTGAGTCTGTAGCAGTAGTTTATTCTTTAGCAGTTTTGAACAGTTAGTGTTTTCTGATACACTGGATGTCGTATTCCGTTTGGTTCCACTATGCAGAAGTAGTCTGATGGGGGGGGGGGGTCTTGTGTGGGGTTTAATGGTGTTGCCAGTGGTTTCCGATACCTAATATGCCCGTGGGGATTGTTCAGTGTGCTATCTTGCAGGTAAAGTTGTTGTTTGGGATTAGCTTCCCTGTACTTACAGTTTGCTGACCGGGTTTCGGGGGGTGGGAGAGGGGGGGGGGCACTCGGAAGAAAAGGAGCCCCTCCATTTGTAAATCCAACGGATAGGAGTCCAAGATGACTGTATATCTAGATTTCTGTGTCAGTGAATGGGCGATCCTTGTCTTGATCTCCGGTTTCTAACTTGGACATGTATGTCTAGCCAATTTGTGCATTCCTCTGCGGAGTCAAAGAAATGGGCTCTGTTGTCTACCTCTATCCTTAATCTCGCTGGGAAGACCATGGAGTATTTCAAATTTTCTTGGCGGAGTCTAAGTTTCACTGAGCGGAATGTGGACCTTTTTTTCTGCAGATCGGCCGAGAAATCAGGGAAGATCATTATTTTCGATCCATCAATGGTAAGTTGATCACAGTTTTGGTTCGCCCTCAGGATTTTGTCACGATCACGTACACTCAAGATTCGCACAATAAGCGGCCTAGGTCTGGAGCCGGGTGGTGGGGCCCTGGATGGTATGCGGTGCCCCCTTTCCACAGAGAACATTTCGGACAGTCCTATGTCCGAGAATACTTGTGTCAACCAATTTTGGACGT